>SJYV01056333.1:2576555-2637627 GCA_006410875.1 Neotragus pygmaeus
TAGATTATCTGAAAGCAGGTCCACATCTTGTCCTTCCATATCCTCAGTGACATGTAACAGGGCTACATAAATGGTTGTTGAGGAAGATGATTTAATCTTGGAGCAAGTTTTCTGCAGCTGAGCATAATGGTTGCTCAGACAAACTGCTAAGACTGAATTCATAAAATAATGTGTAAAGCCACTCTTTCACTCTCCCAGGAGAGCTTATTACTCTCCATGTTTCTCTAACATCTTATCTTTTGGTCGCCACTAGCTAAATGATGAAGTGTTGAATCTACCACTGATCTATTGATTCCTGCTCCACCACTGCCCCTTGATTTCTTCCCAAAGCACCCATAGCATCACTGATTATATGAAGGGAGTTGGCAGTAACTTGTCTCTAGTCAGGTTTGCCAAGAAGGCTTTTGAGTTTGAAACTGTGAACCTCATTCATGCATTTCCTGTCCAGGCATCTCAGTAAGAAATTCAGCTGCAGAAAACAAAACAAAACAAAACAACAATACCTGTGATTTGTCCAAAGAAGTTAGGCAGTTTGTTGCTTATTCACTTTATGAAGCTTCTTCCCCCATTCTNAGTGAACTCCGGGAGTTGGTGATGGACAGGGAGGCCTGGTGTGCTGTGATTCGTGGGGTCGCAAAGAGTTGGACACGACTGAGCAACTGAACTGAACTGAACTGAACTGAGGTCCATACTGTTTGAATATCATTCTATATTTTCAGAAATTGGGCTTAGATGGGTGAAGTAATGTGCCTTAAGTTACTAAAGGATGAGGTTTGACTGGAGCCCCATTACGTTATTTCTAGTTCTCATGCTCAAAGCCAGTGGTTCTCAACTTGGGTGTTTTTGCCTGCAGGCACACTTGGCATTTGGGGGAGAAATTTTAGTTGTCACAAGTGGGAAAGTACTACTGCCATTTGTTGGATTAAGGCAAGGAGTGCTGCTCAACATCCTGTGCTGCACAAGGTGTTCCCATCACAAAGAATTTTCCAAAGACTTCCCTGTTGGTCCAGCAGTTAAGAATCTGCCTGCCAAAGTAGGAGACATGGGTTCAGTCCGTGGCTGGGGAACTAAGATCCCACATGCCGCAGAGCAGCTAAGCCCATCCACTACAACTACCGAGCCTGCACTCTAGAGCGAGGGCTCCACAACAAGAGAAGCTGTTTCAATAAGCCAGTGCATGGCAAAAAAGGCCCAGCACAGCCAAAAATAAAACAATTAACTAATTTAAAATAAGAATTATCTAACACAAAAGTCAACATTTTAAGAAATGGTATTTTAGACCAAAAGGTCTCTAGCATTAATGTGTATATGAATCACTTGGGAATCTTGTCCAAATGCAGATTCTGCTTAAGCAAGCCCAGAGATTCTATATTTGGAACTAGTTCTGAGTTGATATTGGTGCTGCTGGTCCTCTTCTGTTTACCACTTTGAAAATCAAGATTGTGGTCTACTGTTAGAGTCAGATGGAGGTATTTTGAGACCTTCTCTACCAAGGACCGTTCCACACTTCAGGTCTGACATTAGGTGGTCAAATGTGGGACAAGGTAGCTCAGTCTCTGCATACTCAAGTTTACACCTCCCTGTTGAATATTTCCTTAATGACAGGAAGTAAAACATTTTGGTCTTTGGTTCTTTATTGATAAACTCAGGAAATTCCACCTACATTATGAATTGATGTTAGAAGTAAGTAATATTTTAGAGGTCATGGGAAATGACCTGATACAGAGCAAGTCTGCCTAAACTGCTCTGTGAATGCTGTAAAATCCAAATTAATATTTGTTAGGACTGCTTGATAGAAATTGACCATTATGTAATATTTATATAACAATGCAAAGAACCTATAATAGCTGAAACAGTTTTGAAAGAAAACAAGAGAAGGTCTCATACTACTTGACTTCAAAACTTACTCTAAAGGTGCAAAAATCAAGACATTGTAGTTTAGTGTGAAGATAGACATAGAAATCAATGGAGAACAGATTCCACTTTCAGTCTGCGTGTGTCTTTGGATCGGAAGTGAGTCTTTTGTTGACCGCATATATTTGAGTATTGTTTGTGTATCCATTCGGTCACTGTATGTCTTTTGGTTGATGCAGTTAGTCCATTTAGTTTTAGAGTAGTTGTTGATAGGTATGTACTTGTTGCCATTTTTAAAACATTTTTTTTGAGTTGTTTTTTGGTTCTCGTTCATTCCTTTCTTTTTCTTTGTTCTCGTCCCTGTGATTTGACAACTATCTTTGTTACTATGTTTGGTTTCTTTTCTCTTTTTGTGTGTGTATCTAATACATCTATTATAGTTTGTGTTTATTATAAAGTTTATATGTAGCAAACTACATATATATATAAGCAACTTATAACAATCATTATGTTAAATTGCTAATTGCTTAACTTCAAATGCATTTTAGAACATTACATTTTTAGTCCCTTTGCCTGTGTTTACTGTTTGTGACATCATATTTTACATTCTTTTGTTTTGTGTATCCCTTAATATCTACCTACTGCGGATATAGATGATTTTACTATGTTTGTCTTTTAACCTTCCTACTTGATTTATAAGTAGGTTGATCTACTATCTTTACTGTATATTTGCCTTTACCAATGAGATTTTTTTCCCATACTTTTTTTCCCCATACTTTTCCCATGTCTAACTGACTTTTCTTTTCTGCTTAGGATTGCTTGTAAAGCTGATTTCATAGTGCTGGAACTTTTTTAGGATTTTCTCGTCTGTAAAATTTTTATCTCACTTTCAAATCTGAATGAAAGCCTTACTGAGTAGAGTATTCTTAGTTGTAGGTTTTCCTCTCTTTTACCACTTTAAATGTATCACATCACTCCTTTCTGGCTTGCAGACTTCCTGCCAAAAAGTCAGTTGATAGCCTTATAGGAGTTTCCTTGTATGCAACTTGTTGCTTTTCCTTTGCTGCTAATGTCTTTATATTTAATTTTTGCTATTTCAATTACAGGATGTCTTGGTGTGGCCCTCTTTGTGGTGATTCTCTCTGGGACTCTTTGTACTTCCTGGACCTAGACATCTGTTTCCTTTCCCAGGTTAGTATAGTTTACTGCTATTATGTCTTCAAATATGTCCTCTGCCCTTTCTCTCCTCTTCTTCTGGAATCCCTATGATAAGAACATGTTAGTACACTTACTGTTGTTTCAGAGGTCTCTTAAACTCTTCTCATTAAATTTCTTTTTCTGTTTAGCTATAGTGATTTCCACTATTCTGTCTTCCAGTTTGTGTGTCTGTTCTTCATATCGTCTAATCTAATCTACTGTTGATTCCTTCTAGTGTATTTTTATTTCAGTTATTGTATTCTTCAGTTCTCCTGGTTTCTTTATACTTTCTAACTCTTTATTAAAAACTTCTAACTTCTCACTCTATTCATCCCTTCATCAAGTTCTTTGAGTATCTTTATGATCATTACCTTAAATTCTTTATTGGGTAGATCACTTGTTTCCACTTCAATTAGTTTAGTTCTTCTGGGGTTTAATCTTGTTTCATCATTTGGAGCATATGTCTCCATTACCTCATTTTGCATGATTTGTTGTTTCATTCCTATATATTTGGTAGGTTAGTTATATTTCCTGATCTTAGAGAAGTGGCCTTATGCAGGAAATATCCTATGGGGTCCAGTAGTGCACTCCCTTCAGGTCACTAGAGCTACACGGTTTAGAGATGCCCTCTGTGTGGGCTTCATGAGTCCTTCTGCTGTAGTGAACTGTCTCTTGTGGGCATGGCAGGTCTAGTTGGTTGTCAGGCTGTCTTGTGCCAAGGCTATCAGCCACTGGTTGGTTGGGCTATGCCTCAGGGTAGTCTCATTCCTGCCTGCTCATGGGTAAGCCAAGTCTTGACATGATGGCTGTAGGGCCACTCTGGTCCCAGAGCTACTGTCAGCCTGCTGGTGGGTGTGGCTGGTCCTGGGTTTTTGGTGAGAGGGGCCAGGTCTTGGGGTGACCAGGGCTCAGGAGGGTCCTACAGCCACTGGCCTCTGGTGGGTGGGGCTCCATCTCTGTTCTGCCTTCTTGACTCACTGTGGTTCCTTCTTTATATCTTTAGTGGTAGAAGACCTTTTTTACTAGTCTAAAGCAATATTGTTGTTCTTGTTATCATGGAGATTGTTCTCATAGATAGTTGCTTTGTAAATAGTTGCAGTTTTGGCGTACCCATGGAAGGAGATGAGGTCAGGGTCACCATCTTCAATTTGCCATCAAGAATTCCCAACTCCTGCCATAAATTTTCATAGTGCGCTGAAATGTCAAATCAATGCAATAAGACCTAAAAGTGAAATAGGTTTTATAAAACTCTGGTGGTTCAGACAGTAAAGAATCTGCATGCAATGTGGGAGGCCCAGGTTTGCTCTCTGGGCTGGGAAGATCCCCTGGAGAAGGAGATGGCAACCTACTCCAGTATTCTTGCTTGGAGAATTCCATGAGCAGAAGAGCCTGGCAAGCTACAGTCCATGGGGCTGCAAAGAGGCAGACAAGACTGAACTACGAACACACCTTATTAGTATAAAGTTGAATTTTGCAAATAATCTTAAAATTAAGAAAAAAAAATTCTGAAAACTAACATGATACTTCAAAAATACAAAAATATCAGAAGTTTTCCTAATATATCAGATAATAGGGGAAATACCTTAATGGAAGTAAACCTAAAATATATTAAAATACTATTATCAGTAAATTAGCATAATCTACAAACTACAGGAAAGCTTATCCCAAAAGAGGCTGAAATACCTAAAGGCAAATTCTTGTTATTGGAATGGAATTCTGAATACAATAAATATGTCGATTGTTTGCAAATTAAATTTGAAGTTTAATCGAGTATTGGATAAATCCATAGTATTTTTCTTGCAGCAAGGCTTGATGATTGTGAAGTTTGTTTGAAAGAGTAACCTGGCACCTGACATAAAACTGCTGTAGACAGAAATAACACTTTTCTACTCATTATTTAAGCATTTTATGCAGATATTTTGACAGCATAAAAATTTTGAGCTTTTGAACTGTGGTGTTGGAGAAGACTCTTGAGAGTCCCCCTTGGACTGCAAAGAGATCCAACCAGTCAATCCTAAAAGAAATCAGTCCTGAATATTCATTGGAAGGACTGATGCTGGAGCTGAAACTCCAATACTTTGGCCACCTGATGTGAAGAACTGACTCGTTGAAAAAGACCCTGATTCTGGAAAAGACTGAAGGTGGGAGAAGGGGATGACAAAGGATGGGATGGTTGGATGGCATTACTGACTCAATGGACATGAGTTTGCGTAAACTCTGGGAGTTGGTGATAGACAGGGAGGACTGGTGTGCTGCAGTCCATGGTTGCAAAGAGTCGGACACAACTGAGTGACTGAACTGAACTGAATTGAACTGAATATCGTGGAATAGATGATCATTTATAATATGATCGAGGAAATATCTTTAAAAACTGAGCAAGATATAGCTCTAAAGATATAGTTTACATAGTTCTAAAATGACATACATAAAATCAATCAATATTGTCATAAAGAAAACTTAGAAAGCAAATAAATATCCCCAAATGGGCAAGTATTTAAAGACCCATTTCCGCTTGGTGGACTTTTTGATTTGCTGAGAATGATTGATGTTGGAAAATGTATTAATACATTAGACATTTACATGAAAAATGTACATTAGACACTGGAGAGAGTCTATATTTAGACTGTAATAAGAAATTCCATTTTTATTAAATTTATGTAAGAAAAATAATACGATAAATGAAGTATAAACAATGATTACTGATAACAATGGTTATAAAATCTTTTATTTGAAGGAGCAGCAAAGATCCAGATAACTAATGTTTAGAAATAACAATAATAATGTTTTGTGTGGAGAAACAATGAAGCTTTGTAATTTTTACATTTTTTGATCATTTTCAAATTTCTTGGTCAAAGCCTAGGGAGCTAAGCAGACTTTCTCCAACCCTTTGCTTTAGGTCTATAATGAGTTAACTACACTGAGATATAAACAGGACCATCCTTATACCCTGCTCCCTACAGATCACATCTAAGGGAATAATCCTAACCTTGATTAGAAGACATACATTGAGATCCATAACTACTCCCAAGAGGCATGACTGCCAAAACAAAATCAACTTTTATTTAGCTCCTCAGCTTCTAGATAATTCTAGCCCTCAGAGAACAGAGTAACAATGTAACAATTTATTTAATGAGGCACAATGAGACTTTGATCCTGGAAACTTCTGAAGCTGTAATGGGTTTCTATTTGTGCACGTCTTTGGCAATTTGGCTTAATCAGTGATAGAGGAAGCACAGCTGTATCTTCCAGAGATCTCATGAGTGATTTTTGTCTCCCTGCCCTTCCTGGGGACAATTGTTCACAGGAGAAACGAAAAGGAGTCAGTGTAAGTTGACTCTAGTGATACAACTTGGGAAGCCAGAGAATCCTTATAAGTGTAGAAAAAAATGAGATAAATGAGCTATGGAGGGAGGATCCCTATTAATGGTATCAACTTTCAAGGTTCCTAACAGAGATAAAGAAATAAAAGTTCAGCAAAACCAAGACTTTCCAGTTTTAAGAACTTGGAAACAGTTTTAGCATCAACTGTGGCCTATTGTTTCTTAATATGGTTTATCTGCTTTGGCTTTTCGTTCAGTTGCATGGGCTGCCCCTTCCCTCCTCTCCCACATTTTCTCCTGTTTATCTTCCATAGCCACTTCAGCTTTTCCTTTTGTTTCTGTTTCTCTTATCTTCCACTATCAACAATTTCTATTCAAACTCTTTCATTAAATAATTAGCAAGGATTACTCTAAAGTGAACATTTAACTGTGTTCTGGAATAAAGGAAGGGATAAGATGTTACTCCTTCCATCAAAGAGGGGACTAAGACCAAAAAACTAAAAGTAATATCCCATGACAAGGACTTCCCTACCAAATTGGGGTAAGGTTCATATACAGTCTAGATTTATGGTTTCTCTTGACAGTTTGAAAGATCAGACAGCTTGAGGACCATATTCCCACTGGGCAAAAAGTAGCTGGAGCCAGACAGCTACCATCCCTTTAAAAGGGGCACATGGGGACTTCCCTGGTGGTCCAGTGGTTCAGACTCCACACTCCTAATGCAGGGGGCCTGGGTTCAATCGCTGGTCAAGAAACTAGATCCCACATGTCACCACTAAGAGTTCACATGCTGCAACAAAAAAAGAAAAGATACTGCATGTCACCCCTAATAACCCAGTACAGCCAGATAAAAAACTATTTTTTAAACAAAATCTCATAGTAGGCAAAATTGTGTTGACAGAGTGCAATAAAAACTGTTCAGCTCTGTCAGGGAGCAGCGGGGGAGGGGGGGCAATAAAGACCTAGGGTAAATTAGAGTATGCACCCTGAGAAAAATGTTGGAATTAGTCTTGATGGAGGAACTGGAATTTTCAAGGTACGAGCTCTCCTGGCAGAAGAAATTGGGGTGTAAAAATGTGGTGTAATAATAAGCGAAAGAAGCCAGACACAAAAGGCTGCGTATTGTGTGGTTTTATTTACATGAAATATCCAGGATATACAAATATGTAGAGACAGAAGGTAGATTAGTGGTTGCCAGAGATTAGAGGAAAGGTAAATGATGAATGACTGCTTGATGGGTACAAGGTTTTCTTTTAAGATAGCAAAAAATTTCTGGAACTAAATACTGGTGATGTTCATACAACACTGTGACTATATTAACTGCCATGAAATTGTATACTTCCAAATGATCACAGTCATGAATTTTATGTTATGTGAGTTTTATCACAATTTTTAAGAAGTGCATTGCATACTTACGATATGAAAAGTATCCTTAATGCTTGGAGAACAATGTGGGGGAGATGAAGAACAGCAGAAGATGAAATTGGCTTGGCAAGACAAAAATCAGTAAGTGCCCTGTTACATGATTAGGGTATTTCTAAATTTAATACAAAACTGGTCCAATATCTGAAGAAAGGAAACTATGATATGTGAGTAGGTTTACATTGTAGAAAGACCTCTCTGGGGCCATTGCAATAATTGTGCTGGAGACATGCTAGTCTCCTGGTATTTCAGAGGAAGAGATGATGAGGGACCACAGAGATGGGACAGAAGTAGTGGGGAAGTAATTGAAATATCTGAGAGACACAGTGCATAAGAATAAGCCAGTACTTTCTGAATATTTGTTCATGGTGGGGAAACCAGAATTCAGAACCAGGGATTTTTCCATGTCTTGGCTGTTTCATTGCAGCACTGTTTACAATAGCCAGAACACGGAAGCAACCTAAATGTCCATCGACAGATAAATGGATAAAGAAGATGTGGTACATATACACAATGGAATATTACTCAGCCCTTAAAAGGAATGAAATAGGATCATCTGTAGAGACGTGGATGGACCTAGAGTCTCATACAGAGTGAAGTAAGTCAGAAAGAGAGAAACAAACATAGTGTATCAACACATATATGTGGAATCTGGAAAAACGGTACAGATGAATTTATTTCCAAGGCAGGAATAGAGACACAGATGTCGAGAACAGACATGTAGACACAGGGGCAGAAGGGGAGGGTGGGATCAACTGGGAGATTAGGATTGACATATATACACTGCCATGTGTAAAACAGATAGCTAGTGGGAACCTGGTATAAAGCACAGGAAGCTTGGCTGGCTTCTCTGTGATGACCTAGAGGGATGGAATAAGGGGAATGGGAGGGAGGTCTGAGAAGCAGGGTTAGGGTTAGGCTTGTCTGGGTGGACTAATTTTAATCACAGCGTTCCTTATAAAGGAGGCAGAAGCTCAAAGAGACAGAAGACCATGAGATGATGGAAACAAGAGGTTGGAGTAATGTGAACAAAAGGACCAAAGAATCCAGACAGCCTCCAGAATCTGGAAAAGACAGACTCCACCATAGAGCCTCCAGAAGGAGCCAACCATGCCAACACCTTGACTTCAGCTCAGTGAAACTGATTTCAAAAGTATAGACTCTGGAACCATAAGAAAATACACTGGTGTTGCTTTATGTTAGGCACCTCAGTCATGTCTGACTCTTTGCGACCCCGTGGGACTGTAGCCCACCAGGCTCCTCTGTCCATGAGATTTCTTAGGCAAGAATATTGGAGTGGGTTGCCATGCCCTCCTCCAGGGGCTCTTCCCAACTCACAGGTTGAACCTGGGTCTCTTGCTTTGCAGGCAGATTCTTGACTGCTGAGCCACTGTTGCTTTAAGCAGCCAGTAAGTGGCAATTTGCCTACCTCGTAGCACTATGAGGATCAAATGAATTGACGAACAAGTTGGTTAGAACCATGGCTGCACTCTTATTAGCCATGAGCTTCATGAAAGTTTTCTTTAAAAAAAAAAAAAGAATTTTTTTTATTTGGCTGTGCCAGGTCTTAGTTGCAGCATGTGGAATCTAACTGCTTGACTAGGATCAAACCTGGGCTTCCTGCACTGGGAGCACAGAGTTTTAGCCCCTGGTCCATCAGGGAAATTCCTAAGTTTTCTTATATAATTCTGCATTTCTAACAAGCTTTCCAGATGATGCTAATGAGTGAGCATCATGCTGTGAGTCCATGAGTGACAGTGAAGAGCAAGGAGCTACATAATTCTATCTCAGAGAAATGGTAGAAATAACGCTGGCTTTGAGGAATATAGTTTGCATACAGAAGTGGGGACAGTGGCAGAAGGAGATTGGCTACATTTTTAATCCTCTGAACTTTTGAGCTATACTGACCCTGATCCATTAACAAAATATAAGGATGTATTTATATTACGTGTAAACTGTAATATTAACTGTATTTATATGATATGAGAAATATAACTAGTAGTATTTCAATTGGTTGATAATGTTTATTTGTTTGTATTTTTTTATTGCCTCTTTCAAGACAGTCACAGCAGCTATATGGAACAGGAAAATCACACACAGTTTTCAGGATTTCTTCTCCTTGGACTGTCAGATGAGGCAGAGTTGCAGCCTCTCCTCTTTTGGCTTTTCCTCTCCATGTACCTGATAACTATTGCTGGAAACCTGCTCATCATTCTGACCACCATCTATGACTCCCACCTCCACACACCCATGTACTTCTTCCTCTCCAATTTGTCTTTTTCAGACATCTGTTTCACCTCTACCACCATCCCAAAGATGCTGCTGAACCTCTACATCCAGAACAAAGGCATCACCTATGAAGGCTGCCTCACTCAGCTGTATTTTTTCATCCTTTTTGCAGAACTGGACATTTTCCTCCTCTCTGCGATGGCCTATGACCGGTTCACAGCCATCTGCCATCCACTGCACTACACAACCAAGATGAACCCCCAGCTCTGTGGCTTGCTGGTGCTGGCATCTTGGATATTGAGTGTCCTGGACTCTTGGCTACGCTGTTTGCTGGTGTTGCGGCTGTCCTTTTGTACTGACTTGGAGATCCCCCATTTCTTCTGTGAAATCAACCAGGTTATCCAACTTGCCTGTTCTGACAATCTTCTCAGTATCATAGAGATGTATTTTGCCACTGTGCTCATGGGCATTATTCCCCTCTCTGGCATTGTTGTTTCTTATTCTCGGATTGTCTCCTCCATACTGAGGATTACATCAGCAAGGGGGAAGTACAAGGCAGTTTCCACCTGTGGCTCTCACCTTTCAGTCGTTTGCTTGTTTTATGGCACAGGTCTTGGGGTGTACCTCAGTTCTGCCACTACCCAAAATTCCAGAACCAGCGCAATAGCCTCTGTGATGTACACCGTGGTCACGCCAATGCTGAACCCATTTATTTACTCTCTGAGGAACAAGGACATAAAGGGGGCTCTGAAAAGTCTTGTCAGCACTCTTACTTTCAATGAGTGACAGGAGTGTTTACCTTGGGGCTGGAGAAGTTCCCATAAGTAGCCAAAAACAAGACTGGCATCCAAAAAGCCTGATATTTTTGCTGTCTTCAGATGTCTTTTTTTTTTTTTTCCTTTTTCTTTACCCCATGTCCATTAAATCAATGATACCACATGTTTTGTTTATTTTCTAACATTGCTTTTTTTAAACATTGCTTTGATGTATTGATATTTCTTTCTTCATTGTTTCTCAACTTTTTCAATATTTCAGGTTTTCCCTTTCCAACCTAAATCACAATATCCTGATGCCCTGAAAAAAATGCTGCCTTTGAAATGAAAGCAGCAAAAAAAATTACAACAGAAAAAATTTTTATTCTTTCAGGAATATGAGAAAAATTTTGGAGTAAATATACACAGATCCTCAAGGGTAGTACTTTTGCTGAATAAGTCATGGTAAAGTTCAGCCACACAAACAAGTGAACTGACATTGTAAAGGCAGAAAATTCAGGACATATAGTCAGAAGGAAACTTTGGAAATAGTTTTTAAAATCTACTTTATTTTCTAAAACTTTGATAGCTTTAGTTTTAAGTAAATGTTAGTATGTAAGGCATAATATTATCATCCAAATGTTACTCATGGTTTCCCATTATCCTCTGACTCTCTTTCACTTCTGAAGTTTTATCCCAATATTAGTTTTACAAGGTCTAACATAAAAGTATAAGAGTTATAATCAGAAACAGCATTTTATTTAATAAAAACTATCAAGAAACTATTATCAGTAGAATTTTATAAGGAATATGAGCATAAGGATTCGCTTTCTGTAATACTGCATGAAATCCTCTACTTCTATTTAGATATGAAATAATACATACACTTGGTCACCAGAGTCACAGGTAGGGCTATGGTAAAAGAATTTCCACAAATCAACACTTTTACACTGTGCTACATACATCTTTGATCTTCTTTCATTTTAGCAAATATTTATTGAGCACCAACTCTGGGCTACTCTTGTTCTAAATCCTGATGATAGAGCATCTAACAAGGTATGTGCTCTCAAGGAGCTCACCTTCCAGGGAGAGGAAATACACAGCAAGTAAACAAATTTTAAAACTTAGCATAATTTCGATCAGAATTAAGTGCTATGAGGAAAATCTCACAGGAGGATGAGCGAGAGAGTGAAAGGGCTCTCCCACACACAGAGTGGTAAAGGATTATTTCTTAAGCTCTTTGTCCTTCCTTATACTGGTACACACCTGACTCTGCAAGGTTCCAGGGGAAGCCTTCATTTTATAAAATTCTAGGATTTCTTCTTCCAGTTGTCTCTTCTGCTCCTCAAGTCTCGTTGTCTCCTCTTGTTGGATCTTCTTAAGATGTTCAAACTTGTCCTGTAGCTGTAAAACAAACCCGCAGTTGTGACTTAAAGCACCCTATGGGGGCACATTCCCAAGAACATGTTTCTTTCCTTCTGATTATCAAACCTACCCTAATCATTAGAATAGCACTAGATCTCCATAGTAGTCTCAAAAAGTATCTCTGCTGGAGTCATATCGCTCATAAATACATTTTCAGTCCTGAGGGCAAATGAGCATCTACGTACAAGGTCAAGAAGAATGATTGGAAAGGCTGGGGATGTGAGATTGTGGTATTTATAAATGATAGCAAAATCACTGAGAAAACTTTTTACTTAAAGATGTGCTATATGTATACATATACATACATACAATGGAACATTAGCCGTTTAAAAAAAAGAGAGACACCTTGCCTTTTGAGACAACATGAAAGGACCTGGAGGTTATCATGCTAAGTAAAATAAATCAGAGGTAGATAATAGATAAGAAAGAGAGATAGATACTATATGATTTCACTTATACAGAAAATCTAAAGAAAACAATTCAAATGAATAAACATAACAAAACAGAAACACACTCATAGATACAGAGAACAAACTGGTGGTTGCCAGAGGCGAGGGATGAAATAGGTGAAGAAGATTAAAGGATACAAACTTCCAGTTATAAAATAATAAGTCCTGGGGATGTAATGTACGGCATACAGAATATAGTGAATAATATTTTAATAACTTTCTCTGCTGACAAATGGTGCATGTGTGCATGCTAAGTCGCTTCAGTCGTGTCTGACTTTGTGTAACCCTCTGAACTGTAGCCTGCCAGGCTCCTCTGTCCATGGGATTCTCCAGGCAAGAATATTGAGTGGGATGCCATGCCCTCCTCATTGACAGATGGTATTTAATATATAAAAATATTAACTCATTGTTGTATACCCAAAACTGATATAATATTGTAAGTCAATTTATACTTCAGTTAAAAAAATTCAAAAAAGCTGATTGTCCAAATGCTCTAGGAAAAATAAGATTACAGGCAATCATTTTTTTAAAGGCTGCATCCAAAATTGACATGGTAAATAGCTACTTTTTGAAGAATAGAAAGTATCCTTCAACAAAATCATCTAAACTCTTGAGATGAAAACCTCCAATTTAATAGGACACCTAAACTTGAATGTGGATTATATCAAACTAGCAGCACTTGCCTCTTTTTCAGCTTCTTTCAATGCTGTTTCTTTCTCCTTTACTCGCTGCATAAACTTCTGTTTCAACTCTTCTTCTTCCCTCTGACATTGCTCCAAGAGCTCCTGCCTTTTGGCTTCGTAGATCTCTTGAAAACTAATAAGAAATGTGTGTGCTCTTATATTAAAATGTTAACATAAATAAATATATAAAAATATATATTGTATATTAATAATATGTAACATTGTATGGAAAAATCCAAATGAACTTTTTTGGCCAACCCAATATAAACAACTCATATAACTTGAAAACAAAATACCAAACAACCCAAATGAAATACAAGCAGATGACCTAAATAAACATTTCTCCAAAAAAGATATACAAATGGCCATTAGGCACATGAAAAGATGCTCAGCATTCCTAATTATTAGAGAAATATAAATCAAAACTATAATGGGGTGCCACCTCACACCAGTCGGAAAGGCCATTATGAAAAAATCTACAAATAACAAATGCTGGAGAGGGTGTGAGAAAAAAAAACAAACCAAAAGTTCACTGCTGGTGGAAATGCAAAGTGGAAGAGCCACTATGGAAAGCAGTATAGACATTCCCCCCAAAACTGAAAATAGTGTTGCTATATGATCCAGCAATCCCACTCTTGGGCATATGCCAGAACAAAACTATAATTCAAAAAGATACCTGAACCCCTGTGCTCACAGCAGCACTATTCACAACAGCCAAGATGCAGAAACAGATCTCTGAGTTCTACAGGAACCAAGGCTCCTACCCAGGTGGAGGATGATAACTTCAGGCTGAGCGCAAGCATATGGACCCCAGACTGGCTGTAACCAGAAGGCCAATGATCGAACACCATCTCGTTACCTCAACACCAACCAATAAGGGGAGGGTACGGTCCCATCACTTCATGGGAAATAGATGGGGAAACAGTGGAAACAGTGTCAGACTCTATTTTGGGGGGCTCCAAAATCACTACAGATGGTGACTGCAGCCATGAAATTAAAAGACNTCATTTGCAATTTTGTCTAGTTTAGGAGGAGAATTCTAAAGTTTTGAGATACAATATAAAAAAAAATTTGATCAAAGGTAAATCCTCCTCAAAAATATTTAATGATACAGATTGCCTCTTGTATTGTCATTTGTATATACTTGTTGATTCTCCATTTCTTAGGCATTTCCTATCCTATTATCATGTTTCAATCTTATTATTGTTATTTTTCAGCTCTCAAATTAGCTTTGCTGATACTTTTCTTCAATTGAATAGTTAAATATGATTTGAACTCAATGTGATTAAGTCTAATGGATTGCATTTCCTGCTGCCTTTGTTTGATTGGCAACACAGAGAAATAGAAGTAGTTGATGGAAAAATTCAATTATTTCATATCCTGGAAAATCTTGAACATCCACATCTTCTTACGATCTCATTTCTTGGCAGTAGTCCTGTCAAGGGCTTTGAATTCATGTCCACATTTATATCACATTCTTTTAAAAACCAATTAATCAGCAGAATAATTTATATCAGTGCCTAAAATGTCCCATGTAATTATTTTGCCTTTTTTCTCTAAGATAATCCTTCACTCAATATTAACCAGTACATCAGTGAATTTAGGGTATTTAAAAAATATATTATCAGAACATACTGCTGCTGCTAAGTCACTTCAGTCGTGTCCGACTCTGTGCAGTAGACGGCAGCCCACCAGGCTCCTCCATCCCTGGGATTCTCCAGGCAAGAACACTGGAGTGGGTTGCCATTTCCTTCTCCAATGCATGAACGTGAAAAGTGAAATTGAAGTCGCTCAGTCCTGTCAGACTCTTCATGACCCCATGAACTGTAGCCTACCAGGCTCTTTCATCCATGGGATTTTCCAGGCAAGAGTACTGGAGTGGGTTGCTATTTCCTTCTCCATGGGAATACTTTATATGCTCATACTTCGCTACATTATTACAAGTGACTTCTCTTAAGCCAAAAAGAGTGTCTCTGGAGGATCTTTTCTTTCAAGACTCACTCTCTCTCTCATGTTTGCACAATGAGACATCTAGGCTGTGTCAGAAAATATATGTGTTTAGATGGAATGTTTCTATAAAATGTGCACCATTCTTTGCAGCAGATGTGTTTGGCTGTCAAAGCCTCAATTATGACAAGCTAGAACAGAGTTTCCAGAATCCAAAGTGCAAGAATTGAAATCTCTGGTGCCCAAGGAATGTCAGTTGTCTGGGACTGTGCTTGTATTTGTAGAAGAGGTTGCCAAGATCATGTTGCAGTTTGCCTTGTAGAGTTTTCACTACTGTAATAAAAATATGGAAACATTAGAAATGAGGGAATGTTATAGCACTCACTCTCTTTTACATGGTTACAAAATTTTGTATTTCCAAAAGATGCCAAAAAATATTATCTGAACAGCCTGTACCAAGTACAGCCAGAAAGGAAAAAAAAAAAAAAAAAAACCACCTGGGTAGTGTGCTGAAGGCCATCTAAAGCAAACGCACAAATCTAGAACACGTTTGGAGTTGCTTTTAAATTGCTTTTAACTGCATGCTGACTCTCTCTTGGGTTGCTGATAAATATCACTGGTCTCGATGATTGATCCTAATTGGAGAATTTATTACACAAGTATCCATTAAGACATGTGCAATTCTGCTCCCTGTAAAGCTCTTTTATCCTTCTAGAAAGCGTTTTCTTTGACAATTGAAATGGACCTTTTAGTTCAGCTAAATTATCATTAGCATCTTTTGAATCTCCAAAGGCATTGGTGTGTTATATTGTCTTATGGCTTGGGGAATATTATGACAGGAAGAGAAGAAAAAAGTGTGAATTTTCCTCTGTGTTTTAACCCCTGATTGGTGTAGAGGAAAGACCATGGCCATTAAAATGAATAAGCACTGTGGAATGGTAGTTACAAACTTGAAATTCTGGCACTAGACAGTCTCAGTTTGAATCGCTGTTTAGCCACTTACTACCTGTGTGTTTAATGAGACAGCCCAGTTAACTTGCTTAGCTCAGAGTTTGACATATCAGAGATCCATGTGGACAATTATTTATGCTGTTTGAATCTCAGTTTTAGCAATTACTAACTGAGTAAACTTCCTCAAAGTATTTACTATTTCCCTCCTTTTTCTTAAGTTTAAAAATGAAGATAAGAATGCCCATTGAGTGTTAAAACCGGAGAACCACTGAGTGTTAAAACTGGTATAAACTGTCAAGAGTTTGACATTTAGTAACTTATATATACTAGTTTGCTCCTTTCTTTACTGCCATTTCAGTAACAACAATAAAATAACAATAACCACAGCTATTATTAAACCCTTCTCAAGTGTCAGTCACTGTATATCCTGAAAAAAGACAGTCACTCACATTGGTTTGGTACTAAAATGATCCCATGATTCAGTGGTACAAATCACAGTTTTGTCAAATTTCTAGGTTGCTATTTTGTTGTTGTTCAGTTGCTCAGTCCTGTCTGACTCTGCGACCCCATGGAGCGCAGCACACCAGGATTCCTTGTGCTTCACTGTCTCGCTGAGTTTGCTCAAACTCATGTCCGTTGAGTTGATGACACTATCCAACCATCTCATCCTCTGTCGCCCCCTTCTCCTGTCTTCAATCTTTTCCAGCATCAGGGTCTTTTCCCATGAGTCAGCTTTTTGCATTAGGTGGCCAAAGTATTGGAGCTTCAGCATCGGTCCTTCTAATGAGTATTCAGGGTTTATTTCCTTTAGGATTGATTGGTTTGATCTCCTTGCTGTCCAAGGGACTCCGGAGACTCTGGAGACTCTGGGACTCTGGAGGGTGCTGGAGAGTCTTCTCCGGCACCACAATATGTAAGCATGAATTCTTTGGTGCTCAGCCTTCTTTATGGTCCAACTCTCACACCCTAACTGACTACTAGAAAAACCAGAGCTTTGACTAGCTGGACCTGTATTGGCAAAGTGATGTCTCGGCTTTTTAATATGCTGTCTAGGTTTATCAGCTTTTCTTCCAAGGAACAAGCATCTTTTAATTTTATGGCTTCAGTCACTGTGTGGAGTGATTTTGGAGGCCAATAAAATAAAGTATGTAACTGTTTCCATTGTTTTCCCATCTATTTGCCATGAATTGATATGACTGGATGCCATCATTTTTTTTTTTTTTTGAATGTTGAATTTTAAGCTAGTCTGTTTACTCTCTTCTTGCACCTTCATCAAGAAGCTCTTTTGTTCCCCTTTGCTTTCTGCCATTAGGATGATATCATCTGCATATATGAGATTATTGATATTTCTTCTGGCAATCTTGATGCCAACTTGTGATTCATCTAGCCTGGCATTTTGCATGATGTACTCTGCATATAAGTTAAATAAGCAGAGTGACAATATACAACCTTGACATACTCCTTTCCCAATTTTGAACCAATCTGTTTTTCCACCTCTGGATGTAACTGATGCTTCTTGACCTGCATACAGGTTTCTCAGGAGGCAGGTAAGGTGGTCTGGTATTCCCATCTCTTTAAGAATATTCCACAGTTTGTTGTGATCCACACAGTCAAAGGCTTTAATGTAGTCAATGAAGTAGAAGTAGATATTTTTCAGGAATTCCATTGCTTTTTCTATTNGGATGGCATCACGGACTCGATGGACGTGAGTCTGAGTGAACTCTGGGAGTTGGTGATGGGCAGGGAGGCATGGCATGCTGCGATTCATGGGGTCGCAGAGAATCGGACACGACTGAGCGACTGAACTGAACTGAACTGAACACACCTTACAGCCCTTCCTCCCAAATTTTGCCTATAAAAACTTCTTCTCTTTTTGAGATTGACATGGAGGGTTTCAGCACAAGTATATATTGTGTGTGCTTAGTCGCTCAGTCATGTCCGACTCTTTTGCAGTCCCATGGACTATAGTCTGCCAGGCTCCTCCATCCATGGGACTCTCCAGGCAAGAATACTGAAGTGGGATACCATGCCCTCCTCGGGGACATGTACATATTGGAGGCATATAAATGAGCCCTTGCATTATGTTGCTCCTACTAACCCTCCATCGAGGTCTGAAGATAATGAAAAACCACAAGATTCAGATGGCTCAGAACATGAGAAGCAGAGCTATTCTTATGCCAAAATAATCACATCTCACGGTTGTAGGGGATTTCCAAGTCACCTATCATCTTGTTCAAGAGAAATCTCCACTCACCTAACTGGCTGGTTGTTTGGACCCATATCAGTAAATCCCATTATGTAAAGTCTGTTGCGCCTGTAACGTTCATAGTGGCAAGTGTGAGTCTGTTCTTTCAAGTCTTCCATATTTGTACAAAGAAGCATATCCCGGAGCTTAACAAAGTCACAGTGGTTTTCATTTTCCACTAGGCAGAAAAATAATAAAGCCACAAAATTTATTATCAATCCCTATCACTCAATAAGTATTCTTAAATAAGCTTAGAGCATTCTGAATAATAGCTATAAATCTTTTAACCATGTAACTATGCTTATGTGGTACATGTCAATTATAGGTATAGTTTATTTATAGACCAGGAAATTTGCTTTAAATTTATTAGCCAGAGACTAAATAGGAAACAGTGAAATACTATGTTACATTATATTAGTATATAGCATCAGTTCAGTTCAGTCACTCAGTTGTGTCTGACTCTGGGACCCCATGGATTGCAGCATACCAGGCCTCTCTGTCCTTCACCGTCTCCCAGAACTTGCTCAAACTCATGTCCATTGAATTGGTGATGCCATACAACCATCTCACCCTCTGTTGTCCCCTGTCCTCCTGCTTTCAATCTTTCCCAACATCAGGGTCTTTTTTCCAATGAGGAAAAGACTCTTCTCAATGAGTTGTCTCTTCTCATCACGTAGCCAAAATATTGGAGCTTCAGCTTCAGCACTAGTCCTTCCAATGAGTAATCAGGACTGATTTCCTTTAGAATTGACTGATTTGATCTTCTTGTAGTCCAAGGAACTCTCGAGAGTCCTCTCCAACACCACAATTTGAAAGCATCAATTCTTTGGCACTCAGCCTTCTTTATGGCCCAACTCTCACATCCATACATGACTAATGGAAAAACCATAGCTTTGACCATATGGACTTTTGTCGGCAAAGTGATATCTCTGCTTTTTAATATGCTGTCTAGGTTGGTAATAGCTTTTCTTCCAAGGAGCAAGAGTCTTTTGATTTTGTGGTTTTGAAACTTATATAGCATAAGCTTTCTTTAATAATTTAGTATTTTTCAAATGAACATTCTCAAGGTATTTTACAGAGCAGTGAACTGATGAACTGAAATAACATATTATTTCACTGTTTCTTATTTAGTCTCTGGTTAACAAACTTAAAGCAAAATTCTTGGACTATAAATAAACTATAAAGAAGATAATTTCACAAAACTAAGTAATTTAATTAAATCCTGCCAACGTAAAGGCCTTACCAATTGTACATGATGTAGTTATTAAATCATATTTGTATACCATATGTATGAGAATGAGTCACTTTTCAAAATCACTGAATAAATTCAGATGGCTCTCTACCGTGCCTGTCATATCCAAAAGACTGATCACAATATTTTGGGTATTGGGTATGAGATTGTAACCAAATATAATATTCATTAAAATATGTTGTCTTTAAGCACATTTAATAAATTAAAAATTTATAATATATTAATTGAAAACAACATTTGGAACATTATCTCTACAGATAGAGATAATCCAGTCCTCAATAATTAGTATCACAAATATATGAATCAGACAGTAAATGACTATTATGACAATATTCTAATTCATCATGATGCTAGATAACTAATATAAATGTCTAGGTATATAACTTATCCAAAAATAAATTATATTACTTTATTTTTGAAATAGTTTACCATCCCTTTTACTAGTAACCACTTAAAAGTGCTTTATAAATTGGGTAGCAATTAACTTTTATAATATGTTTCAAGTACCAAGTATGCTTCCATGTTGTTAAAAGTTCTTTTGTTCAAAGAACTTTTCATCATTCTGAATATGATGGTTTAGCACCACAGAGATAATCTACATATGGCAGACTGAGGTAAATGAGAAGGTTCTGCTCAGTTTCTGAATTTAAAATCCCCATGAGAATAAATTATAGTCTCAATAATCACTATCTCAAATGAAACAGAATCTGTGCTCCTTATCAGTAACTGTTAATTTGCTGTTTAATGAGAGTTACCAATATTGATTCAAGTTAAAATATTTTGTTTTATATATTTATAGTTATATTTTACATAATTTTATAATTATATGTATTTAAGCATAATCACTCCAGAGCAAGCCTTCTCATGGAGGTTTGTAATGTTTACCTTGTAAAATTCCCCAGGGGTACTGACGTCCTCTGACTGTCCTTTTTCCAACTTTCACTTCATCTGTACTTCCTACTACAGCAAAAGGTAAGAGGCCCTAGAAAGTAAAAACGAATTTCATCATATTTTCTTATACCAATATGACTTACTCTGTTACTCTTATTTCTGTTATGGAAATAACAGAGACAAGAATACATAATAAGTTGATTGAAACAAGTGATTTTTCCTGCCTCAGATTTTATGACTTAGCATTAAATATGTACAGATTAATTCCTTCAAGTATTTGTGTGAGATCCCACTTCTATTTAACACAATATTAGAAGTCTTAGCCATAGCAGTCAGCCAAAAAAAATAAATAAAAGGTATCCAAGTTGGAAGGGAAAAAGTAAAACTGTCAGTATTTGCAGATGATATGATACTATATACAGAAAATTTTAAATCTCTACCAAAAAAATCTCTAAAAATAAAAAACGAATTCAATAAAGTTGAAGAATAAAGGTTAAGACACAAATTTCTACATGTTGCTTTTCTATTTACCAATAATGAACTATCAAAAAGAGAAATCAAGGAAACAATCCATTTGAAATTGCATCAAAATGAATAAAATACCTAGAAATTGGCTTAAAAAATGAGAGGAAAGACCAATATTCTGAAAAATATCAGACACTGATGAAGGAATATGAAGATGACACAAATTAGTGAAAAAATATACCATGTTCATGGATTGGAAGAATTAATAATGTTAAAATGTTCATACTATTCAGAGTAATGTACAGATTTAATGTAATCCCTATCAAAATACACATGACATTTTCCATAAAACTAATGGAATTGCTACATAATACATAATAAAATTGTATGGTATTGCAAAAAAGCTCAGATAGCCAAAGTAATCTTGAGGAAAAAAGAATAAAACTGTAAGTATCACACTTTTTAACTTCAGACTATACTATAAAACTACAGTATCAAAATAGTATGGTACTAGCACAAACAGACACACAGATCAGTGGAACAGAACAGAGAACCCAGAAATAAAATTACACACATATGGCCAATTAATCTACGACAAAAGAGGGGAAAATATATGATGGGAAAAGACAGTCTCTTCAATAAGTGGTGCTGGGGTAACTACATGATAACTACCCAGTTAATATGTAAAGGAATGAAATTTGAATTTTTCTTATAAGATACACAAAGATAAATACAAAATGAGTTAAAGACCTAAATGTAAGCCCAGAAACCATGAAACTCTTAAAAGAAAACCCTAGGCAGAACACTGACATAAGCAGTCACAATATTTTTTAGTGGTCACAATATTCTTTCTTCTCAGGCAAAGGATACGAAAGCAAAACTAAACAAATGGGACCTAATTTAACTCAAAACCTTTTGCACAGTAAAAGAAACTGTCAAAAAATGAAAAGACAACCTACAGAATGGAAGAAAATATTTGGAAATGACATATCTAATTAGGAGTTAATACCTAAAATATACGAACAGCTCATACAACTCCATATCAAAGCAAACAACCCATTTTCTAAAAAGGGCAGGTCTTCCCTGGTGGTCCAGTGGTGAAGAATCTTCCTGCCAATGCAAGGGATAGGGTTGATTCCTGGTCAAGGAAGATCCCACATGCCACAGAGCAACAAAGCCCTTGTGCCATGACTGCTAAAGCACCTAGAGCTCATGCGCTGCAACATGAAGATCCAGCACGGCCAACAGCGAAATATATAAATAAAAATTTTAAAACAAATCATAATGCAGCTTTTCAGGAAAGGCTACTGTTTTGCACTTTGGCACTAGCATTTCATTTGGGATTTCAAATAACTTGATTTGAGGAGAAAAGAGCCTCACCTGACTTCTTTGAGATTAACACAATGCTTTGGGGTCCTTTGTTTGGCAGGGAGGTTAGTAAAACGAGAAATGCATTAGTTAGAAGATAAGCCTGGGCAATTATGAGATGTATATGCACAATATTTAACCCAGGAATTGCACCTTAAAAACAAGCAGAGTAATAGTGTTCCCTTGCCCAAGTGCCTTTTGAAATGTATAGGGAATTCCAGAGACACTTGGGTACAGGCAGGTCTGGGGACAGTATAACAGTGACCTAGAAGACCCAAGAGACCTGTTCAGGTTTCCTATCAGGTGAAAACTTGATGTAATGACACTAATATTGGCTTCTTTACTATTCTCAAGTAAAAGTGGAAAGCAGCTGCCCAAAATAATCTACATGTCTTAATAAAGAAATTCATGTCAGTACTCATGAACCATAATAAAGATGACTATACACACAAACAAAAAAACCAACAGTGCGATAGCAACTCATATCCATTAAGATAAGCTATCATTTAAAAAAGAATAGAAAATAACAAGTGTTGGTATGAATGTGGATAAACTGGAAACCTTGTGCACTTTTTGTGGGAATGCAAAAATAAGTGAAGCTACTATGGAAAAAAGTATGGCGGTTCCTCAAGAAATTAAACCCACAATTATCATACAAGCCAGAAACTCCACTTCTTGGCACAGACAAGAATTGGCCCAAGAGAACTGAAAGCAGAGACTCAAAGAAATATTTGTACAGGTTCAGTTCAGTTCAGTTCAGTCGCTCAGTCTTGTCCGACTCTTTGTGATCTTATGAACTGCAGCACGCCAGGCCTCCCTGTTCATCACCATCTCTGGGAGTTCACTCAGACTCATGTCCATCGAGTCCGTGATGCCATCCAGCCATCTCATCCTCGGTCTTCCGTTTCTCCTCCTGCCCCCAATCCCATTTGTACAGGTAGGAAAGGACAAATATTATATAATTCTATCTACTAGAAATACTTTGAGTAGTCAAATTCATAAAACTGATGGAAGGAATGACGGGGAATTATTATTTATTGCAGAGCCTCAGTTTTTCAAGATGAAAAAAGTTCTGTGGATATAGTTGGTGGCAATGATAGCAGCTACACTATGAACAGATAATGCCACTCAACTGTGAACTTTAAAAGATTTAGGTTGGGGACTTCCCTGGGATTCCAGTGATTAAGACTTTGCCTCTGAAAGTAAGGGTTGCAAGTTTGACCCCAGGTCAGGGAGCTAAGATCCCACATGCCTCGCAACCAAAAAAACCCAAAACATAAAACAGAACCATAACAAATTCAGGAATGACTTCGTAAAACCATAACAAATTCAGTCAAGACCTTTTAAATGGTCCACATCAAAATCATTTTAAAATTTTTTAAATACAAAAATTAAAGGTTTAAGATGGTAAACTTCATTTGATGTATATTTTACCACAATTTTAAAACCTCTAAGAAGGAAACATAAGAACATCTTTATCACCTTGGATTTGACAAAAGTCTTAGATATAACATCAAAAGCACAAGTAACAACTAAAATAAATAAATTGGACTTCATCAATATTTTTGAAAAGCTCATGTTTCAAAGGCCACCAGAAATAAAATGAAAAAATGACTAATAGATTAGGGGGAAATAATTGCAAATCATATATCTCATAAGCAGCTGGTATCTAGAATACATAAAGAACTCTAACAACTCAAAAAAAAAAAAAAAGAGCTCATTTAAAAATGCACAAAGGATCTGAGTAAATTTTTCCCCTGGGAAGATATACTAATAGCCAATTAAAGCATGAAAAGACCAAATACTATATAATTCCATTCGTATGATATCCAGAACAGAGGAATCAGAACAGAAAGATGTTGATTAGTTGTTTCCTAGGGCTGGTAGAGAGGAAGGCTGACAGGCAGTAGGGGAGAAAAGCTAAAGAGTATGGGGTTTATTTTTGAGATAATATTTCTATTTCTATTATATAATAAAAATTTTATCAGTTTGGTTGTGAAGGTGGTTACACACATTGTGAACAGAAAAATCATTAAATTGTATACTTCCATCAGTGAGTCATATGGTATGTGAACTATATCTTTCTAAAAGGATTTTTAAAAGAATACAATGCTTCTTAAAATAATTGATTCTCAGCAAATATTTTTCAAAATCAAAAAAAAGAAACATTTTCCCGCACTGGATTTGGGGGAAATATACCTTATTTATAGTCTCTTTGTCAGATAAAAGTGACACTAAATTACTAACATTGTTGTTTAGCTGCTAAGTCATCGACTCTTTCCCTTCACTATCACCTGGAGTTTGCTCAAACTCATGTCCATTGAGTCAGTGATGCCATTCAATCATCTCATCCTCTGTCACCCCCTTCTCCTCTTGCCCTCAATCTTTCCCATCATCAGGGTGTTTTCCAGTTTTTTCTGTATTGCTAATAAGATTACTTATAAATTATATTTTCATTCCCCCCGTCAAATAGAATTGAGATTCAATAGTTAGAAGCTTACATTCATTGAAGAGTTCATGGGAGTGCTAGTTTCATCATCTGTTTGGAACTGATATATCTGGATGCCATTACTAATCAATTCTTTCATTATCTCACACTTAAATGTCTGTAAATCATTTTTAGAAACTGCATCTGCTTTGGCAATCACTGGTATAATGTTCACCTATTAAGAAAGAAGCATAGAAAAACTCACTATTGAGAATTAATTAGTAAATGTTATTTTTACAGTGAAAATCTCACAATATCTGACAACACATTTTTGTAATCAAATAATCCCTAGCTTCATGACTTCTTCATAAAATTGCTTTCCAAAATCATCAGTATTTTTGAAGATTAAACTTTAATCAGAAATCAGGTTTAGATGGCTCAGTTTTTTCTCTTCTCCAATTTTCTTACACTTCCAATGCATCTGGGTTTGGTAAAACGTAAGTAGCAAAATTAAGTATGATCAATGTTATTTCTTATTCAATTGAGTATAAAAATGTCAGAAGAGACTTTTCATCAGCATTGTAGAACAGATCAACTTTTTCCTTCTACTTATCATTTATTTGCATCATCTAAGGCCATTAAAATAGTGTTAACCCAGTTCCACCAGTGTCCTCATAAAAAAGGGAAACTTGGACACACAGACACATCACATGTGTGTACAAACAAAAGATCATGTGTGGTGACAGTGAGAAAGTGGCCATCTACTTCCTGAACTGAGAGGTTTCAGAAAAAACAAAACTTGGTGACACTTTCTGGAACTGTAAGAAAATAAATGTCTATTGTTTAAATCACTTTCTATTGTTAAATCACTAAGTGACATTTTGTAATGGTATCTCTAGAAAACTAACACACATGCTTTAAAGATTAACAGAAAAAAATGATGTATATGTGAAGTCACTCAATTGTGTCTCACTCTTTGTGACCCCATGGACTGTAGCCTGCTAGGCTCCTCCATCCATGGAATTTTCCAGGCAAGGATACTGGAGTAGGTTGTCATTTCCTTCTCCAGGGGATCTTCCCAACCCAGGAATCGAACCTGGTCTTCCGCACTGAAGGCGGACTCTTTACCATCTGAGCCACTGGGGAAGTCAAGTTCTTGTGTGCAAATGCTTTCAAGATTTACAGTGTTTCTTAGGTTCAGTAGTTGTGGCACACAGGCTTAGTTGCCCCGTGGCATATGGGATCTTCCCAGACTAGAAATTGAACCCATGTCCTCTACACCCACAGATGGATTCTTAACTACTAGACCACTAGGGAAGTTCAAGATTTGTATTGTTTCAAAATAAGTATCAAATCTTGATAGGCTGATGGATTTACCAAACGCACCTTGCTGTCAATGTTCTTCATGGTTAATATATCAAGAGACTTCAGAGAATGTCCTGTAGGTGAAATGAAGTAAAGGCACGCATGGACACGGGAATCATGGTAGTCACCTAGGGAACGTTTAATTTTCAATTCTTCTTGAAGATAGGACTCAAATTGAGCATCTAGGTAGTCAACAATTGGCTGGTAGCTGGAAAAAAAAAAAAATTATTCAAACATTTAACATAACAGATTAATATCATCTGATGTCTGTGATTTGATCATTTACTATATAGTGAATATGTACACTCACTAGCTTGCCCCAGCAATTAAAATGTTCATAACATGCCCTTACAAAGATAAAAATTATAAACCAATAAGAAGGCCCATTATTGGACTTGACTAGTGGTACAGTGGTGAAGAATCTGCTTACCAATGCAGGAGACACGGGTTAGATCCCTGGTCAAGGAAGATTCCACACGCTGAGGGTCAGCTAACCTTGCGCAGTGTAATTGCTGAGCCCACACTCTAGGGCCAGCGTTCTGCAACTATTGAGTCTGAGTGCTGTGACTACTGAGCACACCTGCCTAGGGCCCATGCTCCACAACAAGAGAAGCCACCACCACAAGAAGCCTGTGAACCACAAGGAAAAGTAACCCCCACTTGCCACAACTAGTGAAAGCCCATGAGCAGCAAGGAAGATACTGCACAGCCAAAACTGAATAATTTTTGTAAGGACCCACTGTTTACAGAAAAGGCAAAATGCTCTCTCAGTTCAATGCAGTCCCAATTAGAATTCAAGTTTTTTGTATGTATACATATATATAAGTGCAAAGAACCAAGAATGCTCAAGACATACTGGAAAAAAAATGAAGAAGATATATTCTTCCTATATTAGGACTTACTGTGAAGCTAAAATAATTAATACAGCATGGTATCAGCACAAGGATAAATTGACTAAAGCACAAGATAATTTTTGGATGTGATACAACTGTTCTAGGTCCCAGCTGAGGTGGTGGGTATACAACTCAATGCATTCTTAAATGTAAGTCAGACACTATAAAACTCTCAGAGGAAAACATAGGCAGAACACTCTTTGACAGAAATTGCAGCAAGATCTTTTTAGACCCACCAACTAAAGTAATAAAAATAAACACGAAAATAAACAAAGAGGACCTAATTAAACTTAAAAACTTTTGCACAGTCAAGGAAACCATAAACAAGACAAAAAAAGACAACTCTCAGAATGGGAGACAATATTTGCAAATGAAGCATCTGACAAGGGGTCAATCTCCAAAATATGCAAAGAGCTCACGTAGCTCAATATCAAAACAACAAACAACCCAATCAAAAAATGGGTAAAAGAACTAAGTAAACATTTCTCCAAAGAATACATACAGATGACCAAAAACCCATGATGTTCAGCATCACTAATTAGAAATGCAAATCAATGAGGTATCACCTTACACTGGTCAGAATGGCCATCATTAAAAAATCTACAAGCAATGAATTCTGGATAGGGTGTGGAGGAAAGGGAATCTTCTTACATCGATGGAGGGAATGTAAATTGATACAGCCAGTATGGAGAAGTATGGAGGTTGCATTAAAAAATCTAAAAATAGAACTACCATATGACCCAGCAATCCCACTCCTGGGCATATACCCAGAGAAAGCCATAATTCCAAAAGATACATGCACCCCAGTGTTCACTGCAGCACTATATACAATAGCCAAGACATGGAAGCAACCTAAATGTTCATCAACAGAGGAATGGGTAAAGATGTGGCATATATATATATATATATAATGGAACATTACTCAGCCATAAAAAGAAACAAATTGTGCCGTTTGCAGAGGTGTGGATGGACCTAGAGACTGTCATACAGTGAAGTAAGTCAGAAAGAGAAAAACAAATATTGTATATTAACACATATATGTGGAATCTAGAAAAATGGTACAGATTAATTTCTTTGCAAATCAGAAATAGAGACACAGATGTAGAGAACAAATATATGGACACCAAGGTGGGAAATGGAGGGGTGAGATGAACTGGGAGATTGAGATGGACATATATACATTCAGTCAGTCAGTCAGTTCAGTCGCTCAGTCGTGCCCAACTCTTTGCGACTCCATGAATCGCAGCACGCCAGGCCTCCCTGTCTATCACCATCTCTCAGAGTTCACTCAGACTCATGTCCATCGAGTCAGTGATGCCATCCAGCCATCTCATCCTGTCGTCCCCTTCTCCTCCTGCCCCCAATCCCTCCCAGCATCAGAGTCTTTTCCAATGAGTCAGCTTTTCACATGAGGTAGCCAAAGTACTGGAATTTCAGCTTTAGCATCATTCCTTCCAAAGAAATCCCAGGGCTGATTGCCTTAAAATGGATAACTAATGAGAATCTACTGTCTAGCACAGGGAATCCTACTCAGTGCTCTGTGGTGACCTAAATAGGAAGGAAATCCAAAAAAGAGGGGTTGTATGTATGTGTTGGAGTAGGAAATGGCAACCCACTCCAGTATTCTTGCCTGGAAAATTCCATGGACAGAGGAACCTGGTGGGCTGCAGTTCATGGGACGGAAAGAGTCAGACATGACTGAGCAAATGAGTGCACAGCACATGTATGTGTATGGCTGATTCACTTTGCTGCACAATAGACGCAAATGCAGCATTGTAAAACAGCTATACGCCAGTAAAATTTCTTTTTAAAAAGTCAAGGACAGAAAGTAAATTTTGCAAGCAGCAACAGAAAAGCAACTCATCGCATATAGGGGAGCCCCCATAAGACCATGAGCCAATTTCTCAGCATAAAATTTGCAGGTTAGAAAAGAATGGCATAATATAGTCAAAGTTATAAAAAGGAAAAAACCTACCAACTGCCTTTTAGAAATGAAAGAAAAACAAATACTTCCCAGACAAATAAATACTGAGGAAGTTCATCACCACTGAATTTGCCTTAAAAGAAATGCCACTAGATCTACCTGAAAAGAAACGCTAAAGGGTTGAAGCAAGTGGACTTGTTATAGTAACACAAAAGCACGCAAGAGTATAAAACTCAATGGTAAAGGTCAATAAAGGTAAATATAGACAAATAGAGAATATTGTAACACTATAATGAAAAAGGTATGTTAATCACTTTGCCTGTAACATAGAAGTAAAAAGAAAAAAGTATAAATAACTATAAATACAAAAATCTTCAAATGGATGAACAACATAAAAATATGAAGTTTGATATCACAAGTGAAGAACAGGTAAAACTGTAAAATTGTGTGATTGAAGTTGTTATAAGTTTAAAATAAACTGTTATAAAATGCTTTATATAAGCCTCATGATAACCACAAAGAAAGTACCTATAAAAGATACATAGAAGAAAAAGAGAAAGAAAGAAAAAACATCACTACAAAAATCAACAAAATACAAAGAAACTAAAAAGAGGAAATGAGGAACAAGGGAACTACAAGATAGACAGAAAACATATAGCAAAATAATAATAGTAAGTCATTCCTTGTGAATAATTACTCATATGTATTACTATATACTCTAGAGTATATACTATATATAATTATTTGAAAAGAATGAAACGTGAAAGTCACATCTGACCCTGAATTCTCCAGGCCGGAATACTGACATGAGTTGCCTTTCCTTTCTCCAGGGGATCTTCCCAACCCAGGAATCAAACCGAGGTCTCCTGCATTCTAGGCAGAGTTTTTAACAGCTGAGCTACCAGGGAAGCTCATTTGAAGGGAGTAAACTCCCCAATCAAAAGACAAAGAATGGCTGAATGGATTTAAAAAAAAAATCCAACTACATGCCATCTACAATAAACCCACTTTATTATTTTTTTATTGAAGTATAGTTGATTTATAGTGTTGTTCTAATTTCTGCTATACAGCAAAGTGATTCAATTTTAGATATATTCTAGAAGAACATTACTTTTTAATATATGGAGAAAAAAAGCAAATTCCTTGAAATAACAATAACTTTTAAAATTAAAATAAGAAAACACNGATATATGGTGTTGTTCTAATTTCTGCTATACAGCAAAGTGATTCAATTTTAGATATATTCTAGAAGAACATTACTTTTTAATATATGGAGAAAAAAAGCAAATTCCTTGAAATAACAATAACTTTTAAAATTAAAATAAGAAAACACCCACCTGGCTTCCTTGTTTATTTGATCACCATAGCCCACTGTTTTCACAACAGTTAATTTCAACTGAACATTGTTTTCCTGGAGTTCATATGTCTGAATTTTAAGTCCAACACTTGCATTAAAATGTGAAGATTTTTTGTCTTTCAAATTAGTATTGAACAGTGTGTCAATCAAGGTTGATTTTCCAATTCCAGTTTCCCCTGTATGGAAACAGATACATCATAGGGGCATAACATATCTTCGAAGTGACACCCTGTCCCCTCCCTAGAATGGTCCCAAATACTTCAAAGACTAGAATATCCTTGAAATATATGTGATACTTCTGACTCCATCCATCATTAACATAATATGGAAAGATAAAATACACAAAGGTGTATCAGATTTTGAAGAGCACTGAAACACTTAGAGAAAAAAATGTCGAACTAACACGGCTAAGAAGATGCAAACCGATGCAAATCAATTCAAACACAAAGATATAGTCTTAAAGAAACAGCACCAGTGTTATGCCACTTAAAATAAGTTGAAATGAACAATTAAGAAATAATTCATGGGAGGGGCTTGGCACTTACCCACACAAAGAATATTAAAAAAGAATCCTTGTTGAACAGATTTGTCCACCAGCTGATGAGCCAAACAATCGAAACCAAAATGGCCAAGCATATTTAAGCAACGTATATTATCTTCTTTTTGCTTAAAGAAAAAAACAATATTTTGATTAGATAGAAGATATCACTTGACAATGGCTATATTAATATGTCAAAGAAATGGAAATAATTATTTGAGAAATGATACCATTTCATATGATCATTCAAATGATTAAACATCTTTTGATTATCATACTTTCAGACAAGATGCAAATGAAGTAAATTTATGAGAGATCACAACCAGAAATATAGATTTTTGTCATCATTTTTATAAATAATGACACTATCTCTGTTCACACACAAATAGACTGTTTCTAAGTTTAAAAGTAGGAAATTAAAGACATACCACAAGAAAGCCCAGTATGTTACTCTACAATAATAAATTATTTTTGTGGAAAAAAGAAAACAACATTGTTTCATTCTATTTCAGTTTGGTAATATATTCAGGAGATCCAGTATACGTTAATACATGCAAGGAAATAAAACTTTATTTGAATTTTTTAAAAAGTAACTAAAAACTTTGACTTCATATTTGTGATATGCCTCTGAGAACTTGTGCTGTATCAAGTTGTTAAAGGAATCCACTGCTATAACACAAACCTAGAAACCCAGAAATCCATTAATAATGTATTTATTATAATTTATTATACATAAATTTACCAATTGATTATTTTTAAAAGTGGAAAATAATTCAAAGAAGGCTTATTAATCTATACTAGTCTCAGCCCTGGAAATCTCTCCCAAACAATTAGAAATTTTCACAAATTATGTAGAAAAGTGTTTGCTGTAGCTCTCTAACATCCAAATATATGACTCCTTGTAATAGAATATCCAAGTAAATGATAATATATGTATTCACATACACACTGGGGCATTCTTCAGTCATTACAGATATTTATGTTAAGTCACTTCAGTCATGTCCGACTCTGTGTGACCCCATAGACGGCAGCCAACCAGGCACCCCCCTCCCTGGGATTCTCCAGGCAAGAACACTGGGGTGGGTTGCCATTTCCTTCTCCAATGCAAGAAAGTGAAAAGTGAAAGGGAGATCACTCAGTCGTGTCCAACTCTTTGTGACCCCATGAACCACAGCCTACCAGGCTCCCCTGTCCATGGGATTTTCCAGGCAAGAGTACTGAAGTGGGGTGCCATCTTATAAAAATGCTTTAATAAATTGAAAAATACATGAAACTCTTTAAAGAGTAAGATAAAAAATTGTGTGTACATGCCTAACTTTTGGTGTTAGCAGAGTAACTTAACAGCATTTTAGCTTTCCTTGCAATAACAATGAGAACAACTGTTTGAAGGCATTGGAACAGAAAGAAAAGGAGGCAGAAACAAGAATAAATCAAATGGAAACAAGTGAGCATAATAGGTGAAATTAGATTTATCCACATACTCCCATGAAGCAACTCCCCAGTAAATGAGAAACTTGAAACGTAGTGCTCAAGCAGAGAGCAACAATCTTGAGCTGGGAAATCTAAGGTTAGAATTTGGGGCTGCCAAAATACCAGGATACAGAGAAAGAAATCTTGGAAGAGCAAGCCACAGCATGGGGAGACCCAAATTTGCAGACTTTAGAATACTTGGCTGAGTCTCACTCCATATGTGCAGGCGTGACTGTAAAGAGCCCAGTGGAAACTGAGAGAGGAGTTAGCATTCTAAAAACGCTGAGCTGGTACCTTAGCAGTGGTACTGGGAAGACCCAAGGGGGCAGAGTTTGGAGTTTAAGCTTCTTCCCAGTTAGACAAGTTTGATCAACACTTTAGATAAACACTTTGAACTTTTAATTTAAATTTGTAAAAGGACTTGCTATAGGATCAAAGATTATGTTCTAAGTTAAAGAGTTACTCCCAAGTCGAAGGGTACAATGAAGGTAAATCCACCTTTACAAAGAATATTGTGACTCAACAGGGCCCAAATGACTTGCCAGTAATCTAACTGCTAAAACAAGCTCACTACTCTTTAGAGAAATATAATAATAGAATTTAGACTTTCTACAATGTATAATCAAAATTACTAGATATGAAGAAGCAGAAAAGANACCTTTACAAAGAATATTGTGACTCAACAGGGCCCAAATGACTTGCCAGTAATCTAACTGCTAAAACAAGCTCACTACTCTTTAGAGAAATATAATAATAGAATTTAGACTTTCTACAATGTATAATCAAAATTACTAGATATGAAGAAGCAGAAAAGAATCTCTCTCACAGCCAAGGACAAACACAATCACTAGAAACACCCACACAATGAGGAATTGGCAGATAAACACTGTAACTATGATGAACATGTTTAAGAATCTACAGAAAAAGATGGGTATAATGGATTAAGTGATGGGCTATTTTATTTTATTTTTGGCCACATTACTTGGCATGTGGGATCCCGTTTCCTGATCAGGGATTAGACCCATACCCTCTGCATTGGAAGTGTGGAGTCTTAACTACTGGACCACCAGGGAATTCCCAATAGGTAATTTTTGATACACAAAAGATGATGATACACAAAAGCTGTTAGCTGAATTCAATTCAGTTCAGTTCAGTCATGTCTGACTCTTTGTGACCCCATGGACTGCAGCATACCAGGCTTCCCTGTCCAAAACCAACTCCCAGACCCTNAGTGTATATGTCTCTTTTTAGACTCCATAGGTCTCTAGGAGACCAACACTGCTGGAGTTCTTCTGTTGACTCTGATGCATCTCATTACAGGTGCTCAGCCTGAAATCGTATCTCTCAAGATCTCTGCCGGGAGGCAGATTCGAATATCATAGTGACGTATGTACATGTAGGATTGATGTCTTTAGTGAAAAACAACAACAACAACAACAACAGTGTAATAGCCAACTTCAGGAACCTCCACATCTCAACTCTACATGAACAAGGCAAGATCCTGAGAGTGGCTGCCCTGGGAAGCAGAAATCACTCTCATGGATATCCACTGGCTCCTGACCCTCTCATGAGATCAGGCACCTTTAATACCTGCGACTGGCTGTTGCCTTTAAGGCACTGGAAAATCAGCCTTTAGGGACTGACAGGGCTGCTGAAGCTGTTAGAACTGGTATGTCTCCTGACTGTCGTGCCCGAAGAGAATAAGGCTTTGATGACCTTACAAGAGGTGCAGTCATCCTCGTGGAGGACTGAATCCAGGTACTCAAAAAGGAAGGTGAACATTCTGAAAAACAAAAAGAGTGAAATCTCCTTTCTGTATTGGAAAGGTCATCTTTTAAATAATTTTTAATGTTTATTTTATTTATTTATTTTTGGCTGTGCTGGGTCTTCCTTTGCTGTGTGCAGGCTTTCTCTAGTTGCAGCCAGCAGGGGCTACTCTAGCTGTGGTGCATGGGCTTCTCATTGTGGTGGCTTCTGTTGTAGAGCAGAGGCTCTACAGTGCGCAGGCTTCAGTAGTTGCGGCATGTGGGCCCAGTAGTTGCAGCTCATGGGCTCTAGAGCACAGGCTCGGTAATTGTGGTGCACGGGCTTAGCTGCCCCACAGCATGTGGGATCTTCCTGGATCGGGAATTGAACCTGTGTCTCTTGCATTAACAGGGGGATTCTTTACCAATGAGCCAGCAGGGAAGCTGTAGAAGGATCCATCTTTTTTTAATTTTAAATCTTTTTTTAAATTAATTTATTTTTTAATTGAAGGATAATTGTTTTGCAGAATTTTGTTGTTTTCTGTCAGACATCAACATGAATCAGCCATAGATGTACATATGTCCCTTCCTTCTTGGACCTCCCTCCCATCTCCCTCCCCATCCCACCCCTCTAGGTTGATACAGAGCCAATGTTTGAGTTCCCTGAGACTTACAGCAAATTCCCATTGCCTATCTATTTTACATATGGTAATATAAGTTTCCATGGTACTCTCTCCATACATCTCTCCCTCTCCTCCCCTCTCCCCATATCCATAAGTCTATTCTCTACGTCTGTTTCTCCACTGCTGCCTTGTAAACAAATTCATCAGTACCATCTTTCTAGATTTCATGTATATGTGTTAGTATATGATATTTATCTTTCTGTTTCTGACTTACTTCATTCTGTATAATAGGCTCTAGGTTCATCCACCTCATTAGAACTGACTCAAATGCATTTCTTTTTATGACTGAGTAGTATTCCATTTGTACATGCACCACATACACTTCTTCATCCATTCATCTGTCAGTGGACATCTAGGTTGCTTCCATGTTCTAGCCGTTATAAACAGTGCTGCGATGAACATTGGGGTACATGTTCATTGTACATGTACATGTCTTTTTCAGTATTTGTTTCCTCATGGTATATGCCTAGGAGTGGAATAGAAGGATCATCTTAAAGAGACTAGAGGAGATGCTTGGACTTTGAGTTTAGGGATGAGTTTATGCCCTTAAAGAGTAAAAATAACTCCTCAACATAAGTTCTCTGAATCACATCATCTCAGTGGTTCTCATCTGCCACTTGGAATCATTTGGAGACTTCAGAATTTAAAATGCTGTTGCCCAGGTTCACCTGAGATTGTTAAATCCAAATCTCAGGGAAGGGGGGCTGAGCACTGGCATCTTTTTAAAATCCCCTCAAGTGAGTAGCTAGTGCTAAAAACCAGTGAGCACCCCTGAGCTTCCCATATGTCACAACAAGTGAAATTGTACCACAGAAGAGAGACAGCCATACTTTAAATTCCTCAGTGTAACAGAGGAACAAGAGTGTCAGAGTTACGTCACCCAGCCTTTAAGCTTATGTCTTAGAGGGCTTCTCTCTAAACCATCTGCCATCCTGATACAAGACAAAGAGTGCAAGATTTAGGTGAAGCTTTAATATCATTCCTTGACAAGATTCTTCTCTTCTTTTCTCAGGAATGCCCTCTCAGGATGCCGTACTTTCCCAGGAAGGAAACACAGAGAAGGAAATTAATGTTGGATCACAGACAGTCATGTCCCAGGTAAGTTCAGTTTTGTTTGTTTTTTAAATAACTTTTTTTGGGGGGGGCTGTGTTAGGTCTTTGTTGCTGTGGGGGCTCTCTCCGGTTGTGGCAAGTGGGAGCTACTCTCTAGTTGCGGTGTGCAGGCTGCTCATTGCGATGGCTTCTCTTGTCGCCGAGCATGGGCTCTAGGGAACATGGGCTCCGTAGTTGCAGCTCCCAGGCTCTAGAGCACAGGCTCAGTAGTTGCGGTGGACAGACTTAGTTGCTCCGAGGCATGTGGGATCTTCCCAGATCAGGAATCAAAGCCATGTCTCCAGCATTGGCAGGCAGGTTCTTTACCACGGAGCCACCAGGGAAGCCCCAGGTAAGTTGTTTTCCTCTCCTCTGCAATGCCATGGTGGTTTGAAGAATGTAGGTACTTTTATTTTTCAATTCTCAGAACTAAGCTCCCCAAGTCCAGAGCCCTTGAGATTCTTATGACAGATGTGACATATCTGTATATGGTGTTTCCCACTCACCTTCCATACCTCTTTANCATGGTGGTTTGAAGAATGTAGGTACTTTTATTTTTCAATTCTCAGAACTAAGCTCCCCAAGTCCAGAGCCCTTGAGATTCTTATGACAGATGTGACATATCTGTATATGGTGTTTCCCACTCACCTTCCATACCTCTTTATAGCTCTTCTCTCCTTCAGCATTTTTATCAGCTTGTAGATTCATGTCTGTCCTGGATGTAGTAAAGGCAACACAAGAAGCCACAGACTATCTTTTAATAGTGCATGTGTGCATGCTCAGTCATGTTTGACTCTTTGTGACCCCATGGACTGTAACCCACCAGGTTCCTCTGTCCATGGAATTTTCCAGGCAAGAATACTGGAGTGGGTTGCCATTTCCTACTCTAGGGAATCTTCCCAACCCAGAGAGCAAACCCACATCTCCTGCATTTTCTGTATTGGCAGGCGGATTCTTTAAATCACCCTTCCCTTAAACAGCTCACTAGAATTTAAACACTTGCTATTTAGTCTTCAAACAATGAATGATGCCCATGTCACTGACCCCTTGGAGGTAATGGAATTATTAATATACCTGAGGACCTCTGCTGCCACAATTTAATGTGGCAAATTAATGCCACAAATTAAGCCTGCCTCAGCATCAGTCCTTCCAGTGAATATTCCGGACTGATTTCTTTTAGGATTGACTGATTTGATCTCCTTGCTGTCCAAGGGATTCTCAGGAAAGTCTTCTCAAGCACCACAGTTAGAAGGCATCAATTCTTCAGCACTTAACATTCTTTATGGTCCAACTCTCACATCCATACATGACTCCTGGAAAAACCATAGCTTTGACTCTGTGGACCTTAGTCAGTGAAGTGGTGTCTTTGCTTTTTAGTATGGTGTCTAGGTTTGTCATAGCTTTTCTTCCAAAGAACAAGCGTTTAATAGCATACTCTATAATTTACCCAGTCATCATCTTTATTGTCTACTTTCCCCTGCTGAAGTTTCATAAAGGAAGAAAATTTTAGTCTCTCATGTTCACTAGTATATCTCAGGCCGTATAGGTGACACATAGGAAGCACTGAATAAATATTTGTTGAACAAATAGGAATTTTGCACGTGATAAAGGTCACATCTCAAACCAGTGGTGAAAAGATGGTTTATTCAATAATCAATGATATTTCTGTGGAGCCATGTGGAAAAAGGTAAAGTTGAATCCATACCTCATACTTTACATCAGAACAGTCTTCAAATTGATCAAATATTTAAATATTAAAAACTAAGCCACAAAAGTTACACAAGAAAATAATTTGGGAATTCCTTTATAACTTACAACTGAGAATCTAGAAGCTGTAAAAGAAAAGATTGATGAGAGAGAGACGGACAGGAGAGAGAGAGAGCCGNCAAATATTTAAATATTAAAAACTAAGCCACAAAAGTTACGCAAGAAAATAATTTGGGAATTCCTTTATAACTTACAACTGAGAATCTAGAAGCTGTAAAAGAAAAGATTGATGAGAGAGAGACGGACAGGAGAGAGAGAGAGCCGGGTGAGCAAAGGGCAGAAGACAGAAAGGAAAAGATTATTTTTGGAATCATAAAGGGCCTCCAGGAGAGTTAGTGGGGCCCTAAAGGACCTTTCACAGGACTTAAAGGATAATAAGGAAAATCTTGTCGTGAGCTGAAGAAAGAGGACACTTGAAGAAGGAATTTTGGTCAACATTGTCACCTTCAGTAACAAGAAAAATAGGAACTATACTTAATGGACTCAATGATATATTTAAGGAGATTTTCAGGTAGAAGGTTAAAAGTGCCAGCTGTCAGCTTCTGGCTGGTTAAAGTAAACTGTGAGAGGAAAAGATAAACTAGATAAAGAACCGTTACATATAAAGGAAACAGACATGAAAATATGCTCAACCTCGCTAATCATCAGGGAAATGCAAATCAAAACCACAGTGCGCTGTCTCCTCACACCTGTCAGAATGGCTGCCATCAAAAAGAACAGAAATAACAAATTTTGGCGAGGATGTAGAGGAAAGAGAACCCTCATACACTGTTGGTTGCAACGTAAATTGGTGCAGCCACTATGGTAAACGGTATGGAGGTTTCTCTAAAAACTAAGAATAGAACTATCACATGACCCAGCAGTTCTACTCCTGGGTATATACCCCCACCCCCCGAAAAAACACACATTCAGAAAGATACATGAACCCCAATGTTCAAAGAGGCATTATTTATAATTGCCAAGACATGGAAGCAACCTCAGTGTCCATGAAGAGATGAATGGATAAGGATGTGGTGTATGTATACAATGAAATTACTCCTCAGAAATAAAAAAGAATGAAATTTTGCTATTTTCAGCAACATGGATGAACTTGGAGGGCATTATGCTAAGTGACATAAGTCAGAGAAAGACAAATACCGTATGATATCACTTTTATGTGAAATCTGAAAAATACAACAAACTAGTGAATAAAACAGAGAAGAAGCTGACTTGCAGATGTAGAGAGCAAACTAGTGAGAACCGGTCGGGAGAGAGAATAGGTGAGGGGCGATACGAGAAGCAGGAGATTAAGAGGTACAAACCATTATGTATAAAATAAGCTGCAAGATTCTACAAAACAGGGAATATAGCCAATATTTTATAATAACTATAAATGAAGTATAACCTTTAAAATTTGTGAATCACTATATTGAACACCTGTAACAAATAATATTGTACATCAACAGTATTTCAATTTTTTAAAACATCAAATATATATATAAAAGAGCCAGAAATTACTGAGTTTGAAAATAAAACTGTTTCTCATTCACACCTCTCAACATGTGCCCAGCTCAGCTACATTATAGAATTGCTGTGAATTGCTGTTCACTTGAATGGAAGTGTGTGTGGCAGTTATTTCTATGAGTTTCCCACCACTTTGAGTTTGTGAAGGATAAAGGGTGGGGCCAAATACCTATTTCTTCAGCTCACAGAAAGAAAAATAGAGAGAAAGCTTTCAAGGAACCATATCTGAGGAACTATGCTCCAAGAACCTCATCTGCCTGTGGACCTGGTGTAGATGATAAGATCCCAGACTTCAAAGTGATGCCATAACGGCATCAAACATAGGGGTCTTGAGGAAGGTGAGTGAAATTTGCATGAGGAAGGGATGTGAATATTTACCTTCAGAGGGTAAACAGTAGCAAGTTGTATTTTCTGAAAATGGCACAATTTCTCCCATTCTGTAGGCTCCTCTTATACTGATTTAACTACTCTATCAGGAGAGGTGTGATTGTGTTCCTTCCCCTTCGATCTGGCTTGTGACTGTGGTGGGACTGAAACCACGTGACTCTTGAGGCTGGATGAAGAAAGGTGGTTCTCTTGGGAATTTTGCATTTGGCATCCAGCTACCATGCCATGAGGAAGCCAAGGCAGCCTGTGGACAGGCTTCTGTGGAGAGGACTGAAGGCATCTGGCTGAGCTCCCAACTTTCAGCCAGCACTGACTTGCCAGCCACATGAATGAGCCTCTTAAAAAGTGAATCTTACAGCCCAAAGTTGAGCCTCCCAGCTGAAACAAAATGGAACAAAGATGAGATACTCCTGCTGAATCCTGCCCATGTTACAGATTCTGTGAATAAAATAAATGATTGTTATTGTTATGAGCCACTAAATTTGGAGGTGGTTTGTTATACAGCAATAGATAATGGCACAATTGATACCACCCCTACAGAAGTCAGCTTGACAATTTGTGTCAAAATTGCAGATTCATATACTCTTTTGCCAGACATCTAGTGGGGAATGGATTCTAGAGATAGGCTTATATACAATAGCAAAATAATATACTTTCAAGATATTTCATTGCAGCTTGATTTATAGTAACAGGAGAGTAGAAAATAGCTAAAATGTCTGTTAGTAGACTGGTTACATAAATTCTGGGACAGTCGCACAATACCACACAGCTATTAAAAAAAAAAAAAGGAGAAGGAAGAAATCTATGAATTGATGTGGAGGGATTTCTAGTATAAAGTGTTGATGAAAAAAATCAGAAGCAAAAGATTACCTATAATATGCTACTTTCTATAAGAAAGAAGGGGAAACAAAAATATATAAATGTATCAAATGCTTGTTTGAGGGAAAGGAGACATTGAAAGGATAAACTTGCATCTAATGAGATTGGTTACTTGTAAGACTTAGATGGAAAAGGGATGCAAAAGAGGGAATAGAGGTGGGCAGTATGCAAGGAGGGCTTAAAATTGAAAATAAACAGAAATAAATGAGCCCAACTGTATTTCAAATTATTGATATAACCACACTGAAAAGGCATTAACTTTTGAAACTAAATCATTACTTGTACTCTATGTCCTCAGGCTAAAAGCAAAACAATTCTCAATACTGAACTCTCATTTGTAGGCTTGTTCTGTGCAGAGGCATGTTCCCTGGTAGCTCAGCTGGTGAAGAATCCGCCAGCAATGCAGGAGACGCCAGTTCAATTCTTGGGTTGGGAAGATTCCCTGGAGAAGGGATAGGCTACCACTACAGTATTCTTGGGCTTCCCTGGTGGCTCAGACTGTGAAGAATCTGCCTGCAGTGCTGGAGACCTGGGTTCAATCTCTAGGTTGGGAAGATCCCCNAGGAGACGCCAGTTCAATTCTTGGGTTGGGAAGATTCCCTGGAGAAGGGATAGGCTACCACTACAGTATTCTTGGGCTTCCCTGGTGGCTCAGACTGTGAAGAATCTGCCTGCAGTGCTGGAGACCTGGGTTCAATCTCTAGGTTGGGAAGATCCCCTGGAGGAGGGCAAGGCAACCCACTCCAGTATTCTTGCCTGGAGAATCCCCATGAACAGAGCAGCCTGGTGGGCTACAGTCCTTGGATTGCAAAGAGTCGGACACGACTGAGAACTAAGCACAGCACATGTATTAGCAATACCAAAACCACTTTCTTTACAATCTAGGATTGAGCAAATAAGTAAACACATTGTCCATAATTTTGTTGTTATTGTTTAGTCACTCAGTTCAGTTCAGTTGTATCTGACTCTGCGACCTCATGGACTGCAGCACGCCAGACTTCCCTGTCCATCACCAACTTCCAGAGCTTGCTCAAATTCATGTCCATCGAATCGGTGATGCCATCCAACCATCTCATCCTTTGTGATCCCCTTCTCCTCCTGCCCTCAGTCTTTCCCAGCATCAGGGTCTTTTCCAGTGAGTCAGTTCTTCGCATCAGGTGGCCAAAGTATTGGAGTTTCAGCTTCAGCATCAGTCCTTCCAATGAATATTCAGGACTGATTTCCTTTAGGATGGACCGGTTGGATCTCCTTGCAGTCCAAGGGACTCTCGAGAGTCTTCTCCAACACCATAGTTCAAAAGCATCAGTTCTTCAGCACTCAGCTTTCATTATGGTCCAACTCTCACATCCATACATGACTACTGGAAAAACCATAGCTTTGACTAGATGGGGGCTTCCCTGATTGCTCAGTTGGTAAAGAATCTGCCTGCAATGCAGGAAACCCCAATTCAACTGCTGCGTTGAGAAGATCCGCTGAAGGGTATGGCCACTCACTCCAGTATTCTTGTCTGGAGAATTCCATGGACTGTATAGTTCATGGGGTTGCAAAGAGTCGGACACGACTGAGTGACTTTCACTTTTCACTTTGACTAGATGGGCCTTTGTCAGCAAAGTAATGTGTCTTTTCATAGCTTTTCTTCCAAGAAGCAAGCATCTTTTAATTTCATGGCTGCAGTCACCACCTGCAGTGATTTTGGAGCCCAAGAAAATAAAGTCTCTCACTGTCTCCATTATTTCCCCATCTATTTGCCGTGAAGTGATGGGACTGGATGCCATGATCTTAGTTTTTTAAATGTTAAGTTTTAAGCCAGTTTTTTCACTCTCCTCTTTCACTTTCATCAAGTGGCTCTTTAGTTCCTGTTCGCTTTCTGCCATTAGGGTGGTATCATCTGCATATCTGAGATTATTGATATTTTTCCCAGCAGTCTTGATTCCAGCTTGTGTTTCATCCAGCCTGGCATTTCATATGATCTGCTCTGCTCTGCTATTTATAAGTTAAATAAACAGGGTTACCATATACAGCCTTGATGTACTCCTTTCCCAATTTGGAACCAGTCCATTGTTCCATGTCCAGTTCTCACTGTTGCTTCTTGACCTGCATATGGATTTCTCAGAAGGCAAGTAAGGTGGTCTGGTATTCCCATCTCCTGAAGAATTTTCCACAGTTTATTGTGATCCACAGAGTCAAAGGCTTTCGCATAGTCAATGAAGCAAAAGTAGATGTTTTTCTGGAATTCTCTTGAAGGGAATTATAAGATCAGAGACATATGGGTCAGAGAAGGGAATTACAGATATGAGAAGAGAGGATAGAATGAACCCTGCTATGTTGGATTAGATTTAGAGATATCAGTATGGACCCATGGTGTTTTGTTTTTTTTAACCAGTCGGACACAACTGAGTGACCTTACTTTCACTTTTCATTTTCATCCATTGGAGAAGGAAATGACAACCCACTCCAGTGTTCTTGCCTGGAGAATCCCAGGGATGGCGGAGCCTGGGGGGCTGTCGTCTATGGGGTCGCACAGATTCAGACATGACTGAAGCAACTTAGCAGCAGCAGCAGCAGCAGTCACTGTCTTGACCTATGGGCTTTAATAAATAGCAGTAAATATAGGGTTGGATATGGAGTTGTGTGTGTATACGTACATCACTGTATCTTTTCCCCTCTTTCCTAGATATGACCCCTGAAGAAATGGTACTCCAGTAGCACTGGATGCAGCTAGTGCCCAAATCTTGGAGTCTAAGTGCCATTTTTCATTAAAGGGAACCAGGCATAGCACTTAAGCATTTGACCAACAGAGCAGAACATGACAGACTGCCTCCCTGTATCAGCTGGGGAAGCAGAGCAGCTCAGTATTTTACCGCTAGGAGGAATCAGGGATCCTTTGTCTACTGTACCACCTTTGACTCTTCCCTTAAGGGCCCCTGTAAAGGAAAAACAAAAAAGTTTCTGGCTGAGCAGGGATATACTTGATGTTTCAGGAATCACTGACATTCCAGGACGTGGCTGTGGACTTCACCAGAGAAGAGTGGGACCAGCTGTACCCTGCTCAGAAGAACCTCTACCGAGATGTGATGCTGGAAAACTATAGGAATCTGGTTGCACTGGGTAAGGAGGGCATCTCTGTAAGTTGTGTCTGATTCTTTGGGACCCCATGGACTTCAGCACGCCAGGCTCCTCTGTCCTTTACTATCTCCCAGAGTTTTCTCAAATTCATGTCCATTGAGTCGTTGATGCTGTCTAACCATCTCAGCCTCTGTTGCCCCCTTCTCCCTTTTCAGTCTTTCCCAACATCAGGGTCTTTTCCAGTGAATCAGCTCTTCTCATCAAATGCCTATAGTATTGGAGCTTCAGCTTCAGCAGTAGCAGTCCTTCCAGTGAGTATTCTGGGTTGATTTCCTTTAGGATTGACTGGTTTGATCTCCTTGCAGTCCAAGAGATTCTCAAGAGTCTTCTTCAGCACCACAGTTAGAAAGCATGAGGCCAGGATGGAAGAAAGCCAATCAGTTGGAGACAAGAGACCTCTGTTTCCTGCTTTTTTCTCTGGTGAAATGTGTTGACTTTGAGATGGGTAGCTTTATTTTGCTGCCTCAGAAGCCTCCCCTTTCCAAATCCAAAGACCCAAAAGATAAAAAAGTTTGGAAATGAGTTCTGAGATTTTTGTTCCCTGTGTAAAATTCTAAGATACACATTTTCCTCTTGAACAGGGCATCAACTGTATAAGCCAGAGGTGATCACTCAGCTGGAGCAGGAGGAACAGTGGATGATAGGAAGAGTCAGCCCACCAGACACTCATCCAGGTGAGAAGAGAACATTTGAGTATTTGTGACTCAGTGAAGGAAAATAGTCACTTTTGAAACACTTACTGGAGTGTGCTCTGAACATCTCCCTCTGGGATTTAAAGGATATCAAGGCATTTTTAATGGGTTTGGTCCTTGGGTTGGGACGATCCCCTGGGGAAGGAAATGAAAACCCTCTCCAGTATTCTTGCCTGGAAAATTTCTTGGACAAAGGAGCCTGGCGGGCTACAGTTCATGGAGTCCGAAAGAGTTGGACATGATTTAGCGACTAAACAGCAGCCGCAGCAGAGGCCTTTTAAAAATTTCAGTTCATATTTGACATTTTTCCAAAGTAGAAATGACTGTGTTTTTTTTCTGATTAAACAGACAAAATATATATATATACTTACTATTTTAAAAATTTGCACAACACAAAAATTATTTTGAAAATTTTAGTTTGTTCATAAATACCTTGATATTACAAATCTCCACAAAGCACTTTCTTACTATTTTTTTGTTTATACATCCTTTCAGGATTCTTTAAATCTTTTTTTTTTTTCCATACCAAAAACCCTCTACCATTTTTACCTATTTTTCATTATTTTTTTTCTTTTTATTATCAAACATGTTAAAGTTGTCTAAAATCCGTGGCCTTGGTTCACAGTCTCTTCTTCACCTTTGTGATAGGAACCCTGTCATACCTATGTTACTAAAATTTTTTTTCTTGGAGATTACCACTAACTTCCTTCCAGTCAAGTCCAGTGGCTAAAATAAACCACCATTATCATGTTCTATGATCATGTTGCATTTGACTGTGTTGACTTGACTCTTGAAAATTGTCTCGAACCTTTGCTTTCACACCATTCTTGCCTCTTGTAGCCTCTCTCCTGTCTCCCAACCTGTTCTTTTTTTAAATTTATTTATTTTTAATAAATTAGCAAGGGTAAAGCAAGGGAAATTGCTTTAATAAAACAAGGGCAATTTAATAAACAAGGGTAATTGTTTTACAACATTGTGTTTGTTTTTGCTATACGCCAACATGAATCTATCATAGCTATCCTACCTGCTCTTTTAAATACATTCTCTCACTCTTTATTCTTCTAAAGGCACATATTTCTAATGGACTTGGTGTTCATTCTTCAGTACTGTGCTTTTAAGTAGCTTCTCTATGTCATTTTTCCATTTCTACATTTCTAGCCTCAGTAGTTCATGTACATTCTCTTCCCAGAGTTTAGATTATATTTCTGTTTATGAATGTCATACTGTCATTTTAGTCAAGTATTTCAAACCCTGGACCTATTGACTCTCTACTTCTTTAAACCATCCTACTAAGTGAGACTTCTTGACCAAAAAAAACCCCCAAACTCCTAAATCTTAGCTCCTTTTTGTGGGCATACCGCCTGGTTATATTAGGGAACAGCAGACTGATGGGTATGTGCCAGATACTGAGTCGTTAAGCCAGGTTAAAATGTACCCCATCTTGATTCTTTGCTCAGACACCTTGTTTCATCATTTGGGCTTGGTTTTCTGTCATTCAAATTTGAGCTTTCTGAAGCTGACTCAGACTCGGTTGTCTTTCTTGCTTATAGTGCTCTCGGTTATCTTAGGTAGGAAAACTTATTCCTTTTTCAGCCTCATTGGACCTAAATTTTTAGCCCGACAGGTGCTGTACCCCAGTGCTCTAAACCCTGTTTAGAGGCTGATAATTAAAACAGTTTGTCAAGAACCCCTAAGCACTTTTCCTGACAATGATGAGTAACGTTATTTTCACAAAGCTTCCTATCCTGGAATCTGGAGAATAGGAAACTAAAGAATGAAAATGAAAAACTCCCTTTTCAGGCAAATTGCCAGTGTAGGTGCCCACACAGAAACCTGAGCTGTTCTTTCCCACAGGTACATATGCTGCCATGTGAAGGAGCCATACTGTCTCCCAATTATGTCCCTGCCCAAAGACTCCCAACTCGAGAAAATAATTACTACACTCAAGAAAATTTCCAGGTAATTCCCTGGCAGTTCAGTGGTTAGGACTCGGTGCTTTCACTGCCAGGGCCCAGGTTCAGTCCCTGGTTTGGAATTTAAGATCCTGCAAGCTGTGCATCATGGCCAGAATAGAAAAGAAATTTCTAGACTTCATTATCAGCTGTACATGGGTAGTCAAGGCTTTTGGTCCACAGATGAGGTTGAATAAGTGGTTTCTTTGTATCCTCCTCGTCAGGGCAGGCAGCCTAGCAGTGTCCTCCAAGGAGACTGTTTGCATTTTTGCATTTTCCTGTGAGACACAATCAGTTGTTTCTCTTACAAGGATGTGGTAAAATGTTTCTGTTGATGGAGGAACTGAGATAGAATGATCTAGCTTGTGTAACCTCATTCTGATGTGCCCTCTGGGGTATTGCTTATCTCATTGTCTTTGACATTAGCTGATGTCTATTTAATATCTAGAAATTCTCTTCCTAGCTAAGGTGAGACGTGGAAAATGTCTGATGGATCTAGCAATGAAAAGGTTAGGAATAATATTAATGAGAGAAGTGACAGGGGAGTAATTAGCAAAACAGTCAGTTTATACATTGCTGAGGAAACAGGAGGTTAAAAAAAAAGTAGAGCTAGTAATTGGACTTCCCTAACAGTCCAGTGGTTAAGATTCCACACTTCCAGTCCAGGGGGTGTGGGTTTGATCCCTGGTCAGGAAACTAAGGTCCCACATGCTGCTGGTACAGCCAAAAACTAAAAAGCAGTATAGCTAGTACATATATGGTACTTCTTACAAGAAACTCAAATGAGAAGGTGAAGCAAAAAAAGAGGGTGACTGCTAGACTAGAAAGAAAGTAAAAGTGAAAGTGGCTCAGTTGTATCCTATTCTTTGCGACCCCATGGACTATACAGTCCATGAAATTCGCCAAGCCTGAATACTGGAGTGGGTAGCCATTCCCTTCTCCAGGGGATCTTCCCAACCCAGGGATTGAACCCAGGTCTCCCATATTGCAGGCAGATTATTTACCAGATGAACCAGGTAGCTAGACTAGAAGGTGGTGTCAAAACAGGATCATTCTAAGCAGGAATGATTCCAGCTTGTTTAAAGTGCTGAATGAAAGGGGTTAGGGAGAGTGTAAATAGAAATTAGAAAAGATGAGGCAAGGTTCTAAAAAAATGGGAGTGGAATTAGAGACAAGGAAATTAGGGTAACCTCCACTTGCTGCATGAGCTACAGTTCGTGGGGTTGAAAGGAGTTGGACACAACTCAGCAACTAATACAATACTTGCCACAGCTAGAAAAAGCCTACATGCAGCAATAAAGACCCAGCACCGCTGAAAATTTAGTATTAGTTTTATCATTTTAAACAAAGGTTAAAATAGGAAGAAATACTTTTGAAATAAACAGATAGTGGGCACTACAATAGAATAATCCACAGGTGAGATTGAGAAGGTCCTGGACTTGGCCCTGTGTTCTCTAAGCAGTCTTTTCTGTCTCCCACCTCTGAGCACAGACTTTCTTCTGCTATTTCTTATTCTCCCTTCTGTTTTCTCCCAATTATGTATATTCCTGATGGATCTCTTCTTTTTATGATTAGCACTCATGTTTTTAAATTTCTCCCTGCTCACAGCTTCTTGTCATCCTCTTAGAGTCTTTCCCTTTGTTACATGGCTTTATTTCAAAACTTTCAATGCCACATTTTCATTGTCTGCACTACTGTCAGTTTCATTTGGTGATATACTATGCAACAGTTTCTTTTTCAGACAGAGAATACTGAAGTGTTTATATGTTCTGAATTTCTTTTAGATGGGGAGAATAGACCAGAAATTAAAAAATCAAACCATAATATTTCTGATGAAAATCAAACCCATGACATGATAATGGAGAGACTAACAGGAGACAGTTTCTGGTACTCCATCTTAGGTGGACTCTGGGAGTTTGATTACCAGTTAGAATTCAACCAAGAAAACCAGCAGAGATACTTAGGACAAGTATCTTTTACCCACAAAAAGATCACACAGGAGAGAGACCTTGAACGTAGTAGATTTGGTGAAAACTATAATCTGAACTCAAACCTTCTTATGCAACAGAGAATTCCTTCAATGAAAATACCCCTTAATTCTGACACACAAGAAAATAGTATCAAATGTAATTCAGACCTGATTTACTATCAGGGAAACTACGTAAGAGAAAATCCTTATGAATATAATGAGTGTGGAAAAATCTTCAATCAACATCTTCTTCTTACTGGTCATATTCATACTGAAGGGAAACACAGTGAATGCAGGAAGGCCTTCAGCCAGAACTCATCTCTTACTAAACCTCAGATGGTCCTCACAGGAGAGAAACCCTATAAGTGTGATGAATGTGGGAAAAGATTCAGCCAGAGAATACACCTTATTCAACATCAGAGAATTCACACGGGAGAAAAACCTTTTATATGCAATGAATGTGGAAAAGCCTTCCGTCAACATTCATCCTTTACTCAGCATCTGAGAATTCATACTGGAGAGAAGCCCTATAAATGTAATCAGTGTGGTAAAGCCTTTAGCCGGATCACATCCCTTACTGAACATCATAGACTTCACACTGGAGAAAAACCTTATGAATGTAGTTTTTGTGGGAAAGCCTTCAGCCAGAGGACACATCTTAATCAGCATGAAAGAACTCACACAGGAGAGAAACCTTATAAATGTAATGAATGTGAAAAAGCCTTCAGCCAGAGTGCACACCTTAATCAACATAGGAAAATCCACACTCGGGAGAAATTGTGTGAATATAATAAATGTGAGAAAACCTTAAACCACAGTCCTTCCCTTACTCCACAGCACATAACTCAGAATTTTTAGCTTTGTCCTGATGGGGGTGTTGGGGGTGGTAAGGGAATCATATGAATATATAAATATAGGAAAATTGGGGTTAGACCTTTTCATCCTGATCAATATCAGATTATTCATAGTGGGGAGAAAGCTTATAAATAAACTTTTAATGCATAGAAGGCAAATAAATTTAGACCTTAAACTTAGCATATTATATTCCCAAGAGAAGTTAGTTATATATAATGAAAATAATTTATTTTATAAACAAGATTATATTAGAAGTCATGTTCCAAACTTTTTTTAATGACCAGATATCCTGTAGGCAATGACCTATCATTATTCCTTTGTGATTTTTATAGCATACAGTTTTAAAATTATGTAAACATTAATTAATTGAGGCAATTGTGTAGTATAACCAGTCACATAAATTTGAAATAAATAGAAAAGAGCAATATTTCTCAAACTTAAAGTCATTTGTGTGTATCCTTTACCAATTTTATCATACTTAATTTTTACTTAATATTTTTAATAGGACTCAGGNTTTTAATGACCAGATATCCTGTAGGCAATGACCTATCATTATTCCTTTGTGATTTTTATAGCATACAGTTTTAAAATTATATAAACATTAATTAATTGAGGCAATTGTGTAGTATAACCAGTCACATAAATTTGAAATAAATAGAAAAGAGCAATATTTCTCAAACTTAAAGTCATTTGTGTGTATCCTTTACCAATTTTATCATACTTAATTTTTACTTAATATTTTTAATAGGACTCAGGGTTTTTAGCCTTGTCCTAGGAAATATTATTTATGGAAATTGTGAGTTTTATATGCTAAATAATATTCTAATTTCCATCAAAATATATAATTTTGCAGTTGAAAATATTAACTGGTGTACCATCTGAGTCTTCTGTACCATCATTTGAGAAGCCATGTGGTAGGATATGGCAATAATAATATTGTTTTTTAGGAATCCTTCCATTCTTTTCATCAAACAGGTCCTGGGATCTCTAAGATGAGTCTTAGAGGAGACTGAGGGTCATATTGGTAAACTTTGAAAAGTGATTCAGAGAAATCTACTTTTCTATCCTGTTATTGTAGTTTTAAATTTCCCTATGGCAAATGTATATTTTTGAATCAAAATTGTTATTTCTGTTACATTTGTAGGTTTAAATAGAGAGGAGGTTTTATTTTATACTGACAGGGACTTTATAAGAATCCCTTTACCTGTCTGTATCACTGTGGAAGTCAGAAGTAGGGGCTGGACCAGAGGGTAAGCAGTGGTGCCATGCTGAGGCAAAGAACCAGGAAAGAGCCTTATTGGTTTACATAAACAACTAAGGAAGCGTAGGGCCTTCCCAGGTGGCTCAGTGGAAAAGAATCCACGTGCCAATGCAGGAGCTGTGGGTTCAATCCCTGGGTTGGGAAGATCCCCTGGAGAAGGGAACCCACTCCAGTATTCTTGCCTGGAGAATTCCATGGAGAGAGGAGCCTGGTGGGCTACAGTTCATAGGGTTGCAAAGAGTCGGAGATGATTGAGCACACATGCAAGTAAGTGTTACTAGTTTGTTTAATAATTCACTTTATTTATTGAAGTATATTTATGTACCACCATTTTCCAAAAGGAATTTAAGGTGGTTAAATTTTATGATCACTGCCTTGTTTGACAGAAATCGCAGTTTGATGTTACAAAGCATTGTAAATATAAACCGTCATAAACCATGAATAGCTACATCTGGGGAGCTGCTTGTTTCTGAGCTTTTTGTTTTTCTCTTGGTCTTCTCAGTCTTGGATGAAGAAGCCATGAGACCAAGTTGGAACCCAGTCCCCTTGCCTTTTTTTTTTCTTTTTCTTTTTTTTCCTTCCCCAGTCCCCTTGCTTTCTCACCTTTCTTCTAACATATCTCCTAGCTAAAGACTTCCCCATTTCCTTATTCCTGTGAGAGACTAGATATCATAGGCCTTAAGTCAAAGCTGGAATGATATAAATTTTTTTTTAGTTAAAACACTAAAAAGAAAGTAATGAAATGATTTCATTTCATTGTGGAAGTTAAACTTTTCAAGTATGTTTTTGTCCCACACATCAGTGGATAAAATAGTTAATAAAACCCTGAGATACTGGAGTGAGGGAGGATTTCCAGTAATATCATGTTTAAATACCTGTGTAATGGAGATCAATTTTTAAGACAGATAAGTTCTGAAAGTGTCTCTTCACCAAAGGGAGTGACATGTAAGATTTATTTGCCCTAAAGAGGCAGAGTATAGAGCTCTCAAGTTTCAGGAAGAGACAGTGAGGCAAGATGAAGTCTCAGACAACAGAGGTATAGGTTAAAAGAAGTAATGATTAATTACAGTTGGTGAAGCCTTTGATCAAAGTATGCAACCAAGAAAAAAAACCTAAATAATCCACAAAGAGTGCTAAAGGCTTCAACAGAGGGCAGTGTATCTCACACAGGGAAAGGAAAGCAGTACAGGATTTTCAGAAGAAGATAAGCAGAATTTGGACAATCTCAGAAAAGAGAAGTCTGAACTGAAGGAGACCAGTCGGCCATGGATTTTCACCAATTCTTCATTAAATTAGAATCTATTATCTATCCTTAGGGTCATAAATGATTATGCTTATGTTAACTGTACAGTAAACTATGTCATTCTGGTGTGAATTCATTCTTGTCCTTTGTTATCTTCAACATGTTCTAATTTAAGTGAATCCTAAATGTATTTATTACATCAAAATTCTAAGGAGTCATAGGAGTGGTTTACTCACTCAGAAACCTAACGTTATGACTTGTTTCTGTCTAGGAAGGCAAGATATTACCCTTTTACATACGTTAATTCATTTGATCCCTCCGACCAGGTATTGTTGCTTTTCTTATATGAAAAGAGATACTGAAGCTTAGACATGATAATAAGCGATAATTATTCAGAGTTTCTCAGACTGGAATGTCACTAGAACATGGATTGTCTTACTCCTAATCCAGTGGGATAAAAACAGTGCCTGGAACAGTGTTATAGCACTCTGAAAACATTTGATAAATGTATTAATTTAATAAAATGAATTGCTGCTCAATACCAAAATGTGTATGATTGTCTTTCTCAGAATCTCAGAGTAAAAAAGATTATCATGTTGATAGATTCTCTTTATGTCCAAAGGGCTTAAGGGCTGGGAGAAAAATACTCATTTGGATTCTGGTTAATTTTCAATTTATTAATTTAAGAAACCAAATGACATTCCTTAAGTAGCTGACAGTCCTCTAATTATTCATAAATGTGCAAATAATAAATACTTAATTTCTAAAATGAGATATCCTTACTCTTATAAACACTAATCAGATTTAAATACATCTAAACATTTCATTAAAGTCACAGACCTAAAATTTCAAATGTTATTAAGTGCCTTAAACACATTAAGAAACAGATAAGAGGTACCCAGAATATAAAAAATAATTATACCAAAACTAGTTATAAAAATGTTGGACTTTCCTGACAGTTCAGTGGTTAAAACTCTGAGCTCCCAATGCAGGGGACCTGGGTTCCATCCCTGGTCAGGGAACTAGATCCCATATGCCACAACTAAAGAGTTCACATGCCACAGCTAAGACCCAGCAATGCTAAATAATATTTTTAAAAATCATAAATTTTTAAAAGGGAAACAACCTTAGTAGTATCTGATGAATGGAAAAGGGAAATGTTATATATATACACAAAATACTATATATATTTTTTACATTGTATGTGTGTGTGTATGTAAATACAAATTCCATCACTTTATATATACAAAATGAGGCTTCCTTGGTGGTTCAGTGGTAAAGAATCTGCCTGCCAACACAGGAGACATGGGTTTGACCCTTGATCTGGGAAGATAACCCTGGAGAAGGAAATGGCAAGCCACTCCAGTATTCTTGCCTGGGAAATCCCATGGACAGTGGAGCCTGGTGGGCTCCAGTCCATGGGGTCGCAAAGAGCTGGACACGACTTAGCAACTAAACAACATCAACAGCATATACAAAATACCATAGACGGCTAAGTGTCCAGCTCCTTGTGGCCCCATGGACTGTAGCCTACCAGGCTCCTCTGTCCATGGGGTTCTTCAGGCAAGACTACTGGAGTGGGGTGCCATGCCCTTCTCCAAGGGATCTTCCTGACCCAGGGATCAAACTGTGTCTCTTTGGTCACCTGCACTGGCAGGTGGGTTATTTACCACTGAGTGACTTCACTTTCACTTTTCACTTTCATGCATTGGAGAAGGAAATGGCAACCCACTCCAGCGTTCTTGCCTGGAGAATCCCAGGGACCGAGGAGCCTGGTGGGCTGCTGTCTATGGGGTTGCACAGAGTCGGACACGACTGACGCGACACAGCTGCAGCAGCAGCAGTGCCACCTGGGACCATAGACCGAGTGATTTACAAAAGCAGAAATTAATCGCATACAGTTCTGGAGGCTGGGAAATCCAAGATCAAGGTGCCAAAAGATCTGTGTTAGTAGGGACCCATTTCCTGGTGCCCTCACACAGTAGAAGGAAGTTTTCTTGGAGTCCTTTTATAAAAGAGATTGAATCCCATTCATGAGGCCAAAACCTCATCACTTCCTCAGAGGCCCTCTCCTAGTATCTTCACCATGGGGTTCGGGATCCAAAATAAGAATCCTGGAAGGATACAAACGTAACAGTGACCATGAAGAGAAATGGACGAGAAGTATGGGTTGCGGGAGAGCAGAGGGAAGAGAGAGGAAGATTGAATATGAGAATGAATGCTGGGTTGGGGGCTGATGGCTGAGAAGTTTATCAAATATGGGTACCTTTTAGTCTTTTCGAAAAAGCATCTAATTTGTGTCTTACCCCATGAATGATTGCATGTTCTTTTCCGAGTGCCAACTTCTTTATAGGTTAATTTTCTGTTGGTGCAAGCAGCAGAACTGACTCTTCAGAACACCTCCACCAGGATCCATTATCCCCACTCACCTCCCATTTTCCCATCAGAGCACTCAAGATTCATATTCCTGGAAGGTAATCTGATTGGTCCAGTTTGGGCCTTGTGCTAAATGAAGACAGAGCATATTGATTGGCAGACCCACTGAGGGTGCTGTAAGGCAAGCAGAGAAAAAGAGTGAGCCAGGCATTCAAGCAGAGAAAGATTTATTATAGGAAGAAAGAAAGAAAGTGACTGGCTTTAGAGAGAAACCAGTGCCCTCCCTTTACAGCCAACCCTTCTTATACCCTATCAATGGGAAGTTGTGCCCCACAGGGAGGGGGCCTCAGTTTATCTTTAGCCCACAGTTGGGGTCTTGTGGTCATGTAGTGAAGGGATCTCATCGTCAGTCGAATGGTCATGTAGTCGAAGGGGTCTCATGGTCAGGTGGTCACATAATCTTGAGAAACTGGCACCAGCAGGGAAAAACAGGGTATCACCTTAAGGAGAAAAACAGGATGCCCACCAGGGCAATGTGGCCACTGTGACTTCATTCCTTGTTTGTCAGGTCACCATGATGGGCCATATTTTAACTATACGCTATGAGCCCCTTGTGAACCCTAACATTCCAGCCTTTTTGATATAGGACATCGGCCAAAGTCTTTTCAAGAAAATTAGAGACACCAAGGGAACGTTTCGTGCAAAGATGGGCTCGATAAAGGACAGAAATGGTATGGACCTAACAGAAGCAGAAGATACTAAGAAGAGGGGGCAAGAATACACAGAAGAACTGTACAAAAAAGATCTTCACAACCAAGATAATCACGATGGTGTGATCACTCACCTAGAGCCAGACATCCTGGAATGNCTTTGGCATAGTCAATAAAGCAGAAATAGATGTTTTTCTGGAACTCTCTTGCTTTTCCCATGATCTAGCCATTAGGTCTCCCCTAATCTAGCAATTTCCTAACAAGAGCCTCGTATATTCCCTGACTTACTTTCTTCGTATATTCCCCAGACTTCTCTCCATCTCACAATATTGAGAATTAACACCTAAAGTCATACCAGACGTAAAGATCTACAGAAGTTTATCTTAAATGCAACTGCTGGGGGTGGAAATGCTTAATAAGCATTTCAGTCTCAGCGTTTGGCAGCCTCCAATGTTTCAGTGTTTGATGAATGAAGCTCCTTTTATTTGGAAGGCCTTGTCCAATGTCTGGGAGCTCAACAAAAGCAGAGAGAAACTAAGTGGAATAGGTAAAGGCCAACTCCCCAACGCATCGGACTAGGTACGGATGCAGAAAGCACAGATCAATGTCTTCAGCAGAGCCACAGCCCGCCGCTGCGATTAAGGGGAGTGGGTGGAGTCCTGTCTTTAACCCCGCCCACGACTGAGAGGACTCGGAGCCAATGAGTGTGCAGCCTAGGGCGGAGCGACCTGCGTACGACGTGACGTCATCACGCTCCGGTCGGCGCTCTGCCGGGCGTACGCTGAAACTGTGGAGTTCTGAGGTGGGTTGTTTGCGAGTCCCGAAGCGCCGCAGCGTGGGAGCCCTCAAGGCGAGGCAAGTCGAGTTACATGACCTCGGGTTTCAGGGGCGAAGGGAGCAATCACCCAAACCTTCCCCAGGCTGGGCGACATGAACTCAGTATTAATTGATCTCGAAAGGAATGCCAAGTCAAGGTCTCCGGTGTGGTGGACTCCCGGGCCGCCTCGCCTCAGCCTCGCACTCCCCAAGTAGCCGGGCTCTGAGCCTTTAGGGAGAGGCAGCCCAGCAGGATGGAAAGAAATAGGGACGCAAGGGAAGGTCAGCGTTTATACGCGCTGTTGAGGTCCTTACGGGTTAAATCCTCGAAGCACTTCTGTGAGTAAGCCCAGTTGTAATTCCCATTTGGTGGAGGGGAAAACTGAGGCTTGAGGTTAAAATTACTATAGTGAAACGTGTAAGCACCTCTAAAAAGTGGTGATTCCAGAAGGCCAACAAAGCTGTTTCTGCACTTGGGTGGTTCTAGTGACAAAATTCTTTTGGTGAGTCACAATCGTCAGGCTAAACTTTGGAATTTATTTTCAGGTGACCAAAGCCACATCATGTCCGTAGTTCGTTCATCCGTCCATGCCAAATGGGTCGTGGGTAAGGTAATTGGGACAGCAATGCAAAAAACTGCTAAAGTGAGAGTGACCAGACTTGTTCTGGATCCCTATTTATTAAAGGTAAGGAACATCGCTGTTCGTAGATGGCATTGATGAATCACCAACATGTTCAGGGTTCTGAGCAGAAACACACTGTCAGGGAAGATGGGCTGAGCCAGTGCTGCCCACAGGCATTGCGTTGGTCGGTGGGTGTAACACAGTGCATGATTCCTGGTTCACCTCACATTTTAGAGACTGCACAGAGTTTATTTCAATTCAGTCTGATGACACTGCTATAGACATTCTATGTGTAGAGTAATGCAGAATGTAAGACTCATTCTTCCTTCCCTGGTTGTTAAAGGAGAGCTTTTTTTTTTTTTTTCCGGCCATTCCAGGCCACATGTGGGGTCTTCATTCCCCAACTAGGGACCGAACACATGCCCCCTGCATTGGAAGCGCAAAGTCCTCACCACTAGACCACCAGGGAAGTCCCAAGAGCATTCTTGATTATATAAGATCAAGCTGAATCTCCAAAAGGACTTTATCTAGGAACTTCTTTGGCGGTCCAGTGTCAAGACTCCGCCTTCCAATAGGGGTTCAATCAGGAATTAAGACCCTACATGCCATGCAATCCAGCCAAAAAAAAGATTTTATCCAGAAGACCAGGTTGGGGGCAGGAGTGAGGGAAGTCATTCCAGCCATGGTGAATAATTTGTGAAAGTTCTTTAGCCATGTGTTCACCGAAAACAAATACACTGCCAGTTATTTATACAGCAAAAACAGGTTTACTTGGGATTGCAGATGGGGATCTACAACCATGATGAGCCACGTGCCCATCTCCCACAAAAGCGGGGGTGACCAGAGAGGAGTGTGCTTTTACAGAGGGGACAGAAAGTTGGGAGGGGACGGTAAGCAAAGAGTCCGTGGCGTTTTGTTGGCTGAATTGTTGCTGGGAAAGAAGAGAAGGAGATCTTTCTTCCTTGTGAACTCTGCTGTCATAACAGGGTATGAGAGCTTCCCCTTCTGGTCTCCCAATTCTTAGTTTTTTGTTTCTGTGTTTTAGTAACATTTATTTTTGCCATGGATGGAGGAGCTTGGTGGGCTACAGTCCACGGGTCGCGAAGAGTTAGACACGACTGAGCGACTTCACTTTCACTTGGGTCTTCATTGCTGTGCATGGGCTCATTAGTTGTGATGTACCGGCTTAGTTGCCCTGAGGCATGTGAAATCTTAGTTCCCCAACCAGGGATTGAGCCCATCTCCCCTGCCCTGGCAGGTGGATTCTTAACCTCAAGATCACCAGGGAAGTCCCTTAACTCGGTGTAATTGAAGTTTCTGTTTATTAATTTCTTACACATGAAAAGGCATGACACTGTACTGGAGCAGCGAGTGCTTTGGCAAGGTTGAGCTCAGAGCTTGGCACTAAGTAGGCCTTGTCTTTGAATGAACACGAGAATGATTGGAATCGGAGTGGGAAGAGTCTCCTGTGTCATAATTTTGATTTCAGCCTATGAGAAAAAGAGACAGGAGGTAAGGAAATAGGTGAGGAGGCTATTGCAAATGTCTAGGATGGAAATGGTAAAGAGACCAAACAGTCCTTGGAGCAGTGAGGATGGAGTGGAAACGGTAGGTTTCAGGCAGGAAGGTACAGAGTCCTTAATTACCTAGATGTGCTAGGGAGGGAGGGGCAAGTGCCGGGGATGTTTCTGCATCCAAGGTTAGGCACCCTGGTAGGCACAAGTGCTGTTTGTTATCCAGGATTGAAAATACAGGGGCCCTTTCAGGGTCTTGTGAAGCTGGATAGATCCCAGCCAGGAGAAGAACAGCCAATCTCATCATCCTCCCAGCCCTTTGACTGCCTCGAAGCTGCTCCGTAAAATGGCTTGATCCCAAAGCAAAAACAAAAATAAAACCACAGAAGCAAGCTGAAGAGTGACAACATGGTCATTGGTCTTAGAATCAGAAGACCTTAGTTTGTGTACTGGCTGTTTTTTGTTCTTATTTTTTAATGTTTATTTATTTATTTTTGGCCACATCGAGTCTTACTAATAGTTGCATTACGTGGGCTTCTCTCTAGTTGCAGCACTCGGGCTCCAGACCAGTTCGGCTCTGGAGTTGGGGCATGTGGGCTTAGTTGCCCCATGGAATATGGGATCTTACTTTCCCCAACCAGGAATCAAACCCATGCCCTCTGCGTTGGAAGGCATATTCTTAACCACCGGACAACCAGGGAAATCCCCTGGCTATTGTTTGCTAGCTGTGCACCTTACTTTACTTCCCTGAGCTTGTTTTTCTTATCTGTTAAATGGAACAACCTGCTGTGGCGGGGTTGTCTGGAGGAAGAGATGATTCTGGTTCTCATCTGTGGCTTGTTTGCAATACTTTGAGTGAGGCATGGAGCTAAGTGCTTTACATACATTATAACGTTTTGTTCTCTTGATAACTTCGGGTGTTTTTTGGCTGGAGAGAAGACTCTACCAGGAAGGGTTTGTTTATTTATTTTTATTGTGGGTCTTTGTTGAGGCTCTCCAGCTTCTCTTGTTGCGACACTGGAGCTCAGTAGTTGTGGCGCTCAGGCATATTACCCTGAGGCAACTATGTGGAATCCTAGTTCCCTGACCAGGGAATGAACCCCCATTCCCTCCACTGGATTCTTAATCACTGGATCACCAGGGAAGTCCCAGGAAGTTTAAATAGTATAGAAAAGATGATAATTTGGAGCAAGGATGCCGCAGGCAGTGGACTGAAGAACTCTGGGACAAGATCAGCTCTGGAAAAGTCATTGTTTTCCAGAAACTAAGCAGCTAATTTTTGCTTTGGAAGCCTCCATGAATATATTGTTGCTCATTCGCTAAGTCCTGTCCGACTCTTTGTGATCCTATGGACTGCAAGCCCACCAGTCTTCCCTGTCCTCCACTATCTCTTGGAATTTGCCCAAATTCATGTCCATTGAGTCAGTGATGCCGTTTCCGTCTAACCATCTCTTCATCTGCCGCCCTCTTCTCCTTTTGCCTTCAATCTTTCCCAGCATCAGGGTGGATTTGGAAGGTGGATTCCATAAGTATATTACCTGTTTCTTTTCCCCAAGTCCCAGCTTGTTTTTTGGACATTCCTTTTTCAGACTGTCTACTACCTTGCCAGGTCATGAGTGGGAACTACTAAGGTGTTTCCTCCTTCTCTCAACAGTATTTTAATAAGCGAAAAACCTACTTTGCCCACGATGCTCTCCAGCAGTGCACGGTTGGGGATATTGTGCTTCTCAAAGCGCTCCCTGTCCCAAGAACAAAGCATGTGAAGCACGAACTGGCTGAGATTGTTTTCAAAGTTGGACAAGTTGTAGATCCAGTGACCGGAAAGCGCTGTGCAGGAACCACCTACCTGGAGAACCCCGTTGATCTGGAGACCACCCCGCTATCCAAAAACCTGGAAGAACTCAGCCTCTCCACAACACAGTGAAGGAGGATCAGAAAACAGAGCCAAAAGGGAATTTCTGAGTTTACTCTATGGAAAAATTTTTCTCAGTTTCCTCACAAACCGTCCAGTTTTCTCATCTGGTATTTATGAAATCGCTAAAAGTAAATGAAGTAAAGTCTTTGTTATAATTTTTCATAAGTGTTTATGGTCATGTTTCAGATTTCCTTCTTGGTGGACGTACTTCTCTGTTACACAGAGTATGCCTAGCAATCCACTACGTTGTTCTGTAAGTTCACTGTTTTAGAAGGTATAAATTTTTTTCTCATTCAAAGGAATCTTGAATTTATCTTAAAACTTTTATTTTGGTAGGAAAAAAAACCTTTTGAGATCATAAACAGATAAGACCACATTAAGTGAATATTTCATTTCAGTTGCTCAGTAGTTTCCTACTCTTTGTGACCCCATGAACTGCATGTAGCACGCCAGGCTTGCCTGTCCATTTCCAACTCCCAGAGCCAGGGGAGTCATGTCCATAGAGTCAGTGATGCCATCCAACCATCTCATCCTCTGTCATCCCCTTCTCCTCCCGCCTTCAATCTTTCCCAGCATCAGGGTCTTTTCCAGTGAGTCAGTTCTTCGCATAAGGTGGCCAAAGTATTGGAGTTTCAGCTTCAGCATCAGTCCTTCCAATGAACATTCAGGACTGATTTCCTGAATATTTAGTTTTGGTCATATATATTCAAAATTCAAGTTTTTCTCTGATTTAACCACAGACAGAGACAATTAATATGCCAATTAGAATGTTGGCACGTAGAAAGTAAAACTAAAATTCTGTCATTTTTCTTTTATCCTGTAGCCTAGGCTGGATTAAACAGGACTGAGTTCTTAAAATCTAATACATTGATGAAGTAGAGGAATTTCTCATCCATGCATCTTTTTTTTCCCCTCAGCTGCATCTTTTAGCACTGGGATCTTATTTCCCTGACCAGTGATTGAACCCGTGCCTACTGCATTGGGAGCTCAGAGTCTTTTTTTTTAAACCTTTCCTTTTGTATTGGTGTATACAGCTATAGAAATTAACAGTTAACAATGTTGTGACAGTTTCAGGTGAACAGCGAAGACTCAGCCATACATATACATGTATCCATTCTCCCCGTTAATTCCTGGGAGCCTGGAGGTTTTTTTTTTTTTTTAACTTTTCCTTCTGTATTGATGTATAGCTGATTAACCATGTTGTGGTTGTGACAGTTTCAGGTGAACAGTGAAGGAACTCAGCCATACATATGCACATATCCATTCTCCCCCAAATTCCTGGGAGCATGGAGTCTTAACCACTGGACTTCCAGGGAAGTCCTTCACACATACATTGAAGTTGGAGAGTTTCAGAGTTTTACTGCTGTTCATTGATAAACCATGATAACTTAGATTTTGATGTGATGAAACACTGAGCTACACATTTCAGTATTCTAGCTCCCAGAAGGGACTTGGAGCATATTTCAACCTCAGCTAATAAGTGTATTGTGCAAGCACTTGCTTCCAGTGATAACCGCAGGCCCTGCCCACCCCCCACCC
>SJYV01056333.1:2637727-2705820 GCA_006410875.1 Neotragus pygmaeus
AGCGGCCTCAGCCAGCGGCTTCCTGCGGCGGGCCAGCCCCGGCAGCCTCCTGCCCGGGCTCCGGTGAGCAGCGCCGCCCTTTCCGGGAGCGGCCGGGGAGGGGCCGCTGCGGGGCGGAGGGCGCGGGGTCCCCGGCGCGGGTCTCCGCCCCGGCCGCGTTCCCCACGGGGCCGGGCCGCCCGGGTTGCGGGGCGGCGGGACCGGGGCCGCGGTCGGCGCGGCGGGGCGAGCTGGAGCCTCGGCGGGTCCGAGCGCCTGTCCGGCCGGCCGGGCTCAAGGTCATGGCGAGAACGACGCTCGGCGCCGAAGCCACGTCCGCGCGCCGAGCCGGCCCGGCCTGCGGGACCTTGACCCGCCGCGACCCGGAGCGGTGGCCGAGCGGCGGGCGCGTGGCTGAGGCCGCAGGCCTTGAACTTGGCCCGCGGGGCTGCGGCCGGACCGCCCGAGAACGCTGCTCGCCCGCGCGAAGCCTGTGTCAGCATCCGCACATGGCAGTAGAGACACCCTCAGGTCCTGGGTTGTTGGGAGGAAGAAAATAAAATAACGCATCGTTCCGGGTGAGCCCTCCGTGGAGGTCAGGGGAGTGGTAGTGAAGACGCGTATTTAAAAGTAGATAGCGGACCAAAAAGTATGGACAGTGATCAGCACTGAGTCGGCACAGGGTTCATGTTTAAACTTTTTTTTTTCTAACCTCATTGGATTAAATGTTCCATTTTCTGAATCCATCCCTGACATCACCATTCCCCTTTTTCCCAAATCGAAAAAGCAAAGCCCACACTAAGTTGCACGTCAGTTTGCTGAATCGGTGTCTGTTAGGTACTTTGAACGTTTATGTTTTTGTTTGTTAATTAAACAGTGAGCCCGGAGAAAATACAATTGCCACTTAAAAATGAAAGAGGGAAGGAGCTACTTATTTGTTAAATGTTAACGCGGGCCAGCTTGATTCTGATACGGTTTCTTTAACGTAATACTGTAACAATCTTAAGAAGTAATTAGATCTACATTTTAGAGAGAAGGCACCTCAGAGAACTTGAGACACATTGCTGGAAAAGGCTTTTGAACCCAAGTTTGGCAGGCTTCAGGCCTAGTACCCATCCTGGGACTCATGCTCAAGTTATGTTTCACAATTTGATATTGTTTCCAAGTTGATCACCAAGTCAGCCTCCTTTTATCTTTTTTCTGTTATTTAGTATCTCCTGTTGCTTTTTTTCACACAAGTGATAAAAGCCCATGAAACTGATATTTTATTCTTGACAAAAAAGGACAGCTGATGTGACAGTGTTCACCTGAAGTGCCCAAGATCACTTGAAGCTTGTAAACTGGAGACCTGGACCTGGTGTGCCTGGTACCCCCACTTCCTGGTGGGACCAGTGCTCTTGACACTGGAGTCTTTGTTTATCCAGGGTCCCCAATACCTTCTGACTCTTTCCTGGGCTCTAGTCTGCCTTAACTGTAGGTGTTCTTTAGGACTCAGTCTTGTCATTCAGTAGTCCCATCCAGCTCTTTGCAATGCCATAGACTGCATGGGGTTTGCTCAGATTCATGTCCATTGAGTTGGTGATGCTATATAACCATCTCATCCCTTGCTGCCCCTTCTCTTTTTGCCTTTAGTCTTTCCCAACATCAGAACTTTTTCCTTCATTGGAAAGGACTCAGCCTAGACCCAGTGAATTCATTGATTCTCTGAAATACTGAATGGATACAATGTCACTGAGGCTCTGTTGACTTGAGCATAATAGCTCAGGTCGCTTTCCCCAGGAAGCCATAGTGAAAACCCTTGTAGGCTTACAGAATGAGGTAGGTGCCATGGGGGAAACTCAGGGAACCTCCCACCCAAGGTCATGGAAGGCCTCTTTGAGAAGGTGACATTAGGCTGAGACCTGAAGGATCAGTAGCCATGAAGGCCCCAAATGGAAACAGGCATGCTAGGAAACCCCAGAAAAATCTAGAAGCAGAAATGAAGACAGAGAACAGGTGGCCAGGAGTGGTGCTGGATAATTCCAGGCCTTACAAGGCATTTTGAAAGCTTGGATTTTATTCTGAAAGCCATGGAAAACCCTTAAAGGTGTACACTCGAATGTGACTTCATCTGATCTATGTTTTTAGAAGATCAGTCTGACTTTGAAAAGGGGACCACATCAGAATGGTCAGCTGGGCAAATCTTGGTGCCATTCACTGAGAGTCAGCTGTTCCAAAGGTGAGCGTGCTCACTGCATGCCAGGGAGACATCAGTGAATAAGGCACACAGTACTTGCCATCTGGAGACTGCTGGTCATTCAGAGGAGGAACAGGTACAGGGAGGGGAGGAGGAGGATCAAGGGCAGTTCTGAACCTGGTGAAACTAGAGATGGCTGTGAGCTATTCAGACAGAAAGGCCCAGTAGGCAGTTGGCCTTCTGGAGCTGTATGACTCCTCCACCAGATGTCTGAACCGCATTTGAGAGTGGTGAGCATATAGGAATCCAAAACGTTAATAGATCCATGGGTTTCAGTGTACTCTATTTGATTGACATTTTTCATAATAAAGTGCTTTTTTAAACTATAGGAATGGGTGCGATTGTTTGAGGAGTGTGGATAGAAAAGAGCAGAGAAACAGACCCTGGGACATCTAGACATTTACAGGCCAGACACAGGAAGGAGAGACATCGAGGGAGCCAGAAGGGGCAGCTGTGAGGTCATTGTTGTGGGGCAGCTGTGCCAGATGCTGGTAAAAGGTTAAGATGACAGAAGAAAACCGCTTACCAGCAGGGCTGTTGTGGTTGACCTTGCAAGAGTGGTTGCAGCGGAAGGCAGAAGTGTTCCTGGGAGGTCTATTTGCCACACACATCTTAGCTCTGCCCAGTGCCAGGCCCCCCGCTCTGCTGCTTACTGAACTTTCCCCCACGCCCTGGAAATGACCACGTAAGGAAACTTAACTCATCTTCCTCCTGCTAAGCCTGCCTGCTCCTCCTGGGCTCACTCTCCTCCCTAAGGGAACATCTTCCACTGAGTGCCCCAGGCCAGGAGCCAGAAGACCTTCCCCAGGCCCTTCCCCCCTGCTCCTGCCCATCTGGTCAGGTGCTAGACCTGTTAATTCTGCCTCCGGCATGTCTTGACTCTGCCTCTACAAAAACACTCCCCTAGCTCAGCTCTGAGCAGCTCTTGGCTAGGTTCCTGTGAAGAGTGTAGACTTGAAGCCATTGGTGCGGGGGCAACTGGAGAACTCTGAGCAGGACCGTCTCTTGCTAGAAAGATCTCTATGGCATGAGGCTTGACTGGGTCCTCATCCCTCTTCCCTTTCACCCCACCTCCACCAAGAAAAGCTGTAGACAACATTTTAGGAACCATTGGGGACATTTTAATATGAAGTAGGTATTAGATGTTATAGGATTACTGTTTTCCTTAAATGTGGTATTATTAGAGATTCAGTTTGTCCTTGATCTTAGGAACTGTGTGCCCAAGTATTAAAGGATGGAGTAGCATAATGTCTGCAGTCTGGTTTCATATGGTTTGGTAAAAATAAAACAAAATACTTATAAAGACTCAGGATAAAATAGTCATCATTTTTCCATCTAGATGCAGAGCATAGAGGTCTTTATTGTACTGTTCTTTCATTTCTGCGTTTGAAGATTTTCAGAATGAAATGTTGAGGACAGCTCTCTCTAGCAGTCACCGTGAAGACAGATTCACTGGGATTCCGGGGGTGTTGGGTGGTGGGCAGGGGAGTCCGACAGCTGCTTTAAGGCAGGACTCTTCTCTGGATTCAGTCCTTCGGCCTCCCCTCTGCCCCTCACCCCTGCCATAGTCACACACTCCTGGCTTTGTGGGCAGGTAGAGTTCTGCTTCTGAGAATGTCCTTCCTCCCACCAGCAGCAATCTGACAGACTGCTCCCCATCTTTCAAATCCGAAGCTCAACAAGTGTCTCCCCGGAGCGTTGGCCCATGTCTCTGTGAGGCCAGCCTCCGCGTCCTCTGCCCCATCCCCGCCACACCCACCACCTCCATGTCCAACAGGGGCTCCTTCCTACTGCTTTGCACTGTGATTACTTCTGCCCGCCTGCTTCCGCAGCACAGCGAGCTCTGTGAAGTCAGGGCCAGGTTTATTCCTCACTCTGGCACGTGCAGTGCACAATCAGTAGCTATCTGGTGATGAGGCACCCAAAGCCCTTTGCACTACTACTGCCTCATCCCATGGTCTCCACGTTAAATATATTTCCCTTCTGTAATTTGCTCCAACTGAACCCCAAACCATCTTCCATACCTAATCAGGACCTGAATCTCCTCCTCTTCACTTCAGGAGTTTTTCCTTTTGTTTGGCTGGGTTTTTAAAAAAATTTTGCCATGCCATGCAGCTTGTGGGATCTTAGTTCCTGAAAAGGGATTGAACCCAGGCCCTTAGCAGTGAACAGAATCCAAACCACCGGCCCACCAGGGAATTCCCAGGAGTATCTTTTGAATGTATTCTTTCCCCTTCATCCCTCCTGTCATCGTCTGAACCCAGGATCATCCCTTGGTCTGTCCAGCGAGTATCGAATGCCCCGGCTATGCCTGGTACTGCGGGGCTGTGTACCCAGGCAGGAGCCATGCCCCTTGCCTTTCTTACTGCCGTCCACCAGGCTCACCCCTGCCAGGCTGCTTTTTACACCTAGATCTTTTCTGAAACTTGCTGGCGTTGCCCCACGTATAGGATAGAGTGCAGCCCTCCCTGCCCCCCACCTTGCCCTCCCATTGTCCCCCTCCGTGGCATCCCACGCCGTGTTCTCTTGCCTTCCTGAATGCTTTGCTGTTCCAGAAATATGCCACATAGCTTCACGACTCCATACCCCTGGACACGTTGTTCCTGTGACTGGAATTATCACCAGCTTCGTGCACCTGTCCTGCCTTTCCTCCAAGACAGAGCAGGAGTCCCTGCCCTGAAGTTCCTCCGGCTCCTTGCCGGCCAAGGCCAAGACAGTTCACTCCCTTGAGTTCCCACAGTGCCTGCGAGTCCACAGTGTCCATGACCGCTCTGGCTGTTCACTGATAGGTTTTTCCCCTGAGACTGGGCAGACTCAGCATCTGGTCACCTTTGTTTCCACTGAACCAGGCACTCAATGCTTGTTCTGTTTAAAATCTAGTGTTTGGGGGAATTCCCTGGCAATCCAGTGGTTAGGACTCTGATCTCTCACTGCCAAGGGCCCAGGTTCCAATCTCTGGTCCGGGGTCTAAAGAAATCCCACAGGTCCTGTGACTTAGCCAAAAGAAGTAGTACTGGTGAATTAATAAAAGAAGCGTGTTTTGTTGAATATGCTGCCCCCTAGGCCGCACTCCGTAAGGGCCCACCTGACGTGCATATGATGGTGTAAAAACAGCTGATCCCTGCGTTTGTTGCTCTCAGTAAAGACCCAGCCCAACCCAGGCCTTAGAATCCTGGCGGCTGTTGGCATGGCTACTTCAGCCCGCTGCCATGGTTCAGCGAGGTGGACTGGGCACACGGGGCAGCTTCAGTCACCTGCCACTCGAAAGATTTCAGAGGTCAAGAGTCATTTGGCGCTGATGCTGAGTCACACTGCCTTTCATTTGTCAAGACAATTGCTACCCAACTTTGACAAGTAAACAGCACGTGGGTTCTTATGTGTGTCCCGTGATGTTGACTGTTTAATCTTAGTTTACAAAGTGTTGGCATAACCCTTACTTCATCTTACCCATTCTAAAGTAAATCCCTTTGGTGTTAAAAATCTAGAAATGCTTAATTGGGGAGATACATGTGGGTGAGGCGTCCCTTATCAGTGAAAATAGTTTGAACTTTATGGTTAGATCTGGGTTCATGTTTTTTTTTTATCTTGCCACTTCTTAGCTCAGGTTGGACTTCTGGGGTCCAGTCCTTAAAATGCAATAGTAACCTACCTTGCTAGATTGTTCTGGGGATTAAATGAGAAGACATAGACAAATTGTCCAGAGCTTGACAGGAAGTATCTGCTTATTAACTTGTAATCCCCTTAAATTCTAAAGAGGAAGGGAAGAATTACTTCAGAATTTTTTTCCCTCCAGATTTAGCCTGACAATAATTCTTTATTATGCTCTTATTTTATAAAGCATTAAATACACCAAGAGTTAAGTAGCTATATGTGTGCACATGTCATATGCTTGTGTATGTACTTCTGGAAGGATTCGTTAAGAACTGTGCGCAGTGCTTACCTTGGTGAGTTACTTCTTAATGAAGTTCCTTAGTACTGATATTTTTAGAAACTTCCATTGTGTCTCTTTCCTGCTGCTGCTGTTAAGTCGCTTCAGTTCTGTCCGACTCTGTGCGACCCCGGAGACGGCAGCCCACCAGGCTCCCCAATCCCTGGGATTCTCCAGGCAAGAACGCTGGAGTGGGTTGCCATTGCCTTCTCCAATGCATGAAAGTGAAAAGTAAAAGTGAAGTTGCTCAGTCGTGTCCGACTCCCAGCGACCCCATGGACCGCAGCCTACCAGGCTCCTCCATCCATGGGATTTGCCAGGCAAGAGTCCTGGAGTGGGTTGCCATTGCCTTCCTAAAGTCTTAAAATTCATTTAACCAAAGCATATTTTTTAACACAATTTCTGTTTAGTAAATTTGAAATCTAAAAACTCTAGGAACTATACAAAGTCCTGCTCATAAATCTTAAAACTTTCTGCTCTGCATATCACTAATTTTATATGCTTGCCATTTTGCTTCGTGATATTATTTAGCCCGGTATCCACAACTGTGGTATGTTAAGAATCCTTTGAACCCGGGACTTCCCTGGTGTAACAGTGGTTAGGACGTGGCGCTGTCACTGCAGAGGACCTGGATTCAGTCCCTGGTTGGGGAACTAAGATCTCACAAGCCATGGGATAGGACCCAAAAAAAAAAGGAAAGTACTTGAAACAAATTGACAAAATGTTTTTATTTTTATTGAAATGAATTTTACCATGATTCATTTGGAGAACTGCCATCTTCAGAATTAGTTTATATAATTAAAGAGTGAATTGAAAAGAGATAAATACCATATGATTTTGATTTTTGCTGAAGGGCTAATACTTAAGGGCTTCCCTGATAGTTCAATTGGTTGAGAATCTGGAGTGCTGGAGACACAGGTTCAACTCCTAGGTCAGGAAGATCTGCTGGAGAAGGGATAGGCTACCCACTCCAGTATTCTTGGGCTTCCGTTGTGGCTCAGCTGGTGAAGAATCCACCCGCAATGCCGGAGACCTTGGTTCAATCCCTGGGTTGGGAAGATCCTCTGGAGAAGGGAAAGGCTACCCACTGCACTGTTCTGGCCTGGAGAATTCCATGGACTAGAGCTGATGGGGTTGCAAGGACTCACACGTCTGAGCAACTTTCAAAGATCTAATAGTTTTTATATATAACTTTTTTTTTAGTTTTTTAAAGTAGTTTTAAAAATAATTTTTAAATCTCTCACCATTAATCAAGTGCTGTCCTACATGTTTTAAGTGTGTTTACTAGGGGTTAAACGTGTACTTAAAAATAAACAAGAGAGGTACTTCCCTGGATCAGTGGTTGAGACTTCCCCTCCCAGCGCAGGAGGCGTGGGTTCAATTCCTGGTAAGGGAACTAAGATCCTACATGCATTATTTTATTTAAAATACTTGCCCTTTTAACTCCAGTGTTCTTGCCTTGAGACTCCCAGGGACGGGGGATCCCGATGGGCTGCCATCTATGGGGTCACACAGAGTCGGACACGACTGAAGTGACTTAGCAGCAGCAGCAGCCCTTTTAACTTAAAAATTGTTACTAAAGTATAGCATACACTTTAGAAAGTACACAAATTCTAGATTTATAGCTTGATTAATTTTCCCAATATAAATACAGCCGTGTAAGCAGCACCCACATCAAGGTACAGGACATCACAAGCCCCCAAAGCCCTTCTTGTGTCCCTCTCAGTGAGCTCCGTCAAGGGTAACACTACCCTGACTTCTAACACCTTAGGTTAATTTTGTCTGGTATTGAACTTATGTGTCTGGCCCTTCCACTCCATGTTTGTGAGAATCATCTACGTGGGGTGAGAATTGTAATTCATTCATTCTTTTTTTTTTTTTTTTTTTTGGCCATGCCATGCAACATGTGGGGTCTTAGTTCCCTGACCAGGGATTGAACCTGCAGCCGCTGCATTTGAGATGCAACAGAGTCTCAAGCACTGTACCACAAGGGAAGTCCCTACCAGGCTTTAATTTTTAAAATCTTTTCTCAGGTTATATATAGCTATCTAGCTTACCCATAAAGGAGTTTTTAAACATGCACTTTTAGATACTTTAGCTAATGTTAAGTATAAAAATAATATATGTATATGGAAAATTCACAGAGTGCAGAAGGTTATACAGTGAAAAGGAAAACTCAGTCCTCACACCCCAAGCCCAGTCACATAGCCCAGATGTCCTAACTATTAGCATTTCACTTTGCGCGTGTATTTATGGCACTGTTTTGGGCCTGCTTTCTCCACAGAACTCATCTCAGATACCAACATGTCAGTGCGTGTAGGTCCACTCATTCTTTTTAAGGACTGCATTCTGTCCTGACTTTGGATCTGCCTTGTTTTATCTCCCCAGTCCCCATTAATGGAGTCCAGATTGCCGTTACCAGGAACAAACTGGAAGGCAGTAAGGAATGCTCTCCTGCATTCAACTGTGTGCGCGTGTCTAAATATAGCTGCCCTTCGGACAGAACTACAAGTGCAGCCCTTAGGTCAAAAGGCCTACACAGTTTGCATTTTGCTGTGGATAGATGCCACACTGCCCTCTAGGGAAGTCACACAAATTTGTGATCCCACTAGCAAGCATATGGGAGTTAAACACTCAGCTAAGATTGCACTGGTAAAGTGTTACCTGTTAGTTCAGTCAGATTTATCATCACTGACAGTGTGTACAGTAGAAGTTCAGTTATAAGATGAAAATTAGCAGATCATTTATAATGAGGTTTATGTTCTTAGGTTTTTGTGAGTTAAAAATCTTGACTCTAGGGGTAAAATAATTTTTTTAAGAAAGGAATTCATGTCACTTTCTCTGTATTTTTTTTTCACATTTTTAAATTGTAAAGTGCATAAAACTTTTGCCATTTTTAAGGGTACAGTTCAGGGGCATGAAGTATATGCACATTGTCGTATAATCGTCCCCACTGTGTACCTGCAGAACTTGGCATCCTCCTCACCCATCAATAATATCTCCCCATTCTCTCCTCTGCCCCTGGAACGTACTGGTGTACTTTATTTCTCTGTGAATTTGACTCTTCTCGATTTCCGTGTATGTTTTTCCTGTGTTGAAGTTTTTCCTCGGAGAAGGGAAGGACACAGCAGGACTCATGGAGATGCACGTGAAGACTGCAGAAGTTCCTTCTCTCACACTGTGCTCCTGTGTTCAGAGTGCACACTGTTGGTGTGGAAAGTGGACACATGACATCTCAAGTTCTAGAACAGTGCTTCGAATGTGTGCCCAAGGAATGTTTGCTGAACGGATTGAGGAGTTTATGAAAACAGTGGGCCACAGGCTACCACCCAAAGACCCTGACATCTTTGTACCTCTGATTAAACTCAAATTTTTGCATTTGTGATCCTGTAGGAAATTGACATCTTCCGATAACAGACCTCGAGAGGACAGCTGGTTAAAATCCTTGTTTGTCCGGAAAGTTGACCCAAGGAAAGATGCTCACTCTAACCTCCTAGCCAAAAAGGAAACCAGCAGTCTGTACAAATTACAGTGTGAGTCCTAGGTTTGCTATCTTCATAGTTAACGCTTTTCCCTTGGTTCATAAGTTTATCGTTGAATTTTCTTTTGTTTCAGTTCACAATGTTAAACCGGAATGCCTAGAAGCATACAACAAAATTTGGTGTGTATACCAAACTATCCTTTACTTGGGGAAAAGTAATGATTTTAATATTTGTTGGTTGTGCTAACCCTTGATAGCAGAACGAGATCTTTCATGCCTCTTCTTAAAGCCGAACGTTGAGAAGCTCTTAAATTGAGCTCTGTGTGGGGTTTCCAAGGGCATTCTGATTTTAAGCACTTATTCACCGAAGTCTGCATAGACTGTCAGACTTTGGAATGGTACTAGACTTTCAGGTTGGAAGGAACCTTGCCAGTCTGTCCAGTCCAGCTACTCATCCAGTGCTTGAGTCCTTTCTGGAGCCCTTCCTGAAGCCCTTCCTGACACTGCTCTTAAATACATTCATATGCTCCATCTCTGGACAGCTCTGAACATTAAGAGTTAGGTTGCACGTCCCTGGGACTGCCCCTATTTCCAGTATTACACCTAAGTACCCCTGCAACGTAAGAGCCCTGTATGATTTCAGTAGAGCTGCCATTTCTTTCGAAGTCTTCCGTCTGCCTGGGTTCAAATCCACTCAGCAGATTCTTAGAGTGATGTGAAATCCATATACTCTTATAGAATTTGTAAACTTTAAGACCAAAGAGAATTAAGTGCACCAGTTCTTAAGTTAATAGAAATAGCAGTTCAATGATCAGTTGTCTGCAAACATGATTTAAAAGCACTTTAAAAAAAACCATGCATATCTACTGCTTTCGTGAGAAAGCAAATAATTTTGTTACCAGAATCAGCCTAACTCAGAAGCAAAAAAAATCTTTTGTTGTTTTATTTTTGGAGGTGGGTCGCAAAAGGTAACATCAGCGTAGTTTCTTGCTCACCTCGGCACTGTTCTCTTTATTTAAAAAATGACCTAAAACAAAACAGGTGGTTTTTCTCTAAGCCTCTTTTCATAAGATGAAAATTTTCTTTATGCTTATATTTCCCTGGATTATCTTCCCTATCCTATTTTTTATCAGTTCATCTCCTGTCTCAGATTCCTGGCCATCTACTCATGTTTCAATTTGAAAGTCTTGTTCTCACTTCAAACTTAAAACGTAGGATCGCTCTGCTCCTCCCGCTTCCTCATGTATGACACTCGCCATGGTTTTATTTGACTCTTGCCTTAGTTTTCTGTGGCCAGTCCGTCACTACGGGCTGGGCATCTTCATTTGACACGCATTTTGCTTCTCTTTGCTTGTTTCCCTCTCCAGGCCGGTTGAGGCCCATTTCCTAGTAGCCCTTTAAGCCTTCCTGGCCTGGAAGCTGCACCAGTACCTCAAACCCCACCCCACTGCAATCCATTACCCAAAAGTTTGTCAAGTTGGTCTGCTTGAGTTCTGTTTTCTCCTTCATCCTGTTTGTTTTCCTTTTCTCTGGAACTTTCAGCAGCAACCTGTTTCCAGTACATAAAGACTTAACACCTGCCTGGTTTTTAGGGGCTGCAGTAATGAGGTTCTGCCCAACCCATCCAGTTCTGGGTACTAGGGTGACCTACCTAACAGCTCCAATTCACCTCGGTCATCTGTGCAGGCTTCCATCAGCCGCACTTGCTCCAGCGCTGGGTTCTTTACTTTCTGCTCATGTCATGTGGCAAAAAGAAAACCTACTTCCATTTCCCTAACACAATCCATCTTTCCCAATTTCCATCAACCCCATGTTACTTCTGAACATTCATGTGTCATATATCAAACAGATTTAATATCTGATCTTAATTTTAAAAGTAAATGCTACCCTTCAAAAAATAATATGTGATTTACTCATTGTACTTGGTCAGAAAGACATTTGAGTTTTCAGTTAGTTAGACATAAGACCATTCAGAGCTTTTCTCCATTAACTAGTCACATCCGCCCTGTCTTAGGGCCCCAAAATTGGGTGATGGTCACTAGCTTAATATCACCTGATGTCAGCAAATAATCTGAACGGGTTCCATTTCTGACCCTTGATATCTTTTTGCACCCATTGTTGGATCTGTATTGTACTTTTTTGTCATAATTTTTCTATTCAAAAAAGCATGCAGGTCTTAGCTTTCCTCTTGGTGTGATTCAGCTATGCCTCTTCGCTTTGTCTTTCCCTGTCCATTAGAATCTGTACTGTGGGAGGGTTTCTGTGGAACGAGGCCCTGCCACCTCTGCTAACGTAACACCCTGCCATAACCACATGTGGTGGATAGCAACAACCTGGGCACTGTGTCCAGTGTGGGATTCTGCGATACCTTTCACATACCCTTAGCTGGTTGAATTGGGTAGAAACCAATTTATACTTCATGTTGTGTCTTTCATTTGGATTCTCCTGCACCATGGATGCCCTTTGGGATCAGTGGGGTGGAGGTTGCTTTCAGACTTTGTTGTGTTTCAGCTTCGTCTTCTTCCTTAAAGCCCACCCTCTCTGCCCCCGCTTCCTCTGCCTCTCAGGCCGCTTCTGTCATCTCCCCCATCCTCAACATTCCTTTCTTGTCTTTCTGTCTTCTCGCACATTCTTTTCCCATTAATCTCATCCGTCCTATCTTTGGAACCACTAGAACTTAGCTTTTATATATATCACCATTCCTAAGTGTTTTTTTTCTCCCTGAAATGGTGAATAATAGACTCATAGTTGTAGAATTTGGGGACCTTTGACTCTTCTTTATCATTGTTATCAATATACTTGAATTACTTACCACTGTTCTAGATAGCTGGGTTATCAGTCACCTAAGCATTTGATAGCTGGGCCATTAGAGTTTTACAACAGAATTCAGCTAAAAAGCTAATTCTGTAGTTTGTTTCATCATAAACGTATTCTGAGGTCAGTTGTCAGAAGACAAGAGTAGATGACCTTTTCCTATTATTGATCATGTGTTATCACCTGATGTAATTTTGTTGCTTGTTTAATTAGTGTTGCTCTTTCTTCTCTTTAAGTCAAGAGGTGTTGCCAAGGATTCATGAAGATAAACATTACCCTTGTACTTTGGTGGGGACTTGGAACACGTGGTATGGCGAGCAGGATCAAGCTGGTAGGAAGCAGAAGTCTTTGGAATAAACACTTGTTCCTTAAGCCTTTACTGTCATCACTTAAATGATTTTCAACTTAGTGCTTGTTTTTATAATCAAAGCTTTCCAAATCTTGACCTAGTGTTAATGGTTGAAGTAGTTTCTCAGTAAATCACTGCAAAAACTCCTTTTTGATCATTTTTCACATTTGAATCTATTATTGAAACTTTACGGTATAACTCAGGCCAACACACATTACAGTTCTATATTGTGTTCAGTTCAGTTCAGTTCAGTCACTCAGTCGTGTCCGACTCTGCGACCCTGTGAATCGCAGCACGCCAGGCCTCCCTGTCCATCACCATCTCCCACAGTTCACTCAGACTCACGTCCGTCGAGTCCATGATGCCATCCAGCCATCTCATCCTCTGTCGTCCCCTTCTCCTCCTGCCCCCAGTCCCTCCCAGCATCAGAGTCTTTTCCAATGAGTCAACTCTTCACATGAGGTGGCCAAAGTACTGGAGTTTCAGCTTTAGCATCATTCCTTCCAAAGAAATCCCAGGGTTGATCTCCACACTAAGCATATCTGGAATATTTTCAAGGTCAGAGTATCGTAAAGGTCTAAATGTATGTTATCTTTTAAAATATGTTTCAGTTCACCTTTGGAGGTATGAAGGAGGCTATCCAGCCCTCACAGAAGTGATGAATAAACTCAAAGAAAATCAGGTAATGATTTTGACAAATGTTTGCTTATTCAAACTATTGATATAGTAGATGTTAGTACAGAATTAAATGACTCTTTTCTAATATCAGTTTTTGTAAGCAAACTATTAGTTTTCAGTAGTAAAGATTTAATTATTTGGTTTCTTGAGGTTGTATTTGAACAGAGTCATCAGTAATACTATTAAAAAACAGCTCTTATTGTAAGTCAGTTGTACTTTGAAACTGGTAAGCTGGTACTTTGCAGCCAGTAAATCAGCCTAGTCACCACAGTCAGCCTGAGTTACCTAACACATACCTGTTTTAGGAACTGCCAACCACACACTCTTCACCTTGGGCTGACTTTGCTGTCCTCCCCTCCCTTCACTAACAGAAAAGTGTTCATGGAAAAATTCTACCAGCTTAACATTATTAGAGAAGAAAATCTTCTGTGTAGATTCCCTGTCCCTGTATAAATGGCTTTTGGATTATCTGATATTTTGAGGTGTCCATGTCATCTGTCTTACACTACTGTCAAACGCTGTCAGGAGGACCTAAAAGCATAGGAAATTAAATTCGTTTCCATTGTCATTTAAATAATCAAGATGACGGTGAAGTTTATTATCTAAACCTGGACACTCTTGAAAGTGAAAGGGAATGCTAACAGCCATTATGCTGACTCAACAAGATGTGAGCTGGGACTGTCTCAGGCCAAGGGACCCTGTTCATAATAGTATTCTACTAGAGGGGGAATGTACATGTTACTCAAGTGGGTTTATATTGTTTGTAAATATTAGCAAGTCTCATGAGCACCTTTTTTCACTCAAAGGAATTTTCGGAATTCCGTAAAGCAAGAAGCAACATGCTTCTCTCGAGAAAGAATCAGCTGCTGTTGGAGTTCAGTTTCTGGAATGAACCCACCCCACGGTCAGGACCGAACATATATGAACTCAGATCCTACCAGCTCCGAGTAAGTCCTGGGACAGGAGTTCACCATGTCCCCTCGCTCATCTGTGCAGCAGGACGCACACCCCTGGTGTCGAGAGCAGTCGCTGGGCATATGTTCTGTGATGTGTGCTTGGCTCATTTTCTCCCCTGTCCAGTTCTTCTCCTCATTTTCTTTTTTGGTTTGTTTTTGCTTTTTTTTTTTTTGCTGTGCAGTATGTGGGATCTTAGTTCCCTGACCAGGGATCAAACCCATGCCCCTCTTCATTGGAAGCAGAGAGGGAAGTCCCTTGTTTCTTTTTTAATCTTTTTTCTCATTCTTTCTCTTCTTTTCTATTTGTTTTTTATACCCTTAGACATAAGAGAAAAGACCTAAAATGCAGGACTAGGTACATTATATAGCATCTATTGTCATTGAACTAGAGCAACTAATAAGCGTGTGATTACTGAATACATTATACAGCACTGTAAGGGAAAAGGGGAATAATATTTCTACGACTTTCTAGATGTTTCCCTGCTAGGACACAACTGAAAAAAAAATCCCAGATAACAGCATACTTAAAGTGAAAACTTATCAGTAGAGCTCAGTGGTCTAACATTCAGTATTATACTGGGGGGAGAAGAGTCAAGGAATGTCTTTGTTAGGTTTACTTGAATTATTTTTAAATTTCACAGTAGGGACTTCCCTGGTTAGGACTCTGTGTTTCCACTACACACGGCATGGGTTCAGTGCCTGGTGGGGGAAGCAAGATCCCACGTGCTGCACAGCAAAAAAAATTAATAAATAATAAACTAAAATTTCTCAATAAAGTCTGAGTAGGTACCAACAATTTAATCATGAATGGCCTAACTGTGATTTTCATAGCTATAACTGGATGACCTTAACTCTTAACCTTGTGTATATGTTGTCTCCTTAGATGAAACCATAGAATTATTACTCCCACCATAGGATAGGTATGCACAGAGTGCATAATGTTGCTTTGTTGCATTTTTCTACTTGTTAGATCTCCCATTATTAAAAGTTAATTTCTTAGTTAGTCTTGTCATTTGGTATTTTTCATGCTGCTGTTTCCATATTTCTTCACAGAAAGACTAACAAAATCCAAATCTCTTTTCAGCCAGGAACTATGATTGAATGGGGCAATTATTGGTGAGTATATTACCAAATGATGAGTTTGTAAGTCTTAGATTTGTAAGTCTTAGAGTCTTTTACACCACAGTGTTAATTCTAGAAATAAAATCTGGGGTTCATGCCACAATTTGATATTAGATTGTTGTTTGTTTGACATATTTGTATTATGAGATTTTTCAAACAAGTACAAAACGAGAAAATAATACCACCAGTCCCCCTTCCTTCCACTCATTGCTTAGCTTCAATAGTTATCAACACATGGCCAGTCTTGCTGAAGTCTAAATGCCCCTACCCAGAGTATTTGAAAGTAAATCCCAAACAACATAACATTGCATCTCTGGGAATTTGAGTGAGCGTATATCTCCCAAGAGATAAGGACTTTTTATAAAAACAAAACCCCAATGGTACATGAGGTTATTTCCTATTCTTCTTGGATATTATCTTTTCTGAAATGTTGCTTTTGTCACATAAACAGAACACCACAATGATATAACTGCTTCCATTTCTTCTTCTTCATTTAATTAGCGAAATACCAGTTTTTCTATCTTGTAGATCTACAGATTCAACAGAATCCCAGTCAAAATCTCAGCAGACTCTAAAAATGCAAAGGACCCCAAAATAGCTGAAACAGTCTTGAAAAAGAGGAACAAAGTTGGGGGACTCACTGCTCAACTTCAGAACTGACTACAAAGCTAGAGTAATCAAGACAGTATGATACTGACATACAGACAGGCATTTAGATCAATGGAATAGAATTGAAGGACAAGAAACAAATTTTCACGTATGTGAACAATTGGTTTTTGACACATGTACAAAGGCTATTCAATGGGGACAGACAGACTTTTCATCAAAGGGTTCTGAGACATTGGATATCCTTGCAAAAAGATGAATTTAGATCCCTATCTCATATTATATATAAAAATTAACTGAAAATGAATTGTAGACCTAGATGTAAGAGCTAAAATATAACATTTTTAGAAGAAAACATAAGGGGAAATCTTTGTAACATAAGGTTAGGCAAAGAGTTCCTAGATAAACACCAAAATCACAATCTACAAAAGAAAAAAATTGATTATAATTCACCAAAATGTAAAACTTTTGTGTAATTCAAAGGATACAGTTTTTAAAATTAAAANTGGGAGGGGTAGAAGTGTACATGGTTTCCAGGGCTAGGGATCTGAGTATAAACTCTGTGTGCACATTTAGTCAGGCTTCCCAGGTAGTTCAAATGGTAAGGAATCCACCTGCAATACAGGAGATGCGAGTTCGATCCCTGGGTTGGGAAGATCCCCTGGAGGAGAGAGTGACAACCTACTCCAGTATTCTTACCTGGAGAAATCCATGGACAGAGGAGCCTGGTGGGCTACAGTCCATGGGGTCACACGCAAATGTCATCTCAGCATTTTACACCGACTTTGCTGGGTGGAGTAGTAAATAGCTTAGAGTCTTAACAGGTTTGGGGAAAAAAGAGCAGGCAGGAAGGAGAGCCAGCTTTTAGAGCCCAACCACCAACAGGGGAGAGGAAGCACAGACGTGAGTCAGCAACACCAAATTGGACACCTCACCAAGGAACATATCTTCTAGTCCTGTCCTCTTCTGGGTGACGCTCTGTCTGTCCTTTGAGTGGGTGAGTCATGTCTGACTTTTTGCGACCTTGTGGATTACACAGTCTGTGGAATTCTCCAGGCCCAGAATACTGGAGAGGGTAGCCTCTTCCCAACCCAGGGATCGAACCCAGGTCTCCCAAACTGCAAGTGGATTCTTTACCAGCTGAGCCACAAGGGGAGCCCTGTCTGTCCTTACGTCTCACTTTATTCTCGTCTTCTATTGGAGTGGCTGTGTCACTGTGGCAAGGTATACGAGCCCTGGAGCCTGACAGTGTGTGTGCTCGGTCGTGTCCAACTCTTTTCAGCCCCATGAACTCCTCTGTCCATGGGATTGTCCAAGCAAGAATACTGGAGTGGGTTGCCACTTCTTCCTCCAGAGGAATCTTACTGACCCAGGGACTGAACCCACATCACTTGCGTTTCCTGCATTGGCAGGCAGATTCTTTACTGCTAGTGCCACCTGGGGGAGCCTGACAGACCAGAGTTCAAATCCCAGCTCTGTCGTTTCAGTTGTGTTTTCTTGTGTAACTTACTTAGCCTCTCTGAGTCTTAGTATCCTTGGCTGCAAAACAGACTAAAATATACTTATTTTTCAGTATTGCAGTTAGAACTATGTGGGATAACTTTAGACAAAGTGCTTTCCATGGTTTCTGGAACATATTCCATTGTTCATAAAATGGTGACCATGATCATTTCACATGTGGGTTTCCAGTGGGCTTAAGCCAGATTTCGATGGACTTTGGAAAATACCTGGAGCGGAGGACCTTGGATGAGAAGCTGTGCGGCTTCTACATGTCTTACTGACCATTGGAGACAGAACCCATATATGGCTAGGTCCTGAGGCCACTCATGAGGCACCCCTTAAAGTCTAATGTCTGGGCCAATGCGTAAACTAATACTGGCCTCATATTTTGGTCTCTTTTTGCCTACGAATAAAATTCCAAACACTGGAGTGGGTATCTGGAGACCAGCCCGACTCTGTAACAAGGAGCTGTTGGACCCAGAGCAAGTTTCTTGGCTGTTCTGGCCTCAGTTTCTCCAACCGTAAAATTAGGGATTTAAATCGGATAGTTCCGAAGGTCCCTTCCTGCTATAAAATTTTGTAATCCTGAGAAGGATATTTTTCCCCTTTCAGGAAATGTGCCCACATTGAATATTTGGGATGAGTTTAGTTTTACCGAGCCAAGCTTCATTCTACACATACATATGCGTACTATAAATACACACATAAGTGTGTGTCTACACAGGCACTGAAAGAGGAAATTGTCCCTACACCTCAGTGCTTTCAATTGAGCCATCAAGTTGCTCAGGTATTTATGGTGGAGAGAAAACTATGTGCACTGTTTTCCTCTCTCTGGAGGATCATGTCAGGATGTAAGACTCAGGTTGAAAGGAAGAAATAAGACATTAATGAGTGAGTGATGGCTGTACAGAAAATGATAGAAATTGTCTCCTCTCTGATTCTATCTTACCATGGACCAACAGGGCTTGTCCTCTTGGAATATTTTATGGGCCTCACTAACTGACATTCCTCTTCTCTCAAGTACTGCTGCCCTTAAAACACTCTCTATATTTGAATTGGTTTTATCCTATCAAGTCTGCATCCCCCAGTGCTATCTGTTTCCTTGGCCTGTTAAGTTCTTTCTCTGTCATCCATGCAAGGAATGCTTATTAGGCTCTTCCAATTAAATGCGTATTGTGTCAAGATGTGTGCTCTCTGCTGGGGCTGCAGAAGGGACCAGGACGGACCCAATATTCTCCCTCCATACTCTTGCAGGGCTGTGCTAGTTAAGATAAAGTTGGCTGCCAAAAATATCACTGTGAGTGCCATTGTAATGAATACCTCCAAAATCTAGTTTCTGGGGATATGATTTCTCAGGAAAGCTCTAAAGAGCCAAACTCAGCCCTTGACAGGGGTTGTACTCCAAAACAGACAGGAGATAGATCTTTTGATCCCTGATCAAGGAGGGACTTGAGCCATCCTGGTGATGGGAATTCAGAATTGGCTAATGCCCCGACTAGTCCTTGTTGTACCATATTGATATTGCTTATGATTGCTCCATGTATTNACTCCAAAACAGACAGGAGATAGATCTTTTGATCCCTGATCAAGGAGGGACTTGAGCCATCCTGGTGATGGGAATTCAGAATTGGCTAATGCCCCGACTAGTCCTTGTTGTACCATATTGATATTGCTTATGATTGCTCCATGTATTACCAACTGTCTGACCCATTTTGTCTCTGCACATATCAAGCTACAACATGCAGTGCCATTTCAACAAGGATATATAAAATTACAGCCGGCCATGGGAAATATCACACACCCTTAGATGGACACCACTAAAAGGACTCTGAGGCTTGAGACCAGCACGAGGGGGAAGCCAATACCCCTCGCCGTCCCAGTTCAGAAAAAAGTAGCCAGAAAGACCTTGATGCCCCAATTCCCAAAGAATTGGGCCTCCCATCTCTTGAGAGGGGAATGTTAGGTAGTTAGAAGAGGAAACAGGAGTCCAAAATGGCGGTGGTTAAAAGACAGGGAAGGGAAAAGCCCAGGAAAATAGAACAAAGGAAGGTCCGAGGACTGGAGTGAGGACCTCAGGTAGAACAAACAGCACTCCCGGCTAGCCCAATTTACATAGGGCAGGCCCGGGGGAGGGAAAAACATATAAAAAGAGGAGGGAAAGGGCCAGGGGTCTCTCTCCCTCCCTCGTGCATGCACTCTCTGTCTCTCTGTCTCCCTCTCCCGCGTGCAAGCACTCTCTGTCTCTCTCTCTCTCTCCCACGTGCATGCACTCTCTGTCTCTCTGTCTCTCTCTGTCTCTCTGTCTCTCCTGCGTGCATGCACTCCCTGTCTCTCTCTCTCTCCTGCGTGCATGCACTCTCTGTCTCTGTCTCTCTCTCTCCCGCATGCATGCACTCTCTGTCTCTCTCTCCTGCGTGCATGCACTCTCTGTCTCTCTCTCTCTCCTGTGCGCTCCTGTGCTCCCCCACTCTCTTCTCTTCGCGTCTTTGGGTTGGCATGCCCTCATGCCTCGAGGATGGATTTTCCTGCTATTTTCTAAATAAAATAGAGCTGTAACATGGAGCTGTATTATTCTTGGCTTCTGTAATATCAGTTGGACTTATGTGACAGGCAGTCTTCAACACAGGCGTTCAAGGACCCAAGCTCCTTCTACCCTGTGATCCTGCCGTGACCAGGGGCTGTCAAGTCCCTGGCTTCCATTTGGTCAATGGATAGCATGTGTGCAAGAGGAGACTCATCCATGTCTGAATCATTTTAAATCCAAAGTTTGACTCTCATCACTTGTGTTAACACAAGTCCATGTCTCCATCCATACTCAGGGGTGCTAGGAACAGCAAACAGGATAGAATGGGGGACACAAGTCTTCAGCAGACAGATGTTAAACAGGCAGTTCCCAAACAGAGCTTTGGAGACAGTGAAAGAGGAGAATTCGAGAACTATACCAGGTCCAGTCTTGCCTAAGGGACAGAGATGGCCTAGCAAGGGAGCAAATAGGAGTCAGTTGGATATGAGGAGGTTGAAGGTTGGAAGCTGAAGTTACAAACTGGGTGTCTTCAAAGGTCATAGGGCAGGGGAAGGTGAGGATTGAGGAGTTAAGTGCATGTCAAGTGCACTGTATCAGAAGGAGCAATGGGCTAGAGAGGGGAAGGAGGAGCTGCAGACCATGAAGATTCTTATAGGCCATGATGAGAAATTCTGACTTTGTGCTGAAGTCTTAGGAAGCTATGAGAAACTTTTCAACAGGGAAAGTAAGATGATACTAGCAGCATCACCTTCAACCTGGCTGCAGGTGAAGGTGTGACCCTGGAGCACCAGGTGCTGGCAGTGGGCTGGAGAGAAGGCAGAAGATGCAAGAGGCACATCAGTGGTTGACTGTCTAGAATGACTCGCGGGACTTCCCTGGTTGGGGCCCTCTTCCCTCCAACAGGAATCGGGATAACTGACTCTCAGCAATCTTCTCACCATCACTTCCTCCACTTCTACCAGTAGGCTTCAGGGGTGCCATCATGCCCTGTCTGGGTTGGGGCTCTGCATTACAGTGACAGTGTCCACTCTGGCCAGTCTAAGCAGGAAGAGATATATTTATAGGTTGAGAAAATGCATAGAATTACTGAGAGGGCTGGAGAAACAGATTTTAGGTGGACCTTCCTGGAGGAACTCTCAGCACCTGCTGCAGAACTGTCAGGCAGGCTGGCTCTGTCATCGTTAGGAGCTGCCACCTTAGCTGTCCCCTCCACAGCCACACTGTCACCTTCTACCAGTGAAACAGATGACCCAGACCCGCCTCTTTCACCCTATAGCTCTGCTCACCTCAGAGCCCAGCGCAGGGGGCCTCTGAGCAGTAAAATTAAATCACATGTTTGCCTCCTCATGGCCATGGAAGCTGGGAAATGTAGTTTGGGAGAATTTCTGATGGGAAGGTAAGTTTTACATGATGAAGAATGATTAGAATAGAAAGAGAGTGTTAAAAGGTTGTGGGCAGCCGCAGAGGACAGTGACCACCACACTGAGTCTGCTTCCATCATTTACAATCCCCAACAACGCCATTGGAGGCTTTTCCTTCTCACTCACAGGTGAAGAAACTGACTCAAAGAGGCTAATGAGCCGGTCAGAGAATGCACAGCCCACTGCTGGTACGTACTCGAACCCTGTTCTACCTGTCACCAAAGCCTACATTTTCTCCACTGTGTACATGGAATTGCAGTATTTACCACTGCTTATCAGATTCTGCTCAGTCTGACCCCCTCCTGCCCATCCAGTTTATTTTGCCCAGTGCCGCTGGGCAGGTGGGCAGACATACAGCAGCCACCTGTAGAGCAGGCTGTCCTCTCGCAAGCCTGGGCAGACCCAGGCTGAGCCATCTGTGAAGTCAGGCCCCGACTTTCAGAGTTGGCCTTGTTAATACACAACCTGCACTGCAGCTCTGGGCTATAAAGGCAGAAATACAGTCGTTAAATTTTAATTAGGAAGAAAAGAGGTTCATTATTATTTGTCATTCCTCATTGTTCCTAATTATGCTTGTTGGGTGATAAAATGAAACAGTACATTTCATGTGCATTGTTCTTGCTCAGGGCTGATGGAAAAGAAAGGTATATCCTGACTCTCCCTCCTCCACCCCCTGTCTCATCTGGACTTTCCCTCTGGAAGCATAGATCAAAGAGCCAGGAGGTGAGAAGGGAAGATTCTGGGTCAGGGGAGCCTGAGTTTGAACCCTACCCTCCACGTTCCAGAGGTCAGCCTACTCACTACAGCAAGTTTGCTTTTGCTTTGCTAAAATAGAGATCCTAGAACATTCTTCTGGGGTTTATAGTGAAGATAATGTAACATAAGATCATATTCATCAAGTGCCTGGCACAGGAGAGATGTTTCAGTAAGTGCCAGCTGCTTTTATTATAATTTTAAGAGTTATTATCAAGCAGAGACTCACATACCAAACTAAGAAGTCTAGACACATCATGTAAATAGTGGGATATCTCTGAAGGGTTAGTCAGCAAGGAGTGCCATGATGGAAGAGTGGGTGTTTAGAATCATCCTTCCAGCATCTGTGCAGTAAGGAAAGCTCTGGAGCTATGAAAGGAAGACAATTCATAGTCAGTCCTTCAGATAATTTCATTTTAACTGGGCTTCCCAAGAAAGATGTGGCATTTAACTTGTTTCTCTTGTTCTAAGGATGGGTTTGCCTTGAGCTGCTTGGTACCCTGAAAGTGAGAGTGTTAGCCGGTCAGCGGCGTTCGACTCCTGGCAACCCCACGGACTGCAGCCTGCCAGGCTCGTCTGCCCATGGATTCTCCAAGCAAGAATGCTGGAGTGGGTTGCAATGCCTTTCTCCAGGGGAATCTTCCTGACATAGGGATTGAACCCAGGTCTCCCACATTGGAAGCAGATTCTTTACTGTCTGAGCCAACAAGGAAGCCCTTGGTACCGTGGAGCCACTGTAATTCTTGGTGGTAAAAAACAGACTGACTTTGGGACTGCCCCATTGAGTAAGAGCAAAATGGATGGGTTTGGGGGTTTAGGCCTGTTCTTGTGTCATCTGTAGGCCTCTGTAACATCACATGGGCCAAAGATTGGAACTTTCTCTTGCCCTCAAAGTTAATATGTAATCATCTCTCAGTAGGGGAATGGTTCCAGGACCTCTGAGGAGACAAAAGTCCTCTGCTGCTCAAGCCTGTTAGGGACGATAGTATAGTACGTCAGCCCTCTGTATCTGCAAGTTCCGAGGGCCCAGGGCACCTCCATTTATATTTACTCATTTGAGGATGTGAAATTTAATTCACTGGGAATTGGAAGTTTTGCATTGAGCTGATGCCCTTCTTCTGTGTGTGAAGTTCATTTGCTCTTATAGGAAAATGAAAGAAAGTGCTTACGAGTGATTTTTTTTTTTCCATTTGATACTGAGCCAAATATATTTATTTGGGTTAAAATGTGTAACTCCCAAGACCAATGGAAACTTTACAAGGGTGAGCATACCGCATGCCTGGCTTGCTGTGGAAACACTAACGTTGAAGGAAAACTGTTCTCTGTTCTAATTCTCTTTCCAAGAGTTACTGTTAAATGAAGGAGGTGTGTGATTAGCACCCCTGTAGAGAAACTGTTTCTTTTACACTTAGAAAAGGAAAGAATAGGATTCAACTGGTCAGGGAATGGAGGATTAAAGAAAACAAGCAACCATTTGGATAAAATTAATAGTTTTTCCAGTAGTCATGTAAAAATGTTGAGAGTTGGACCATAAAAAGGCTGGAGCACTGAAGAATTGATGTTTTTGAATTGTGGTGTTGGAGGAGACTCTTGAGAGTCCCTTGGACAGCAAGGAGATCAAACCAGTTAATCCTAAAGGAAATCAGTCCTGAATATTCATTGGAAGGACTGATGCTGAAACAGAAGCTCTAATCCTTTGGTCACCTGATGTGAAGAACTGACTCATTGGAAAAGACCCTGATGCTGGAAAGATTGAGGACAGGAGAAGGGGTTGACAGAGGATGGGATGGTTGGATGCCATTATGGACTCAGTGGACATGAGTTTGAGCAAACTCAGGGACAAAGTGAAGGACAGGGAAGCCTGGCCTGCTGCAGTCTATGGCGCCATAAAGAGACACAACTAAGGGGCTGAACAACAATGAAAGGTTTTCAAAAGCTCTGCTGGTCTGAACTTTGGAATGTTATCGGAGGCATGGCCAGAAGCCTCCAGCAGTCAGCGCCCTAGGGGGCCCCTGTTAGGTGCTTGTTCCCCACAGAATGAAGCTGGTGACTTTAGGATCCTTAGAGGTGGTTCAGCGTCTGCCTCTCAGGGCTTAAGCAGTGGACAGTCTTGGCAGGTAGTGCGCTAAGACTTCACAAGAGGGCTGTGCACTGGGAAAGTCGCTGCAGTCCTGTGTTGGTGCTCAGCTCAACAGCATCTGAATCATGTCCTTGTCTGTCACACCCTAGGAACCCAGCCACCTTAGCCAAAGACCCCAGAGACAGAAATAGACATCTGGGTCTTCCTGGAAGGAGCACGAGCTGGTTACAAAACTGGGGACCTGCCTTCACTGCTGGTTTTTATATTACACCCTGGGGATATCCTTGGTTCCAGCAGAGGTGGCTGAGGGATGGGGCTTTTGGGCCCATCATGCCTACTTGATCTAGAACTGCTTTTTAAAAAATTCTGTTTTACCTACGGGGATTCTGCATGATATTGTGTTAAAACAATTTGGAAATTATTATTTTTTTCATTCAAGTAAGTAAATATCTGTCATGAAAATTTTCTCAATTTTGAAATAAATTTATTCTTTCTAATTATAAAGGTAATATAGGCATGAAACAGAATATTTGAAAAATACTGAAGAATAGGAGAAGGAAAAGAAATTCAGTTACTCCACCACTCCTTCTGACTTTGTTCCTGTTCGTATTTTTATGTGGTTCAGACAGCACTGCATTAAGCAGTGTTTTCGTTCATGATTATTCTTTACTTACAGTGACTTCAGAAGCACCTGTGTTAGGGATTTTTTAAAATTCTTACTCTTACTACTACTTTTACAAACAACTTCATACGTAAATTTTTTGCCAGTTTTGGATTTTTCCTAAAGATCAAGTCTCAGTAGTTACTAGCATTATAGGTTTAAAAGATCTGGACATTGTAAATGCTCTTGGAGTATAACACAAACTTGTTTTGCAAAAATGTTTTGGTGATTCACTCATCCACAAGCCATTTATGACACTGCTGTTGGTTCATACCTTCATCCATGCTGGGTACTCTTGTTTTTAAAAATAGCATCTTGGGACTTCCTTGATGGTCCAGTGGTTAAGAATCCTCTTGCCAAGGCAGGGGACACAGGTTCAGTCCTTGGTCTGGGAAGATCCCACATGCTGCAGAGCAACTAAGCCCATGAGCCACAATTACTGAGCCTGTGCGCCAAACAAGAGAAGCCACAGCAATGAGAAGCTCATGCACTGCAACTAGAGAGTGGCCCCTGCTCACCATAACTAGAGAAAGCCCCTGGGCAGCCATGAGGACCTAGTGCAGTCATAGATACATAAATGATTTTGAAAGTGATTATGCATATTTAAAATAGTATCATGTTTCTTTGGTTATCAGTGTTTTATTTTCATATTTGTCTTCTGGTTGCATTTACAGGTATTCTTTCTAAAAACAATACTTTGCTTTCCTACCTAAAATGGCCCTTTTCACCCAGTGCCTACACACAGGACAAAATTCTGTGGAGCATATAAGTGTGAACACATATACCTGACACACACTTGATTTGGAGAAATGTTTTCCAGTCCATTTTCCTTGCAATATTTGCATGACCTTGGATGAGTCCCTTGATCTTAGTTTCAATTTTCCTCGCCTACAAAAATAGGAAAAACAACACAAAACTCCCAGACTTTCATAATGAAGATTAAAGGAGATGTCCTTTGTGAGGAACTCAGGGAAGGATCTGTTATGAAAGAGAGCTTGAAATCTGTAATGTCATTCCGCCACAATGACATATGTGACCCTTTTGGAGAGGGAGAGTCAACATTTCATGAGTGAACACTTCCTGCTCCCCAGGCACTGTGCTAAGCAATTGACATGGACTAACTCATAGTCACCTCCCAGAAGCATGTGAAGAAGGTGATAGTCCTGGTGACTTGGTAGATGAGGAAACTGAGGCATAGGGAGATCAGGCAACTTGCCCAAAATTACAACACTCATAAATGGCAAAGTGGGAACTAACCGTTTTACATTGGTTCCACCCTTTCTCTTAGAGTTGCTCACTCCAGGGCCACATGGTGGGGCCATTCCCTGGCCTTCTCACTCCCCAGCCTCTGCACATGCTCCTCCCTCAGAAGCACTGTTCATTTTGTAATTTCTAACATAAATGTCCTCTTCTCTGTGGTCAAAACCAGCCTCCCTTTACTTTGTGCTCCATTCTCATTTGTACTTCTATCCCCTAAAATACTAAGCCAGTTGTGAGTGTGTGTGTCTGTGTTAGCACTTTGATTACATATTTATCTTCCCCTTAGACTCAGGACTTCCAGTTCAGTTCAGTTCAGTTGCTCAGTCATGTCCAACTCTTTGCGACCCCAAGGACTGCAGCACGCCAGGCCTCCCTGTCCATCGCCAACTCCTGGAGCTTACTCAAACTCATGTCCATTGAGTTGGTGATACCATCCAATCATTTCATCCTCTGTCATCCCCTTCTTCTCCTACCTTCAATCTTTCCCAGCATCAGGGTCTTTTCCAATGAGTCACTTTTTCGCATCAGTTGGCCAAAGTATTGGAATTTCAGCTTCAGCATCAGTCCTTCCAATGAATATTCAGGACTGATTTACTTTAGGATGGACTGGTTGGATCTCCTTATAGTCCAAGGGACTCTCAAGAGTCTTCTCCAGCACCACAGTTCAAAAGCATCAATTCTTCGGTGCTCAGCTTTCTGTATAGTCCAGCTCCCACATCCATACATGACCACTGGAAAAACCATAGCTTTGACTAGATGGACTTATGTTGGTANAAGGGACTCTCAAGAGTCTTCTCCAGCACCACAGTTCAAAAGCATCAATTCTTCGGTGCTCAGCTTTCTGTATAGTCCAGCTCCCACATCCATACATGACCACTGGAAAAACCATAGCTTTGACTAGATGGACTTATGTTGGTAAAGTAATGTCTCTGCTTTTTAATATGCTATCTAGGTTGGTTCCAGTAGACACCCATTATTTTTTCTGTTATCCCTAATTCCTCATCTGATTTCTAATCCCTAGGATGTGTCCAGTACCTATCTGTCATGTGAATGAATGAATGGTGGCATTTCAAGCCCAGTGAAAGGTTGACAGGTGACAGAACCAGTAGCACTGGGCTCTCTGGTAGCTTCTGAGGGACTTAACTTGGGTTTGGTGTAGGGCTAGTTATGCAGTAAAATAACTTCTCCCTTTTCCATTGGCTGTTGACCCCAGCTTGCCTTCCCTGCAGAAATGCCTGTGGTCACCAGCTACACTCCCAGGTGGCCCAGAAAGCATCAGCCACACACTTTGAGGCTTGCAATCTGGCTGGTGATGCAGCCAGTGGTCTGCTTCTTGTTAGCTGGCCCTACACTTGGGTCCCACAGGCAGTCCCAAAGGAGACATCAGCTCCTACGTGGGTTCTAGAAAGCCCTTTTATTTGGCCATGCTTGTGGTATGTGGAATCTTAGTTCCTTGACCTGGGATCAAATCCATGCCCCCCTGCAGCAAAAGCACAGAGTCTTAACCCCTGGACCACCAGGACAGGCGTGGCTCATAAAACCCTGCAGCGGTATCCTGGTGCTGGAGGGCGCTTAGGCTGGGTGGTCCTAAGCTGGTTTGTGTCAGAAATTCTGCTTCCTCAAGAGGCACCACTGTCCATGTTGCAGATGTTGTAGTTGTCTTTCAAACCAGGTGTGTACTTACCCTGTGCTATATAATCTCTGGTTCCTTTAGCCAAGGTGCCTAGTCCAACTTTTTTACTGCCAGTTAATCATATCCTGAGATCCAGTGCGTAAAAGCCTGTCCTTTTAGAACTTGCTTAGCTGGGTTAAAGGGCGTTATGCAAATGCACCAGAGTGTATGTGTGTGTGTGTGGGGGGGGGGGGGGTGGGTGTGTACAAGGGAGAACACAGAATGCAACTGCTCAGATTTTGAGTCTGGATTAGGAGTGAGTGCAGTGTGTGTGCGTTGGAGAAAGAAATGGCAACCCACTCCAGTGTTCTTGCCTTGAGAATCCCAGGGATGGGGGAGCCTGGTGGGCTGCCGTCTATGGGGTCACACAGAGTCAGACACGACTGAAGTGACTTAGCAGCAGCAGCAGCAGCAGTGTGTGTGTAGGCGAAGCCAGAACTGATTATNTATACAAATAGCCAAAAAGGAGATGAAAAGATGGTCAGCATCACTGATCATCAGAGAAACTCAAATCAAAACCACAAATATATGCCAACCATCTCATACCCTTTAGAAGGGCCATTATCAAAAGAACAGAAAATATCAAGTGTTAGCAAAGATACAGAGAAGTTGGGACCCTTGTGTAATGTAGATAGGAATATAAAATGGGGTAGCCATTATGGAAAATGTTTTTTCATGCAGTGCTTCTTAAAAACGTTAAAAATAGCATTATATCTGATGTAACAATCCTACTTCAAAAGAATTCAAAGTAGCATCTCAGAGAGAGATTTGCACAGTGCTGTTCATCACAGCATTCACAGAGGTAAGAGGTGGAGGGAAAGTAAATTTCCATCAGCAGATGAATGGATACGTATGTGGCATGTACATATAGTGGAATTTTACACAGTCTTTAAAAAGAAGGAAGTCATGCCACATGCACAGTTAACTTTGAGAACATTGTGTTAAGCAAAGTAAGCCCATTATAAAATGACAAGTACCAACACAGAGTTTCTAAAGTGGTCAACACCAAAGAAACAGAAAACAGAATGGCGGCTGCCAGGGCCTGGGTGGGCGGAGGGGAGTTGGTGCTTAGGGGTAGTTTCAGTTTTGCAAGGTGAAAAGTTGGAGAGATGTGTTGCACAACAATGTGTGAATAGACTTGGCCCCACTGGCCTGCACAGTAGGAAACGGTTGAGGTAAATTTAATGTCAGGTGCTTTCTACCCACAATAAAAAGTAAAACTGTAAAATAAATTTGAAAAAAAAGTTAATAGGCAAAGCATTTAAATAGACATTTCCTCAAAGGAGCTCTATGAATGGCTGATAAACATGTGAAAAGCTGCTTGATGTCCTTAGTCATTGTGGAAATGCAAAGTAAACCACATTGAGATAGCGGTTCATACCTGTAATTAAAAAGCATAACAGGTGTTGATGAGGTTGTTAATGAATTGATGCCTTTATACATTGTTGATGAGAATGTAAAATGGCACAGCCACTTTGGAACAGGAGAGCTGTGACTTTTTATTTTCAGTTTATATATATTCTCTTTTCTTCAGTTATGAAATTTATTGCTTTGGGCTTGATAATTTCTAAGATCTTTTTACCTCCAAAAACAGTTCTGGGACCTTTCTTTCTACTGAGTCTTTTCTTCTTAGATCATCAGGGCTAACTAATACAAGAGAGCATTCCCTTTCATTTGAAAACTAAGAAAAACATTTGATTGTATGCTGTTGTTGGGGGAGTGTGTAATTTCCTCGGTTTTGTCTTGCCACAGCAAAGATTTGAAATGGTGGACCAGTGTTGGTTACAGCTCAGTTTTATTTGGCAAGCAAAGGATCGTACACCCTCAAGGTGTGAGGGTGGGCCAACCCCAAAGGAGAGGCCTTCCTGGTTTGGCTTCCTCTTGGCTTCCTCTTTTGATCTGTTTTGTCTCCTCCCCGCTGAGCCCGCCCTATGCAAATTGGGCCAGCCAAGAAGGGGGCGTGTTCGTTTCACCTGACGTTCTCATTCCCGCCGTAGGTTTTCTTTTGCTCCGTTTTTGTGGGCTTTTCCTTTCTTTGTCTTTTAGCTACTGCTATTTTGGACTCCTTTTTCCAATTCCAACTGCCTGCATTCCCCCCTCAAGAGATGGGAGGCCCAGTTCTTTGGGAGCCGGGGTGTTGAGGTTTCTCTGGCTACTTCCTGCTGAGCTGGGATGGCGAGGGGCATTGGGTCTCCCCCTCTTGGTAACCTAAGCCTCAGAGTCCTTATAGCGGCATCCATCTAAGGGTGAGTGGTATTTTCCGTAGTCAGGTGTTTTATATGTCTTTGTTGAACTGGCACTGCAGGTTGTAGCTTGTTGACCTGGGCAGAGAGAAAACAGGGTAGGCAATTGATAATACATGGAGAAATCATGTGCAGCATCAATATGGTGATAACAGGGATTAGTAGGGGCATTAGCCAACCAAATTCCCCCTTGCCAGGAGACGGCTCCCCCAAAGAGAGATTGTAGCCACCCTGAGAACTCTCCAGCTCATTCTTTGAGATCCCGTAGGATATGAATATTCTTCTTGAGGACTGTGAAACTTTCTTCAGCTTAGCTGGAGGTATTTCCCAGAAAAAACACGCCTCATTCATGATGGCTCAAGTCCTTCCTTGTTCAGGGATCAGGCGATCTGTCTCCTGTCTATTTGGAGTACAATTCCTGACAAGGTGTGAAGGAGTCTTTTGGGACAGATTGGCCAGACCCCATAATTGAAAGGCAAGCAGAGGCTCCTATTGAGAGCTCGGGTCGTCACCCGGAGTCGCAATAGGAGTTATGAGGAGAGAGCTCTGTGTCGAGGTGGAGCGTCCCCCACCGTCGCCTACAGAGTGGCCCTGGGCTGGGGGTCCCCGGGACCTGGAGAGGACTGGGTTCTAGGGCGCCTCTAGAACCCCGTCCGGTTCTTACCTTAATCTAGGGGCTGGCTTGAGTGGAGTGTTGCATGTAGAGCAGTTGAATGGCAATAGTTCCCTATTCCGGGGGTCGTCAGAGAGAGAGAGGGAAAGGGGGTAGAGCCGAGGCCTGGGCGTACGCAAAGCATCAGTAAAGCCTTAGCACAAGGCTTGCACCGCTGACAGAGGCACTGGGCGCCCCCGGGGGCAACTTGAGCCCTGGCAGAAAAGTGAGCTCAGAGGATGTTCACGCTCCCAGACTCCCAGACTCCGGGAAAGGGAAAGCAGTGAGAGGGAGGGAGACTGAGAAAGAGTGAGCCGAGTGCCTCGCCCCTTCCCAGGTTTCGGTACCAAGAATGTAAGGTACAGTTAAGGAAAGACAACCTCAACAGAAGTAGGTTACCTTTATTCAGGCAAGGCGGGGCGACAGTCGGCCTAACAACCAGGCTGAGCAAGGAGAGGGATCAGGGAGGCTCCATATTTATAGGGAGGTTTGTGGAAGTGATAAGGGAAACGTTAATCAGGCGGGATGTTTTGGGTATTCTTTAGTTGAGATGGCATTTGTAGTTGGGCAGGAGGTGATAAGTCTTCTGTGCAGGTGTAGGGGGTGGAAGGTTTCTGGACATGGGGTGATAAGTCCCAGATAGATGCAACTGGCCTGGAGCATCAGGGTGGGACCTAAAGTTCTGTTTTTTCTCCGAAGTTAGATGATTCTGCAAGGACCTTTGAAACTGCTGGGGGTTTTTTCTAGGCCCAAAAGATCCTTCAAGCTGTGTTGGCTCTTCAGAGCTATCCTGAGAAATCTTATCCCCAGAAACTTAATTTGGGGGGTGTTCATAAACTCATTTGTAGTCCTAAATAGGTATCTGCCCACCCCAAAGGAGAGGCCCCAGTCTGTCTTGGCTTCCTCCTTTTATACATTTTGTCTCTTCCCCACTTAGCCTGCCCTATGCAAATTGGGCTAGGGAGGAGGGCTGTTTGTTTGACCTGACATTCTCACTCCAGTCTTTGGATTTTCTTTTGTTTCATTTTCATGGGCTTTTCCTTTCTTTGTCCTTCAACCACCATCATTTTGGATTCCTTTTTCCTGTTCTAACTACCTAACACTTTGATTATAGACATCATTTTATTAAGGAATTGGTGAGTGATCCTCCGAAGTGTAGTAATTTAGTTGCCCACAGGATAGAATCACTCATTTCTATTTTTCCATGTTACTATTGAGACATATCCAATGTGGAATCCACAGAGAAGTACTGAGTTTATTCTTCAGTTATTTTAAAAAAATTATTTACAAAGCCCAGTTCAGCATGCAATTTATATTTTGGCACATAGGTAACTATTTAAGATGGTGATCTCCTCTTCAGTACATGCTTCTGATTATTTCCAGGCCAAGGCAAGTATGTTTTCTTTGCCTACTGAGAAAGTGGATGAGAAAAATTCCGAATGAAGTGAACAATCCTGAACGCTTATCACTATTGATGAATATGGAGGGTTTTCCCCTCTTTGGGTTAAAATGCACACTATAGTGATTTGCCTAATTTTAATAATTTACTAATCAGGTTTGTAATTTTGGGTGATGATTATGATCATGTAACACTAAATGTAAGGTTAAAGAAGTTAGCATCAGGGACTTCCCTGGTCGTCCATGAATAAAAGACTCCGAGCTTCCAAGGCACAGGGTGCAGGTTCGATCCCTGGTCAGGTAACTAAGATCCAACATGCCACACAAAATAAAGACATCTCCATTTTTTAAAAAAAATCAGGGCTGCAACCACATATCTGATGCTATTTTTATTTTAATAGGAATTACTCTACACATTTTACAAAAATGACTAATATTGCTACAGAAAGGTAGATTGACATCTGATGTACATTAAAATAGCTTTTCGAATACATTCAATAATTTTAAAAGTATTCTTTGTTCTGAACAACTTGCGCTGAGAATGGAGGAAACTCACTTTTTTAACGTGCCTGACACGGTGTCTGAACGTTGTTTTTTTCTCATAGGGCTCGTGCCATTCGCTTCAGACAGGACGGTAATGAAGCAGTTGGAGGGTTCTTCTCCCAGATTGGGCAGCTCTATATGGTGCACCACCTTTGGGGTATGTTTTTTTCCTTTCATTTTTACGTTCCTGGGGTTTCAGAATTAATTACTAAATAAGTTGTCCTAGCCTGTAAATCATACCTCAGGTCAGGAACCTGGAACACTGCAGCTGACCAGATGCCCCAGATGGAAGGTGGGTGTTAGGCCCCCAGCACAAGAGGTCCACAGTGAAGGGTCCCCAGACGCGCAGCTCATCGTGAGCTGGTGAGAATGAGAGCTGGGCTGAGAGAGGTGCTGCGGCCTTTCACAGGTTGGTCCCAGCCTCCCTCTCTGAACATCCCCCGGCTCCCTCGGGGACAGTGCCACACTCCACGCAGAAAGGCGTCCTCGAAGAGGGTCCACTGCCTGCCTCGGGTCTGGATCTGTTGTCCTCTGAGGCATCGTCTCTCGCCTTTGCCGTCCCCACCCACTTGGGTTGGATGCCTCCTTTGGTGCCTTTCTGGGCCCGACTCGGATGTTCCTGCTCACCCCCAGGAAAGTTGCTGTCCCCGAGCCCCCAGAGCCTGGTGCCACACGCGTGTTCACGGTCATGGCTGTGTGTGTCCATCTCCCTGGCTGAGCAGGAAGCAGGTCGCGGCAGCAGCTTGGCTTATTCTGGACACATTTGTAAATAGTTGTGTGTCGCTCAGTCATGTCTGACCCTGTGGACCCCATGGACTGTAGCCCACTAGACTCCTCCATCCATGGAATTCTCTGGGCAAGAAATACTGGAGTGGGTAGCCATTCCCTTCTCCAGGGAACCTTCCCGACCCAGGGATCAAACCCAGGTCTCTGGAATTGGAGGCGGATCCTTTACCATCTGAGCTACCAGGGAACACTTGTAAATGGTTATTAATGTTAAAAAGATGAAAGCCTGACATTTCCAAACCCTAAACCGTATTAATTAACTGAGGTGTGGGTTTGCCCTCGCTCGTCCCGCCAAGTGCTGCAGGGGCGTGCGCCTGCAGGGGCGGCTGGAGGCTCAGAGACAGGGTGATGTCTGGCAAGCAGACCTATTAAGTATAACTTAACCTTTACAGGCTTGAGGTAGGGATGAGGCCGTTTTTATTGTGATTTTTTAGTGTGTGATCTGTCCAGAGGATTTGAACTGAAAAGACAGACCCCTCCCCTTTCTCAGCCTGGAGGGGCCTCTGAGAGTGGCCTCTGTGGTGAGTGAGCATGGGGACTGGGGGGTCCGGACCCCGTACTCTGGCACAGGCCAAGGTCAGACACGTGTCTACTTTCAGGCAGTGCCCATCTCCACCTTCCTTTGTGTCTCCAGCCAGTGTCCCAAATGTCCACTGCCTACTTTCTTCCTCATAGGGAAAAGGTATTGAGATGTGCACAGATGCATTCTCAGTTGGCCACAACCTGCCCTCGCTTATCCATCTTTTTTAGAGAAAGAACCAACACTTACCAAACACCTCCTTGTGTTGGTTATTTATGTACCATTCCCTTTAACCCTGACAGCCACACACCACAAATGAGATACCATGACTTACATGTGGTAAAGAAATCACCCCAGCCACAGCTGAGCAGGAGCTGGGCCAGCCTCAGAGGTCAGCCAGTCTGGCTTCCAAGCAGGTGTTCCCCCAGCAGAGCTCCCCTTCCTGTTACCCTCGCACATGATGCCATCCTTCCACCCACCTCCACCAGCAGCCCTCCTCTCTCGAGGCCTTGCTGCGGCTGCAGCTGCTCCACCACCCCACCTGTGGGCTCCTTCCCTCGGTGTATGAACAGTCTCAATGCCTCCCATCTTAAAAGCCTCCCCAAACCCAGAAGTCCATTAACAGATGAACAAAATGTGGTTTGTGCAAATTCATAGAAACTGAACGTAGAATGGAGGGTACCAGGGGTTGNGCTCCTTCCCTCGGTGTATGAACAGTCTCAATGCCTCCATCTTAAAAGCCTCCCCAAACCCAGAAGTCCATTAACAGATGAACAAAATGTGGTTTGTGCAAATTCATAGAAACTGAACGTAGAATGGAGGGTACCAGGGGTTGAGGGGAGAGGGGAAATGGGAAGAGATGGTTTATAATGGATAAAGTTTTAACTGGGGCTGATAAAAAAGTTTTGGAGCTGGATGATAATGGTAGTGACACAATGTAATGAACTTATTGCCTCTGAATCATACTTTTAAAAATAATTACAGTAGGGACTTCCCTGGTGGTCTGGTGATTAAGACTCTGCGCTTCCACTGCAAAGGGAACGGGTTTGATCCCTGGTCAAGGAACTAATATCCTACATGCCACATGGTATGGCCAAAAAATTTAAAAAAAAAAAAGTAAATTTTGTTATGTATATTTTACCCCCCAAAATTGGTTTTAACTAAGAAAATTTTTTTAAAGAACACAGGCCTCTCCCACCTGTGTTCCCTGCAAGGGGTGGGGGGGGAATCCCCACCTGACCCTGGGAAGAAGACTGCTGCTTGTCCCAGGGATGGTAGCCATTTTCACCCAGGTCGTGAGAGGTAGAGGACGTCCTTTTCCTTCTATTCTTCAGTATCTTCAAAATTTTATATAATCAGTTTACACTCCCTTACTAGTGGGGAACTTTTGGTCAAATTACTCGGCCTGCATGGTTAGGTCTTCTCACAGGGAGAAGGAAGCCCTAAACAGAGACTAGAACTGAGTGGGGAGCCCTCCCGGGTCAGTGGTTAGAAGGATCTTGCCAGGTTGGGAAGCAGAAACCAAAGCACCCGGTGAGGTATCTGAATTGTATCCCCAGGACCCTGACCCTTGGCCCATGCCCTTCCCTCCGCTGGAGGGCTTTTCTCTCCAGTGTGTGTCCTGCGTGTGGACAATGAAATGTCGGTTTCAACCTTGAAACCCCACTTGGTCACATTATACCTTCCAGGGAGCTTTCCCTGGTCAGCTGTGTTCTCCCTGTGGAGTCTCCTTGTTCTCCACTGTCGTGAACAGTCTCTCACCCAGATCGTTGCAGGGCCTTATAAATACTGAGTAAAATTGAATCTCCTATTGCTTATCTGTGGCCTGACGGTTTCTGGTTATGGATTTAACACATTAATGAGGAAGTTCACTTGGTTGGTAAAGGCACATCTTGAATCCACTAGACTGTAAACCTTGAGAGCAGATTGTTTTGCCTCTCCCGCATGGCCTGACAATTCTACTCAGAATAACCTGCTCACAGTTAGTCCAGCTTAGTACTAAGTTCATGGAATACAGATGGGCCCTGACTTAACGATGGTTCAACTTACAATTGTTCAACTTTACAACAGTGCAAAAGTGACCCATGTTCAGTAGAAACTTTGAAGCGTGAACTGTGCTCTTCCCCCAGGCTTTTGGTACGGGCTCTCGTGATGCTGGGCGGGGGCAGCGGTCAGCTGCACAGTCACAAGGGTGAACAGCCGGTACACTTACGACTATCGTGGTTTTCACTTTCTGTGCAGTATTCAGTTACATGAGACACTAAACACTTGATATGAAATAGGCTTGGCATCAGATGATTTTGCCCAGCTCTAGGGTAACATGAGTGTTCTGAGCACGTTTAAGGTAGGGAAGGACTTCTCTAGGGCTCAAACAGTAAAGAATCTGCCTGCAATGCGAGAGACCAGGGTTTGATCCCTGGGTTGGGAACGTCCTCTGGTAAAGGGAATGGCAATCACTCCAGTATTCTTGCCTGGAGAGTCCCATGGACAAAGAAGCCTGGCGGGCTACAGTCTGTGGGGTCACAGAGTCGGACATGACTGAACGACTAACACACGTAACCCACACAAGGTAAGGAAGACTTAGCTGGGATGTTCTAGTGGATTAGATGTATTGAATGTATTTTCGATTTACAATATTTTCAGCTATGATGGGTTTATTGGGACGTAACCCCATCATAAGTCGAGGAAGATATGTAGGCTGTTTGAGAAAACAAGATGAACAGCTGAATCAGCACTTACTGGACATCCAGTTGACCCCTGAACAACACAGGTTTGAACCGCATGGATCTTTTTCAGTTGATAGACACAGTACTGTGCAACCCACAGCTGGCTGAATCCGCGGGTGCAGAACCATGGATACTTAGGGCCAGCAGTGGGACTTGAGCACCTGCCGGTTTTGGTGCTCATGGCAGGTCTGTACTAGTGGAATGTAGGGCATTATGTTTGGTTAATTCTTCTGTGTGGCTATTTTTAAGCTTACAAAGATCTTCAGACCAGGGAAGATATACGGAATGCAGCATGGCATAAACATGGCTGGGAAGAACTAGTATATTATACAGGTAATATCTTAATAGGCATAAAGCCTTTCATTCTTCTCATTTCATTGTTTTAATGTTCTTTCACCCTGAAGCTCATGGTGTATTTGAAAAAAAAAAAAATAATGTGTTGCTGTCAGATGGTGAATTGTAAGGTTGAGGGAATAGAGAAATAGTCATATTTTTCTTTGATAGTTACATGACTTTTTCAATAGAGAATATTCATTCTTTCAAGTATACATGTTGTCTAGTACAGTTTTCAGATCTTTGTGTGTTGTAAATTTTATATCATTACATTTTTTTGTACATTTCTGTATTCTCTGAAAATTTATCATACAAATAAAATTTTTCCTAAGCTTTCTCATCAGAATTGTTTATTCCCTAAAGCATTACAATTTAATACAACAATTAAAATAATTTTGGAAATTACTTTGATATTTAAACTTCCCATATGCACGTGTGTATGCCCGTGTACATACATGTAAGCCTATACATCTGTGTATACTCATATATAATACATACACTATGAAATCCTAGTTGCTTGATTTTTAGAACAGCCAGACTGATACCACCCAGTGACACCAATGCAGGTAATAAGTACCACCCATGTTGCACGTCAGGTACACTTAAGCCTGTACCCTGCCAGGAAGATTGAAGAGTAATTTGTTTTTGAAAATAACTATTATCTTGTCTGTTAGTTCATATATCATAAATCCTATAACTGTATGTGGCTTTGCTGCTTATTCTTACACTTTCATCAGGTCCCAAAGACATGTTTCCTCAGCACTGACAGGTACAGTGTATTGTTGCTGTATATAGGATACAGTCAGATTATTTGGTTCTATATACATTTTAATTCAGTTCAAAGGACCTTTTAAGAAAGCACCATTTTTCTCACAATATAGACTTTCCTGATTTCCAACACATGAAATACATCTCCTGACAGAATATTTTAATGACACATTATAGGATGTCAGCTGATCTGTCATTAGCTTGTATATTTCTGCCCGAGACCAGTCCTAATTATTCCAGTATTTTGATTTCAGGCAGCATGTCTTCTGAATGAATATCCTCAGAAGCCTACTTATTAGCATGTATTTATTGCCATCTGTTTAGAAAACAGTGAGCCCCAGTGATTACGGCCCTTGTTTTCAGTCCCACTTATTCAGGAAATGGAATCCAGAATCATGATCCCACAGAAGACCTCGCCCCTCCAGTGAAGTGACGGAATGGAGATGTGCCTACAGAAGTTTATGTGACAAGTGCTTGTCATCAGACAACTTGAATTGTGTGTTACAAGTGAGAGAGAAACACTGAAGTGTATACTGCTGTATATAGCTTGTAAGAGACCTCTTTTCTTTAAAATTTACATAATCACAAGACAGGAAACTATTACAGTTTGGCTGATTGTAACAGTGTGCTGTAGTCCTCTGAAACATCCCTAAGTTTGTCGAATATATCGTATAATATTAACACCAAGCCACCTCTCCCTNTAGCTTGTAAGAGACCTCTTTTCTTTAAAATTTACATAATCACAAGACAGGAAACTATTACAGTTTGGCTGATTGTAACAGTGTGCTGTAGTCCTCTGAAACATCCCTAAGTTTGTCGAATATATCGTATAATATTAACACCAAGCCACCTCTCCCTACCCCCCAGGAAAAGCGCCCAATTGAAAATTGGAGTCATCTCCAAGTAAGAATCTAACCATGGGGAAAAAAAAGTTAGCCATTTCTTTATAAAGAGCAAATCTGTTTTATAATTACAGATTTTTTAGACAAATTTCTTGTATCAGGAAGAAATATAAATTTCATCATGTTTCTGTAGCATTTTTTTCTGAGTTTCAGACTAGGAACAAATTATAAGTGTACTCAATACCTGGAAATGTTTTACTTCACGCTCATTTTTAATGTCAGCGTAGTAAACTGTCGTTACTGAGGGGGAAGTGGTTGATGAGTAATTCAGTCTCCACTTTATGTATTGTGATGTCTTTATACGCGAGGAAAAGATGGCTTGAACCTGTGTATCATATGTGACTTTGAAACGAATACCTTGAATAGCACTAATTTTTATTTGTAATATTTTTCTACAACAAAACGAGTAGCACTAGGAAAAGAGGTTTTATTTTGTAAACAGTCATCTGTGACCTGCATTTTAGTAAGNGTATCATATGTGACTTTGAAACGAATACCTTGAATAGCACTAATTTTTATTTGTAATATTTTTCTACAACAAAACGAGTAGCACTAGGAAAAGAGGTTTTATTTTGTAAACAGTCATCTGTGACCTGCATTTTAGTAAGCTCACAGCAGATTCTTCCAAGATCCTGAATGGGGGGAGGGGGGTGTGCATGTTGAGATTTAAAGTGACATAAAACTGCATACTTTGTCTAGCTCTGATTTCGTTTTTTAATAGTGCCAATTTTGTGACTGTAATCATGTGAAAGTCCTGTTGAAATGAAAAATTATGTCTGACCCCCAGATCAAAGAATTTATGTTAAAGTGTGAATAAATCTCATATCAAATGTCAAGCTTTTACATGTGAATGGTTTTCTCCAACAACATATAAAAGTTAATAAAAATACTCTTAATTTTCACATATTACCTGTGTGCGATCTTTTTTAATGAACTGATGCTGAGAGTGAGCCCATCACTCTTGAAAGATGGCTTGTCCCAGTTCAGCGGGCGTGTGTGAGTCTACAGGGTAAAATAAGCTCACCAGCTGCTGCTTATGGCCATGTGGTAGGTATTATGGGGAGTGGGTATCTGTATACCAGTGCATAATGGTCTGGTGTTTGGGAGTTAGGGCGCTGATGGAAGAACAGGCTCTGCTCCTTGATGGGGTACTTGCCCTCTTTGGTTGGGTCCTTAGCCTATGAAATGTGGAGGTGGAATTCAATAGCGTCTAAGGTCCCTTCAGCTCTGAATTTCTGTAATTGGCTCTTCTTGCTGGCACAGGAAACAGTCGGGGAGAGTGGGTGTAGTGAACTCTGCCATAGCAAACCTGAAGTTCAGCAGCTACTCTACTGATTAGATGCTCAGAGCATGTTTGCAGGATGTGAATGAAAGAATCATTGATATGGAACTGCTTTCTAAACCACTTAATGAAAACTGGTAGAATGACTATTACTAGTAAGGGTAATCTAGCTATTCAGAACTGAAAAAAATGCTCTGGACAGAGGGAATTTTCACTCACAAAATTATATGGACTTGTAAATGAAACAAACCCCGTAGAAGTTAAGAATCTTCTGTCATTCACTGGTGTATTAGAGAACTCCAGAGAAACAGCACCAATAGGCTGTCTAGATATATACGTATTTGGAGGAGAGAAGGATGGGGAGTTTGGGATTAGTAGAGGCAAACTATTACATATAGGATGGACAAATATCAAGGTCCTGTACAGCACAGGGAACTATATTCAATGGCCTGTGACAAACCATAATGGAAAAGAATACGAAAAAGAATGTGTGTGTGTATGTATGTATAACAGACATTTTGCTGTACAGCAGAAATTAACATTATAAATCAACTGTACTTCAATAAAAATTTTTTTGAAAGATTTAAGAGGAGATTTATTATAGGAATTGGCTTGTGCCATTATGGAAATCAAGAAGTTCCATAGTTTGCTGTGTGCCAGCTGGCAAACCAAGAGTCCCAGTGGTAGGATTCTGTCCAAGTCCAAAGGCCTGAGAATCAAGGGGAGCAGATGATGTAAGCCCCAGTCTGAGGTCAAAGGCCCAAGTACCAGAAGCTGTAGTATCAGAGCAGAAGGTGGGCATCCAGCTCACGATGAGAGTGAATTCGCCCTCCTTTCACCTTTTTGTTCCAGTTGGGCCCCCAATGAATGGGGTGATATCCACCCACACAGGGCAGGGCAGTGCACTTTACTGCCTATGGGATCTCCTGCTAATCCCTTCCAATAAAACCCTGACAGACACACTCAGAAATAAAGTTTTACCACTTGTCTGGGCATCCCTTAGGCCAGACAAGTTGATACATAAAACTAACTGGGCTTGAAACCACCCCAAACTGCCTCATCTAGCTGACGGCTCGTCCATGGGCCATTCGGAGTGAGAACGTGGATGTCTAGGTGCTGAATATCAATAGCCTGTGAAAAAGTGATCTTTTAGAAAGTTTGCTACTCTTTTTGTCTTGCTTTCTTAATATTTCTGTTCAAAAAAGCACAGAGCAATAAGCCAAGTCTAAAATGGAATTCTGTCAGAGTATTCTCCTCTAGAGTCTTGAGCAATTTCTGCTCTAATTAAGTCATTAGGTTTCACAACTTGAGGCAGTAAAAACGNAGCAGGGTGACAATATACAGCCTTGATGTACTCCTTTTCCTATTTGAAACCAGTCTGTTATTCCATGTCTAACTGTTGCTTCCTGACCTGCATATAGGTGTCTCAAGAGCCAGTGAAAGGAGACTAGCAATTAAATACAAAACTTTATAAGCTACGTGGTATGGCAGAAGTTGATAAATGCCATAGTGGAAGAAGGTAGAATGGGTAATGGGGATCACGAATCTGGGGGGGAGCTGAGAGGGGCAGTACATAATATTAAAAATGTTTGGTCAGAGTTGGCCTCACTGAAAAGCTGAGATTTAAGCTTAAACTTGAAGGAGGTGAGCAAGTTAGCCAGTGTTTGGGGAGAAATCCCTTCATGCTGAGGGGATGGCTACAGCATAGGCCCTAAGGCAGGCTCCTGCCTGGTGTGCAGCGGAGACCACTGTGGCTGGTGGAAGAAGAGGTCATGAAGCTGGATCCATAGAGGGTTGGAGGCCGTTGGAAGGACTTTTACTCTGAAGCAGGATCCACTGGAAGGTTTTGAGCAGAGGAAGGGCATGGTCTGACGTACACTGTAAGTGGTGGCCCAGACTAGGAGTAGCAGTGGAAGTAGGGAGAATGGTCAGATTCTAAATATACTCTGACAGCACAGCCAAGATGATTTGGTGAACAACTGATTTTGGAATGTGGATGAGAGGGGAAAAAAATTTTAATGACTTAATTTGGCCTTGGCAACTGAAAGGATGGGGAAGGCTGAAGGTGGAAAAGACACAAGGTGTGAAGATCAGGAATTTTGCTTCATTTGAGTCTGACATGTCTATGCAGATACCTGGGTGGAGGTGTCAGGTGGGCAATTGGGTATGTGAGTCTCAAATGTGGAGCACATCTGGCCTGGAGTTAGAACTGTCAGCATATAGAACTGAAAGTCAAGGGATGGGGCTTCCCTGGTGGTCCAGGTGTTGAGAATCAGCCTGCCAAGGCAGGGGACAGGGGTTCAGTTCCTGGTCAGGGGAGCTTCCACATGCTGTGGAGCAACTAAGTCCGTGCAATACAATTAATGAAGNATGGGGCTTCCCTGGTGGTCCAGGTGTTGAGAATCAGCCTGCCAAGGCAGGGGACAGGGGTTCAGTTCCTGGTCAGGGGAGCTTCCACATGCTGTGGAGCAACTAAGTCCGTGCAATACAATTAATGAAGTCTGTGTGCCTAGAGCCCGTGTTCCACCATAAGAGAAGCCACTGCAATGAGGAGCCTGAGTTCTGCAGCTAGAGAGTAGCCCCTGCTCACAACGAAAGAAAGCCTGCCTGTGTTTTTTTTAAATCAATGAGGAGTGAGTATAGATAGAGAAGAGGACCAAGGTGAAGACAAACCAGGAAGGGAGAGTGAGAAACCACCAAGGAAACAGGAAGAAACTCAAAGTGGGATTTCATGAAACACAAGTGGAGAAGGTTCATCAAGGATGAGATTATCTGTGTCAAACACTAGTGCAAGGTTGGGCTGGATGAAGGCTGAAAACAGATCATTAATTTAGTAACATGGTGGTCACTTGGTGACCTTTGACAGGAGTGGTCTATAAATAAGCTAATTTATCAAATTAATACTTTATTTTAGCAATTCCTATCCAACTGTAAAATTCTTTTATTAAACCCCTGGAGTAGAACAAATCTTATTAATTTGTCCAACTAGTAATTTTCCCTGGCAATATTTAAAACTTCCAAACTCATTTTCCACTCACTGGGTATAAGCCTGGTGGTTATTATTTATTCAAGCCAACTCATTTTTAATTATAGCTCATATGACATCATCCCTACTTTTTTTTTTTCCCTACTATTTCTTACAAGCCCTCTTAGAACTTTACTTTGCTCTCCTCCCAACTCGCACTTGATAGAACCTACCTCTTTTNCCCTGCCCCTGCCACACGGGGAGCCTGGCTGCAAGCTTTCCTTGGGAGGTTTTTGTTAGAGGGTATATTGCTGTGGCAATTATAACAACGACCTACGCTTTGGAGCAGGGACCAGACTGATGGTAAAACCAAGTAAGTGAGGGAGGCAGGTCGATCTGAAAGGCAGTGGTGTTCCGTGCAGTTCAGCAGGATCGGGACACTGCTGCTCCCACACCGGTAGATGCACCTGGTTTCTTTGTACCTGAGCTGGTTGGAGTCTGCTTCTTGATGAGTTCTAGCAATCCTAAGAATTAGGTCACGAAGAAGTAGAAATTTTCATTGGTTTCTTCCTTGGCTCTGGATATATAAAAATGCTAATGATAATATGAAAAACCCAAATTAAAAAAACTAAACTCAGAAATCAGGTTTTCCTCAAGAAGATCCCTCCTTCTCTCCAAGAGGAGCACAGTCAGCTCCTTTGTTGGGTTCTCATTGGATTTTATGGTTGTTGTTATTGTTTGTAAGAACTATGAAAGTGGCATGGTCCCTAGTCCCCAAAGTAGCCACTCTTTGACCCCCATGCTAGATGGCATATCTCAGCCTGACCTTGCAATTGNATCAGGTTTTCCTCAAGAAGATCCCTCCTTCTCTCCAAGAGGAGCACAGTCAGCTCCTTTATTGGGTTTTCACTGGATTTTATGGTTGTTGTTATTGTTTGTAAGAATTATGAAAGTGGCATGGTCCCTAGTCCCCAAAGTAGCCACTCTTTGACCCCCATGCTAAATGGCATATCTCAGCCTGACCTTGCAATTGTTCCACATGTCTCAGGCATGAGTCAGTCATCAGAACTCAGTGTTCGGGAGCAAAACTGGGGGTTTAAGATCAAACTCAGATCTATCTGCACAGCCTGCTATTATTTTTAGAGAAATGTCCTATCCCTGCCAAGGTATTGGGAGTTGAGGCTGTAAAGCAGTGAGACTTTCACTAGAGGGCAAGTGGTCTCCCATATTCTGTCTTCCCCTGAATCCTTCCCACCCACTGATAATTGTAAAGTCCCATATGACTGTGTGAATGNTTCTTTAAGAGAGATCTCGTGAGTTCTGCAAGAGTAAGAGCCTAGAAAGAACGGGGAAATCAACATCCAGGTCCAGACACAGGAGAAGAAAGAGACCATCTAGCTTCACTATCCTCCCTATGTAGGACTGGAACAAGGAAAGGTTGGCTGCAAAATCTAAGACTACTTTCTCTGGGAAATACTTCACATTTGCCTCCTTCAAGCTCCACAGAAGAGGAAACAGACCCTTTTCTGTGGCTTTAAACCACAAAAAGCTTCGAATCCAATAGAAAATCACCTACACCTGATTGGCATGGCTCAGAGGCAAGGGAACAGAGAGAAAAAGGGAAAGAGTATCTGGGGGGAAAACAAAATACGAATACAGAGAAGCCAATGTAGGAACATTACAGGCTTTACAAAATGGTCCCTGCTGTCTTCAAAATGAGGAAAGTCAACAACATTCCAAAAATAGTCAGAGAGGAATCCTGCTGCCCCAATAAGAAGGGAACAGAGCCAACAACTTCCAATTATTATCCTCATCATTTAAACTGTAAAAAGAAGTGGACAAAGGTGCTAAATCTCAGAAGAAGCAAAGAGACAAAAAGAAGCAGTTAAGAACAAGCAGCAAGAAAGAGCAAAGTAGGTCTTGACAACGGAATGACGACAGAATGGAAAGAAATCTTTGGGGAGGTTCAAATATAGTCCTCACTGCACTCAGAAAGGGTTTGGTGCACCCTTTCTCCCACCAGAGTCATAGAGGATAAAACTGCCGAGAAGGAGGAAGAGCACAAGCTGTACTCAAAGCCTCATACCTGAGCATGCAAGCCTAGCATCTTCCCCACACTGCCGAGCTTCTGCAGGTGTTCTGAATCCCGCTCTCCTGCAGGCCCGGGCAGCTGCATCCTATTGGCCCTCCCCAGAAGCTGCTCCTCTTAAGAGACAACCCACTGCCTGGAATGGCAGCACAAGAATGGTACTATTTCCAATTTGCTTCTTTTTTATTTGTTTCTTTTTCAAGCCTGAATTATTTTTTTCTGTGGGCATGTATTTTATTTCGGCTCTGCTGGGCTTTTCTTGCTGTGTCTGGACTTTCTCTAGTTGCAGCCATTGGGAGCTACTCTTTGTTCAGGTGCTTGGACTTCTCGTTGAAGTGGCTTCTCTTGTTGCAGAGTGTGAACTCTAGGTGTACAGGCTTCAGCAGTTGAGGTTCACAGGCTCCAGAGTCTGGGCTCAGTAGTTGTGGCACACTGGTATTTGCCTGGAGGCATGTGGGATCTCCTTAGACCCAGGATCGAACCTGTGTCCCTTACATTGGCAGGAGGATTCTTTACCACCGGACCACCAGATATTGCTGCTAAGTCACTTCAGTCGTGTCCGAGTCTGTGCAGTCCCATAGATGGCAACCCACCAGGCTCCCCCATCCCTGGGATTCTCCAGGCAAGAACACTGGACTGGGTTGACATTTCCTTCTCCAATGCATGAAAGTGAAAAGTGAAAGTGAAGTTGCTCAGTTGNTTGCTGCTAAGTCACTTCAGTCGTGTCCGAGTCTGTGCAGTCCCATAGATGGCAACCCACCAGGCTCCCCCATCCCTGGGATTCTCCAGGCAAGAACACTGGACTGGGTTGACATTTCCTTCTCCAATGCATGAAAGTGAAAAGTGAAAGTGAAGTTGCTCAGTTGTGTCCGACTTGTAGTGACCCCATGGACTGTAGCCCACCAGGGATTTTCAGGCAAGAGTACTGGAGTGGGTTACCATTGCCTTCTCCGAATTTGCTTCTTTAATATAGTTTATTCTTTCTCCTTTGATCCATTTACATCTAAAGGAGAAATTCATTTAATTATAAAGGCAGGCTCTTTTTCTCTTCTAATTTAGAATTCATACATTGCTACTTACTTTTTTTTTAAAATTGGGCATGTACTAAATCATGTGAAAACTTAAAATGTTCTTTCTATTTTGTTTCACCAATACGAAAATGACAAGACTCTGATAGTCATTATACTGAAATCCTACCTGGTAGTTTTAATTATATACAGAAATACTGAAATGTACATCCTTCTCTAACCTGTAGTCCAATGACAAATTATGTAAAAATAATAATAAAACTTGTTGTCCAATGCCAAAAATCAACTCCAAATGAATCAAGACCTAAACAAAAAAGCTAAAACTATACTTCTTCTAAAATGCAGGAGGAAAATTGCACTCCTGTAGCAGGCAACCTCTAAAATGGCCCCTAGCGGGAATTCCCTGGAGGTCCAGTGGTTAGAACTCTGTGCTTCCAGTACAGAGGTCTTGAGTTTGACCCCTGGTTGGGAAACTAAGATCCCGCAAGCCACACAACTTGGCCAAAACACCAAAACAAACAAACAATACCTAATGAACCAACTTCCTGATACTCCACCCCATCTCTAACCCCCTGCCCTTGATAGTGAGCTGGGTTTAGTGACTCTCTTCCAGTGAACAGAATGAGGCAGAGGTGATAGCATATCACTTGCAAAATTAGACTGACACAAATGAGTGTATATAACTGTGAGATCTGAACAAGCTCTATGGATTGTGCCAGAGTCAGTTTCTTGAGATGTTGGCTTCAGGGGAAGGGACATGGAAGAAGGAGAAGTGCATGAGATTTCCCTGTATATGTCTTTGCAGCCCTCTGTGAATCCATAATTATTTCTAGTCATACACAAAAAAGTGCATTTTTTAAAGTGAGTTTATCTAGGGGAATTCCCTGGTGGTCCAGTGGTTAGGGCTCAGAGCTCTCACTGCCAGGGCCTGGGTTCAATTCCTGGTCAAGGAACTAAGACCCTGCAAGCCAGGTAGCATGGCCAAAAAATAAAGTGTGTGCGCCTGTTGTCGCTTTAAAAACAGAATGTGGCTTCCATTCTTGCCCTACCCCCACTCCTTGCTCTACAGGAAGGCAGCTGCCATGTTGGTAGCTGCTCTAAGACAGATGCGTGTGGCAGAACTGGCAGCAAACAGCCGGGGAGAAACTGAAGACCTCAGTCCAACAACCCTCAAGGAACCGGATCCTATCAACAACCAGATGAGCACACTAGGAAGCAGATCTTCCTCCACTGAAGTGTTCGGATAAGTTGACCTTGGCTGACTGCAATCCCTTAGGGAAGTCGTTTCAGTCGTGTCCAACTCTTTGCGATCCCATGGACTGTAGTCTACCAGGCTCCTCTGTCCATGGGATTTTCCAGGCAAGAGTACTGGAGTGGGTTGCCATTTCCTTCTCCAAGGGATCTTCCTGACCCAGGGATCAAACCCAGGTCTCCTGCATTGCAGGCAGACACTTTACCCTCTGAGCCACCAGGGAACCCCTTAAGAGACCACCCAGGTAAGCTGTTCCCAGACTTCTGACCCATAGAAACTGTAAGAAAATAAATATTTGTCTTTTAAAACTGCCTAATTTGGGGATTATTTGTTATGCAGGGATAGATACCTAATAGAACAACCATACTTGGTAAAAATTTCCTTAAATAAAACCCAAATAGCATGAATAATAAAAGGAAAAAATGATAGATTGGACTTCATCAAAATTAAAATTTGCTTTTCAAAAGACGCCATGAAGGAATGGGAAAAAGAGGTAAGTCACAGAATAGGAGAAAACATTCTCGATCCACATATTTGAGAGGACTTTTATCTAGAATGAAGAACTTTTACAACTCAATAAAACACACAACCCGTTAAAATATGAGCAAAAAGAGATCCTAAAAGGCATTTCAAAAAAGATGTGCAAATAAGCTCAAAAGAAGAATAACTTTAAAAAGATCGACAATATCATGTATTGGTGAGGACATGGAACAACTGGAACTCTCATACAATGCAACACTGTACAACCACTTTGGAAAATAGTTTGGCAGTTCCTTATGAAATTAAACATTTACTTACCGTAAGAGTCAGTCATCAATGCCATACCTGGAAGTGTATTTGACAGAAATGAAAACACATTCAAAGCAGCTTTATTCATGATAGCCCAAAACTAGAATAAGAATCACTGATAGATAAAGGGATAAACAGAACACTACTTGGCAATAAAAAAGGAATAAATTACCAATGCATACTATAACATGAATAGCTCAATTGGTAAAAAATCTGCCTGCAATGCAGGAGACCCAGGTTTGATCCCTTGGTCAGGAAGATCCCCTAGAGAAGGAAATGGCATCCCACCCCCAGTATTCTTGCCTGGAGAATTCCATGGACAGAGCCTGGCAGACCACAGTCCATGGGTTCACAAGAGTCGGACATGACTTAGTTACTAAACCAATCACCATCATAACATGAATAAATATTTTTAAAAATATTATATTGACCAGAAGAAGCCAGACACAAAGAGTATGATTCTGTTTATATGAAACCCTAGAAAATACCAACAAATGCTATAAAGACAGAAATCATTATAGACACCCTAGGAAACTTTTAGGGGAGATGGACGTATTCTACTGTGATGGTGAATATAACTGCGTACAATGTTGTCAAAATTCATCAAAACGTACACTTAAAATGGGTGCATATTGTTGCATTAGATTATACATCAATAAAATGTAAGCTTAAAAATAAGTTATAAGGGGTACTTCCCTGGTGGTTCAGTGGTTAAGACTCTGCTTCAAAAGCAGGTGGTTTGAGTTTGATCCCTGGTCAGGGAAAAACTAAGATTTCTCATGCCAAGTTTCCCGGCCAAAAAAGAAAAGTTATTAGACATGTATCAGATAATCTGAAAACTTAAAACATCCTGAGTACTTTGTTTTCCAATATGAAAGCTACAGGACTAGGATCATTACATTGAAAACACATCAGGCAGTGGAGATAACATATACAAATTCTGGACTTCAGTTTTCTTCCCTGATCTTCCTTCCAATTCGGTAGTCAAATATTTCAAGAGTAAACACCATGTGCAGGTCACATATAAGGAAAACTTAGAACGTTAAGTTTGATGAATGGAAGCATTATTTATTTAATTCCCAGCTTGAAGCCGTATGACAATGTATCTGGTGAGTACATATTTAAAATTCGAATTCTGGTAAAAAAGAAGTTGACGAAGTCAGACACTGCAACTCTAAATTCTGGAACTTTTCCTACTCTTGTAATGATGACTCCCCTAAGTGGGATTGCATCATTCATTCATGCTGTTTGGTAACAGGCAGCAGTAGGATAAAACAAGCGAAAACCATCAAAAGTAAACGGATGAAAAGAAAGCCTTGAAATCCCATGACATAATTTACCTATCCCGATGAAGGGAAAGAAATGCAGAATCATAAAGGCCCCGGGTACAGGACAGGCGGGCCGCTCAATCAGAAAGTTGGGCACACGACGAGACAAACACTTGCCCAGACTTACCCCGGCGCTGCTGCTCCTTCCTGGGCCGCTGCCACCGCCTTCGGTTCTCCCGCGGCTGTAAAGTTCCGACTGCAAGGGGCCGAGGGTTGGCCCCGACGTTCAGCTGTGGAGCTTGAGGGAGGTGACTGGTGCAGAGCCTCAGGGACTTTATCAGTCACCAGCTCCGCTGACAAGTGCGGTGGCTTCTTGCGGGATTTGCATCTATTTTATACTCAAGTGGAGCCTGCAAGACCTCCTCTCTGCAGAGCCGGGATGGGCAGAAGCCCTTGGCCCCGCCCCCGAGGGAGGGACTGCCTGAGCCCGCCCCCTCCTGCCGCCGGGGGCTCGGCGCTGGCGGACCTCGACTTGCATTTGGCGGTGGACGCTTTCCTGCGAAGCCGCGAGCCACTCCACCTCCACTTTGCAGAAGAGGAATGCCACAGCTCCGGTCCTTTCCCAGCGCTCCCCACCGTCACCACCCACTTGGGATAAGAGTCGGTGAGAGAAGAGAGGGACCTCTGTACTGATTTTGCAATTAACGAAAGCCCCTTAGGGGTTTTTTTTTTTTTTTTTTAATCCACACTTGGCTTTATGCTCTTGTAGGAATTTAAGTCCCAAGAGAACTGCAAAAACTGCTCACAGTCGCAGCTAAAATGCAGAAACCCATGAGTGACAAAATGAGTCTTTGCACTCCCAACTTTTTGAGGGGGTCCCCTTACTTTCTTCTTGGTATCACTTGCCAAGCTAGTTTACGTTGACTACTATAAATAAGGAGTCATTGCCCACAAACGTTTACCTTTGGGCAGAGCTGTCTGGAGCTAGGCAGTGAGGTCCTACCCTAAAACAACGGAAACCTCGGACACTGACAGTCCACGTCTACAGGCTCCCTCCAAACTGGCGAGTCACACAGGGGGGATGTGGAGTGAGGCTGGGACACCATCCCTGCCCTTTGCTACCAGACCTCTCAAAAACCACAGTTCTATACAGAAACAAGAGTCCTGATGCTCTGAGGTCACACGTGACTTTGAAGTTCAATATTCTCACATTTCATCAGTAAGAAAATGTTGGCAGGTTTGGGGCACAACCCATTCAGTTTTTCCCAGATCTGCCAGGGATGGTTTTGATGAAGGACAAGGAGGAGGAATTTTGATGATTTGAAATATGAGGTAAAAGATTATATAATAGGGGAGGACAAAATAAGGGGGTCTAAAAAATAATCTTGTCTGTTTATAGTCTATGGTAAGTACTTTAGAAATACAGGGGAATAGAAGAAACGAGGTGATAAACACCAAATACTTATATATAAGTATTAAAATGGTAATTGAGAGTTTATTTCAAGAGGAAAAGAAACAGTAGAAGAGTTCATTTTTGCTATAATTCATATTTTATAGATGCCTAATGTTAAATAGATTTCAAGTAAAACATACCAAATAAAATCTGTCAACTACTTATGACGCCCATACCCACCTCACATTCACACCTGTATTAACACTTGTGGATGTGAGGTGGCAGTGTTGTACACACTACACACTGTTTAGCTAGAACACATACTAGAAAAAAAAAATTGTCCACGGAATTCTTGGTCATTCAGTGGTTAGGACTCTCACTGCCAGGAGGCTCTACTGCCAGGAGCCCAGATTCAATCTCCGGTTGTGGAACTAAGATCACACCAGCCATGCAACACAGCAAAAAAAAAGTTTTCCAGAGGAGGTTAATGAGTAGTCACAGATACATGGAACAATCAGACAAGGGTTAACTATATAAACAGATTTTAATATGCTTCATTGTTGTTCTTCTGGAGTAATGGTAAATAGCATACCTCAACCAAATATAAACATATTGTAAGTCTAATAAAAACATTAACAAATTATTTTGCAGTTTTAATGGTAACTAGTTATTAAAAAGTTAATATTGCATTTAATCATAACTGGTTATTAATACAAGTAATACTAGTATTCCTGAAAGGTTTTTTATAGATCATATTTCTATAAGCTAACACATTTTCTAATGATTAACTTTTAGAATCAAGTGCTATTTTTATAAGTTAATTCAGTGCTAAGAAAATAGCCTTCTAAAACATAGTACACTGGACAGTCACTCTAGGAAACAATATAGTATTATTTAGCAACACTGAACCTGTACATTTTCTATGACCCAGCAATTCCATCTCAAGAATGCACTCAGGGACTTCCCTGGTGGTCCAGTGATTAAGAATCCACCTTCTAATGCAGGGGATGTGGATTTGATTCCATCTGGGAACTAAGATCCCACATGCCGTGTGGGGCAACTACTCACCACAACGAGAGAAACCCCAAACACTGTAAGGAAGACCCAGTGCAGCCAAAATTAAAGAAAAAAAAGAGAATATACTCAGAAGAAAGTCATACATGAGTTGTCAAGAGTCACATGAGAATGTGTGACAGTCAGATAAGTCATACCCTGGAAATATATCCATGATATGTCATGAATAAAGCAGGTTGCAGAATATTATATACAGCTTGATTCCCAGTTTTTAAAAAGAACTCTGTGTATGTCTATAAACATGTGCAGTATATGATTATATATCTGAGTCTCTATATAGTTGTTAACTCTGGGGAGTAAAAAAATAAAGAATTTACCTCGCTACATTATTTGGTTTCACAGATATAGAAAATAGACTTGTGGATGCCAAAAGGGGCGTGGGGGTTGGGGGTAGGAAAGATTCGGAGTTTGGGATTAGCAGATGCAAAGCATCATATATAAGATGGATGAACAACAAGGTCCTACTGTATAGTATAGGGAACTATATTCCATATCCTGTGATAAACCATAATGGAAAAAAATTATATATATATGTATGTATGTATGTATGTATAACCAAGGGTTTCCCTGCTCAGATGGTAAAGAATCTGCCTGCAACGTGGGAGACCTGGGTTCAATCCCTGGGTTGGGAAGATCCTCTGGAGGAGGGCATGGCAACCCATTCCAGTGTTCTTGCCTGGAGAATTGCCATGGACAGAGGAGCCTGGTGGGCTATTGTCCACAGGGTCGCAAAGAGTCAGACATGACTCAGCGAGTAAGCACATGTATAACTAAATCATTTTGCTATACAGCAGAAATTAACACAACATTGTAAATCAGTTATACTTGAATTAAGATTCCATATGCTGCACAGCATGGCCAAAAAAAAAAAGAAAATTCATTCTTAAATTTCTGCTCCTTTCACAGCTTTATCCATATTAGTCAAGATTCTCCAGAGAAGACCAACAGGATGTATATCTATCCATCCATACNACTGGAGTGGGTTGCCATTTCCTTCTCCAATGTATGAAAGTGAAAAGTGAAAGTGAAGTCGCTCAGTCCCGTCAGACTCTTAGCGATCCCATGGACCGCAGCCCATCAGGATCCTCCATCCATGGGATTCTCCAGGCAAGAGTACTGGAGTGGGGTGCCACTGCCTTCTCCGATTAGCTCAATATGATTTAATAAAAATAAGACAATGGACATACTTTGTATATTACATATTTTCCTGTAAATACTTCTGCCTCCCCCTTTTATGGACACATAAAATGTGGGTACTGCAAAAATGAAAATATTCTGAATGTTTTTAATATGGTCCATGTTAATATTTTGATGGCTTCTGCCCTTTGAGCTGATGCCTGGGGAATGATTATAAAAAATGAGAACACATTACACACGCTATTTAAATCATGCTTTTCTCCCTTGTGTCATTAAATATGCTTTCATCATCCTCTGCACAGTTTTCAACACCTTACTGATTGCCTCATCCTCGGTCTTCTCCCTTAGTTCATTCTCCATTCCACCAATATCTTCATCACTAGTTCTTTGGTTTCTCACTGCCAGCAGGCATATGCTCAAACATGTTAACTCGCAAACCAGGCTCTAACAGTCAGGACAAGCTACTTCCCTGAATTTCTCTCTTGCAACCTTTTCCCCTCTATTCTATGCATACATCTTCAGTTGGGCTTAACAGGCCCTCCCACTGTCTTCCTGTCTGACATCACTCTCCTAGGCTCTCCTGCAAAGTATCTACTTATTGTTCAAAACTCACCTCCTTCAGGGACTTCCCTGGCAGTGGTTAAGACTCCAGGCTCCCAATGTAGGAGGCTGGGGTTCGATCCCTGGTAGGGGAACTAAGATCCCACATGTCATGCAGTGTGGCCAAAACAACAAACCTCACCTCCTCCAAAAAGCCTTCCCTGATGCTCAGAGTTAATACCTTCATGCTCACAGCACTTCATTCATCCCTTAATTATAACATCCGAATATTTACTGTTCATTGTCATTGCAAGTTTATGTCCCTAACTAAGCTATGTGCTTCTTGTGGATTAAGGAAGGATCTTCAGGACTAATCATGTATCTCCTACTGTGTAACTCATACACATGCTTTTGTGATTCTCAAATATAAAAAGCCACTGAAAAGCATTACATACCAGGATATTTACTGCAGCCTTAGAAAGACAAGATTGGGAATAACCTAAAAGCCAACCAGTAGGTGAGTGGCCAGTCAGGTCATTCTTACAAAGAATATGCAGCTGTTTAAACAAAATGAGGAACCCCTTATTTTTATATTGATATGTTACCATCTTCAGGATACTTTAAGTGTGACACACCCAACAGTGTCTATTATAATTCGCCATTCTGTGGGGGTGAGAATTTTAAAAAATATTTATATACATATTTATTTAGAAATCCAGACAGAATTTGGGAAATTCAGAGTATCTAAAGGTATATATACATCAGGAGAAAACTGAAGTAGAGGAGGGAGAAATACTTTTCATCATATACCCTTTGGCACCTTCTACATTCTGAACAATTTTAGCTATGACCTATAAAAATAAAACAAAATATCAGAGAATACCTGGTATCCAGGTGGGAGGCGGGAACTGGATACTAGAAACAACTGTGGACATCTTTCAGAATAAGTGTCCTCTCACAGGCTGGACATCACTGCTTGGCCAAGTTTGAGTTTTCAAACCTGCCTTGAGACCCTGAGGTCTCAGCACTGTATCATAAGCCCGAAGGGTGAACCGACTCTTGCTTCTCAACTGCCATCGCCCCAGTCTGGTACCTTTCTAAAGGCTTCTAGCACTTTCCACCTTGCCTTCTATCTCTTCTTCCCTAGGCCCTAGGATACTAGGCAAGGGTCCTTTTCAGGTCCACTGTGTAACCGCCAAAGCACCTAGAACGCCGTCCAGCACACTATACATAGTCCAGAAAACTCTGGTCACCGGGATAAATTCAAAAAGGGAGGAAAAAAGTAAAGGGCGCGAGTGAGGAATGGAGGAGACCCACCCTACACCCTAAGGCAGCAGAACTCCGCCAAAGAGCAGCCACCTCTCCAATCACGCGCCGACAAGTTCGCTCCGCCTACGTCCTCAGGTCCGGGGTCCGCAAAGCCGGAACCCAACCACCTGCGACTCTAGAGCCCCAGGAGCCCCGGTTGCGGGTCGCAGGGATACAAACTCCGCCCGAACGCAATGGCGCCGCGGCCGACGCGAGGGTCGGGGCTACGTTCGGCCGCGACCCAATGAGCGGCGCCGGCCGGCCCGCGGCCCAATGGTGGCGGCGCGCGGGCACGCTGGGGGCGGGCCCTGCGCGCCCGACTGTTCCAGAAGACCCGGATAGCACCTCCCCGCCACGCTGAACCGGCTCAGGGCTTTACGCCACGCTGCGTCCGCTTATCTTCCTCTGCTGGCCCAGCAATGGCGGCCGTGAAGACCCTGAACCCCAAGGCCGAGGTGGCCCGAGCCCAGGCGGCGTTGGCGGTCAACATCAGCGCGGCCCGGGGGCTGCAGGACGTGCTGAGAACCAACTTGGGGCCTAAAGGCACCATGAAGATGTAGGAACCAGATATCAAATTTCCAACTTTCGCTGGATCATAGAAAAAGCAAGATAATTCCAGAAAAATATCTACTTCTGCTTTATTGACTATGCCAAAGCCTTTGACCATGTGGATCACAATAAACAGTGGAAAATTCTGAAAGAGATGGGAATACCAGACACCTTANAATAATATATTATATACTTGAAATTTGCTAGAAGACTAGATCTCAAAGGTAATCACACAGACAGAAGCGTACACATGCACACACGCGCACACATGCACACACGTGCACACATGCACACACACACAGTAACTATGGGAGGTGATGGATATGTTACATAGTTTAATTGTGGTGAGCATTCCACAATGTGTACATATACTAAAACATCACCTTAAATATATACATTTTTATTTGTTAAAAAATATATACACTTTTATTTGTTATAGTCAAGACGTGTCTTTGTACCTGTAATACAGACCTAATCAGTCTTTACTGAAGTTGTGCAACACTGACAGTGTGGAGAATGGCTTTAAAGATGGGACTGGAGGTGTGTAACCTCTGGAACTTTACCAGGGGACCTATCCTTGCCTTTAAACATGACACTAGAAGCACACACTGGGGGTAAGGGCCACAAGCCCTTTTTCTTCCCCTTTATCCAAAGAAGAATTAAAGGGGAACATGCAAGGACAGCCATTAAGGGGGGCAGAGGTCATGAAAAAACAANCTTAGCGACCCCATGGACTGCAGCCTACCAGGCTCCTCCATCCATGGGATTTTCCAGGCAAGAGTACTCCTAATGGTATGTAATTTTTCAGTATTAATAACCACATTTAACTTTACAGTCATGAGGATGGTGATTCAAACACACCGTTAGCCACCTAGTTCTCATACTTGCTGTCCAGAACAGCTCACTGTGAGAGGCGAGGCCCCTTCCACACTTGAGGTACAAAAGCAAATGAGCATCTCTATGTATCTTCCACCCTTAGGGGAGCCAGAGAGACACTGTTGGGTGAGAAATGGTGAACGGGACTCACACGGGATCCTTGAGAAGAAGGATAGGTCATGTGGGGAAAGACAATGGACATATGGATNTCCACACTTGAGGTACAAAAGCAAATGAGCATCTCTATGTATCTTCCACCCTTAGGGGAGCCAGAGAGACACTGTTGGGTGAGAAATGGTGAACGGGACTCACACGGGATCCTTGAGAAGAAGGATAGGTCATGTGGGGAAAGACAATGGACATATGGATATCCAGAGCTGGTACTACAGGCAGGCTGAGCTATGCCTGTCATGGCCATCCACTTCAAAAAGTGACTCCCTCGTGGCTTTGCCCCCTAAGTGGGTCCCCAGCTGAGAGGCAACATCCGCATCCTCAAGGGAGTCCCCCTGCCCCCCGTCCTGTGCCCCAGTTGACAGCCCCCCTCAGGACTAGCCAAATGCCAGTTCTACTTTCCTTAGCAAAGATGCACCAGATTTTAAGCGAAAGGAATCAACAAGAGAGACAAGATTTTGTAGGGAGCTTCTGCTTTTGCTAATAGCAATCCCCTCCCCCATCCAGCCTGANACCATGAAGATGTAAGGCGGGACTGGCGGGGAGGGGCGGGCGGGCACCGTGCACCTCGCGCTGTCCCGGGCCTGCGCCGGGGACCGGGGCCTGGAGCTCGCCGCCTCTGGGCCTGTGCGCTCGCCACTGCTGCCCTTCTTCCCCGTATTGTCTCGGTTGGGTCTTATTTCTTGCCCTGTCCGTTTCCTGGTGCTCGATTCCTTCTCCACCGAGAACAAAGCTGCCCGCGTGCGCGGCGCCCCCCCGCGCTTGGGACTTCAGCGCCCTTTCAGACTTTCCCAGACAGGAGAGGGGTGAGCACTGCGCCATCCCTGTTACCGGGGTACAGATAACCAACCCCTTGGCCCCAGCTCCTGAAGATCTGGGTAAAACCCGATTGTTAAGGGCCTCTTAACTTGATCTCCATTGAAAAAGTCACAGTGCGATTCATTTCTGCCCATTGAACAGGCTTGTTTCTGGTGCTGGAGACATCAAACTCACTAAAGATGGAAATGTGCTGCTTCATGAAATGGTGAGAGGCTGCTGTTCTGGATCCAGTATCTTTGTTTTCCGTAGTACATCTGACTTGTAGGAAGATTTTTACTCTCAAAAGGTAGTTTTCCAGACAGTGGAAAGAGTAGGAAAAAATGTTACCAGTACTGTTATTGACAGTACCTTATAGTGAGGGGCCTTGGAGTCTAATAAACGTACTTTTATCAAATCCCCTACTCTTACCATTTAAGGCTTTCTTTAAAGGCTGTTAATTAAAATTGTAATAAAACCTGAAGAACTAAGAGGAATGACATAGGCAAAATGCTACAGAATGGTTATACTTTTTCAAACAACAGGTCTTGTGTGTTACATCACAGTTCACCACCATCTGAAGGAGAAATAAAACTCTTACCATTTTTAAAGTCCCAGTGACTAAGAATCTGAGGTTATTGAGAGGAGCAGTCATTTCCCTAAGTTCCCCAAAACAGGTAAAATCCTAAAAAAGGAAATGACTTGCCTATGTTTTGAGTTTAAAATAAGATTTAAGGCTTTGAAAATAGTGTATCATGCCTTCAATGTCCAGATGTTCTGTTAATATCTTCAGTATGAATTAGCTAACCTGGAAGGTGTAGTTTTTGTTGGTGGGTTAAGTGGTGGCCTCTGCTTGCAGAGAAAAATAGGAGTCATAGTTTAAAGTCGATATCAGAAAGCTATCTTTATCTGACTATTTAATTTTACCTAATAAGCTAGTCTGCTTAGATTCTTAAAATGGTCAGTGTCCCTAAAGACATAAAAGGCTGTAGTAAAGGACAAATAAGGAGACAAAAACAGTGCAGGAGCCATGATGTGATACTTTGTAGTTAAGAATCTGTGGGTGACAAACATGAATATTCTGTTCTTCCAAAACTGTTCCACAGTGACTTAACATCCTCTGGTAAGACTTGCTAAAGAGGCTAAGTTGTTTTTTTTCCGTTTTAAATTGTTTGCTCAGTGCCAAATAATAACTGGGCTGCTGAGCTTTCGTTTTTGAAAGGCACTTGGTTTATTCTCACAAGAATCCTACATTTGTCATAAAGGGGCTTGCATGGATTTGAAATTGTTGCTATTACTTGTTAGCTCCATTACCTTGAGTAAACCTTCACTGGGCCTCATATTTCCTCATCAATAAAGTCAAGATAATCTGAGAAGTAAATTTATACATGAAAATGTTATTGTCATCATAAACTGATGGAATAGCTAATCATGAGTTTTTAATCAGAGCAATTTGTAGCTGCATACTTTAACATTTCGTGCAAATAGATTAGCCATTTACACATTTTAAGGTATATTTGGACTATTTTAATTTTAAGTTGTTTAAGGAATTTTTCTCTTTCTCCACTTGCAGCAAATTCAACACCCAACAGCCTCCTTGATAGCCAAAGTAGCAACAGCCCAGGATGACATAACCGGTGATGGTACCACTTCCAACGTGCTCATCATTGGAGAGCTGCTGAAGCAGGCCGATCTCTACATTTCTGAAGTATACACGATTCTTGTGTTTCTTTGATACTTTGTTGTCAATAAGAAATAATCTCAGTTTGACTCCTACAAACTGATGTACTGATAGTAGCTGAGGCCATATAATGGGATGTAAAGAGCAGAGGGCTTAAATCTGGGAACCAGAGTCTGTATCCTTGTCTGACACAAATTTATCGTGATCCTCTATAAGTTCAAGAATCTTCGTTGGCCTGAAAGGTGTTTTTGTTTTGTTTTTTCAATCAAGTTGCATTCCATATATAATTTTTTATGGCTATAGCATAGCTTAATAATTGAGATCTAGAAATGGGATATTCCAGATGGTATATTTTTAAGGAAAAAGTCAACAAAATTTAAGAATGCCATAAATTTTTAAACTTTCAGTAGTTCCAAGGGTAAAGCAAATCTCAGTACTAATCTGATGTAGGAGGGATTTCTTGGGAAGAGAGACAATCTGAAAAATGGAGTCTCCCTGTTTTTCATTAGGAAATGATGTGAGTTAGTTTCAGATTACCTGTAGAAAAGTTTTAATAGTCAAATTGCTATGACACAGTTTTGAGTTTTGGGCATTATCCCTTGTGGTTTGCACAGTGAACACCCAAGTGTGCTTTGTAGTTCCCTTGGCTTTGACTCTGTGCTAGAGTAATGTCTGTTCTTTTCCTCTGCATTGAAAGGACTATTTATCCTTTTAAATGTATTCAGCAAGTCAGCACATTATATTGTGTTTAAGGGTATGAATGATCCAGAATAAACTTTCATAAATTTTGCTGTGTAATGAACTGTAGTTGGATCTACCTGAAGATTTCTAGTGTTAGTGGTGGTTTTGTAATTGTATGTTTACTCTAGGGTCTTCATCCCAGAATAATTACCGAAGGATTTGAAGCTGCAAAGGAAAAGGCACTTGAGTTTTTGGAACAAGTCAAAGTAAGCAAAGAGATGGACAGGGAAACACTTATAGACGTGGCCAGAACATCTCTACGAACTAAAGTTCATGCTGAACTTGCTGATGTCTTAACAGAGGTATGTGTTAAGTTTGGCATATGTCTGGTACTTTATGCCTATACTGAGAACCCCTGGCAACTGGAAATATCAGTATTCTTACTAATTGCAACTAGAGAGCGCCATCTAAACTCTTCACATTGTCATACTAAGTATTTGATCGGCCATAAAGTTCATTTTTGTGGCAGTAATAACCTGAACTGGGTCCCTAGAAGAAGTAAAGTGAGAAAATCATAGTATTAATAGTATTCCTGGCCAGGTTACAAAGGTATAATCAGACCTTTCAGTAAAGGGGGTTTATAAAATGGAGATTTTTATTATTAAAAAGTTTCCTATTGTCAGTATTTTTTATTGTGGAGGTGTTGATGATTCTTTAATTACAAGAGAGGTTTCAGGAATGTAAATTACTTCAGCCCTTTACCCATAGTGCATTCTGTTCTGTTAGCATGTAGAAAAAGACTTTAGATCAGTTCAGAGATTTTCAAAGACAAGAAACTGCTTTAAACATCTGTGAAGAATAAGTACCATAAATGTCTCAACTTCCGAAAATCAAATTCATTAAATGATTACACTCCTGTTGCAGGCCGTAGTGGACTCCATTTTGGCCATTAAAAAACAAGATGAACCCATTGACCTCTTCATGGTTGAGATCATGGAGATGAAACATAAATCTGAAACAGATACAAGGTAGGTGTTAGAATGCTGTGAAATACTTAAAGTACACATTTGAAGCTTACACAGTACCTATTTTTGCCTAATTTTTTTTGAATTAATGTGTATTGCCTAGACAAGTTATCATTTACTCAGCACTATTACCTCTTGAAGTCAATTTTATGTATTTATAGTCAGAATGATCCTGGAAAGTCAGCTACGTCAGTCATTTGGCATTTATTGAACTATTGAGTACAAAGCATATAGGAGACTTTGAGGAATTTTAGAGATAATTATTTCAGAGACCTAGTTTGAAAACATTTTTAAAAGGAGGTGATCACCAGTTTAATAGCAACCAATTGTGACTGTTTCTATGGAGAATTTTCTGTATAAGAAAGGGTTATGGCTTTAATTTGAATGCCTTTTGTCATGTTCTGGAATTTTGCCTTTTCACAATTGAACCTTCTTAGGTAGTCCTATTCAAATAACTCAAGAAATAAAGTTGATTGTGTGAAAATTGTCAATACAGTTTCAGTGTTTTAATTTTGTTAGCCTATTTTATACTCCCATCTGGAAATAAGTAAGAATATAATCTCTTATGTGTCTTAACAGCTTAATCAGAGGCCTTGTTTTGGACCATGGGGCACGGCATCCTGATATGAAGAAGAGAGTAGAAGATGCATACATCCTCACGTGCAACGTGTCATTAGAATATGAAAAAACGTGAGTTTATAGCTCCTTAAAGACAGAAAAGAGCTTGGCATTTGGGTCAAGTCATTTTTTCCCCCCTAAGACTCAGTGTTTCCACTCGAAAGGGCAAAATGCCTCCACCAGGGATTTGGAAAATTCTAGGAAATAGCCTCTAAAAGCATACCAGGGGGTGGCATTGGAGCTTGGTGACCATTTGCTAAATATTTGCTCCCCTGTCTGTAACTTCTATTTTAGAGAAGTGAATTCTGGCTTTTTTTACAAGAGTGCAGAGGAGAGAGAGAAATTAGTGAAAGCTGAAAGGAAATTCATCGAGGACAGAGTTAAAAAAATAATCGACCTGAAAAAGAAAGTCTGTGGTGATTCAGATAAAGGATTTGTTGTTGTTAATCAAAAGGTGAAAAATCTTGTTTTATAAACTAGTCTGTATCTATTTTTATTTTAATGGTAAAATATTGAAACTTCTTTTGTTGTTACAGGGAATTGATCCCTTTTCCTTAGATGCTCTTGCCAAAGAAGGCATAATAGCTCTGCGCAGAGCTAAAAGGAGAAACATGGAAAGGTACGGGTGGCAGATTATCTGTGTGACAGGAATTTCACTTTATTTTGCAAGTTAACTTGGATTATTCCTTTTTTCCCTCTTATTTTTGTGAGTTTCTAATTTTCTATTTTTACAAAATATGCATAATGTTAAATTTATAATTTTAAAATGTACAATTCAATGTCATAAAGTGAAATTCACGTTGTTGTGCACCTAGCACCGTTGTTCGTTTCCAGAAGTTTTTCCATCGCAAATGGCAAGTTTGTACTTTAAACAATAACTGTACACAGTCTTGCCAGTAGGTACTAGTCCACTTACTGTCTCTTACGAATTTGGTATCTCATGTAAGGGAATCATGGAGTATTTGTCCTTTTGCATTTGGCTTATTTTCACTTGGTGTAATCTTTTCAAAGTTGATGTTGTAGCATGTATTGGGATCACATTTCTTTTTCAGGATGAATAATAGCACGTGTCATTTATTCATTTATCTGTCCATGGACATTTCTTTGGGTTTCTACCTTGGCTTTTGCGAATGGTGCTGCTATGAGTGTTGATACATACTTGTTTTACTTTGAAACAATGACCTATACAGTACCATTTTTTCCTTATCAAGAGACTGCATCAAGGGTTTTAGAGAATACTTTCTCCCGCAGAGCTCTTGTACACCTTTAGATTTAATGTCAGAGGAGTATTTACTAACTTGAGGAGAGTGGTTTAAACAGAGAGTTAGGAGAAAAGACCAGTTTTCAGCTGGTTGGTGGCAAATGGAAAGGCTTATGTAAAATATATTTTAGAACATGATTTTAGTATGTAATTCTGGAAAAGACTGCTTTCTAAAAAGAATTAACCTCTAGATATAACTAATAAGCACTTCTACATCTCCCTTAAAATACTTGAATATTTCAGGCTGACTCTTGCTTGTGGTGGGATAGCCCTAAATTCTCTTGATGACCTAAATCCTGATTGTTTGGGACATGCAGGACTTGTCTATGAATATACATTGGTAAGTGTACTTTCTTCCCAAAATAATAATACTTTTTGGTTCATGAATTCTTCAGTAGTTAAAAATTCTTCCAATCTCAGGGTAATATTTTAGCTTTGTTTACATATATTTTGATGATTTGTGCATAGTAATAATAAGCCCTTGATGGGAAAATCACATTTCATTTATGTGACCGTTTTTCAAATAAATTATTAGCTTTAATGTCATCAGTGTGGTGCCCTATTAATACCCCATTTATTCCTCCATAAGTCCCTCTCCTCTGGTCCTCCCTTGCACAACCATATCCTGTTTTTTAAAATACTCTCTCTTCACACAGGGAGAAGAGAAGTTCACCTTTATTGAGAAATGTAACAATCCTCGCTCTGTCACATTACTGATCAAAGGACCAAATAAGCACACGCTTACTCAAATCAAAGATGCAATAAGAGATGGCTTGAGGGCTGTTAAAAATGCTATTGATGATGGTAAGATCCTCCCTGTGTTTATTCTTTTTGCTAGTCTGAAAGGCATGGCTGAATACTGTGTTTTTTTTTGTCAGTAGTTTACACAGCCAGACACCATGCAAAAGTAAAGTTTTCCCTTTAAAATGGCTATGATGGTATGCTAAGTTTTTTCATAGCATGCTGTTGTTAAAAAGGGGATACAAATGAACTAAAACCTTGTAGGATTTGCCTTGTGTTCCTAAGTCACTCTGTTGTTTGAGATGTTGCTTGTATTGCTTTCAAATGCAGTATTAAACTTGCTGTGGTTACATGGAATTCTCAAATTAATGGCTTCCTTGTGTTTTAATTTTATGTATATATTTCCTTATAATTGACTCAACAGTTTTATGTTCTATGTGTCTTTGCATTTTCCTCTTCCCCTCACCCAACAGGCTGTGTAGTCCCAGGTGCTGGTGCAGTGGAAGTGGCGATGGCAGAAGCCCTGGTTAAATACAAGCCCAATGTAAAGGGCAGGGCCCAGCTTGGAGTTCAAGCATTTGCTGATGCACTGCTCATTATTCCCAAGGTGTGAATGCTTTTAACAATTTTCTAAGCTATGCAAAAGTAATTCATCTGATGAAAGTTTTTGCTAATTTGGGTTTTTTCATAATGTGAATTTTGAATAAATAGATTTCATCCATTTTCACCCTAACATTAGAACAGGTGTTTCTCAATATCTAACGTATTGGTTCCTCTGGACAAGAGGCTTGACTATCTCAAGTTGTAGAGTAGGACTTATCCTTGAGTACCAGCTTGCTTTTTGTTTTTATTTGTTTTAGACTAAGATTAATATGGGCTCCCCTGGTGGCTCATATGGTAAAGAATGCCTGCACTGCAGGAGACCTGGGTTTGATCCCTGGGTTGGGAAGATTCCCTGGAGGAGGGCGTGGCAACCCACTCCAGTATTCTTGCCTGGACAGTCCCCATTGACAGTAGCCTGTCAGGCTACAGTTTATGGGGTCCCAGAGAGCTGGAGAAAGATTAATATGTTGGTTTTCTATTGTGTGCTCATTTGAGGGTACAGTTTATGGCTAGTGTATTGCTGAGATTGAGGTGGATTAGTGAATGGGTTAGTAATGTATATTAGTCATTGTGTAAAGTGAACATTAATATCTGTCTGCATTCATTAAAGTTTTTTTTAACTGTTAGTTTGAAATACTATTTATTTTAGACTTGAGTATCAGTTAATAGGTCCTGTCTTTAAATAGTTAACATTTGTTTCCTTTAGGTTCTTGCTCAGAATTCTGGTTTTGACCTTCAGGAAACACTAGTTAAAGTTCAAGCAGAACATTCAGAATCCGGTCAGCTTGTGGGTGTGGACTTGAACACTGGTAAGGAAGATGCAACCGTTTGAAGCGGGAGCTCTAGGTACTATAAGTAGAGTACAGATTTGGTGATATTGCTGAGTTGTGGTAGGTGGTTCAGGTGTATGTTGAAGGGTTTCATATTGAGCTTGCTTTTTTCACCTTTTTGTCAGGGACTTTGATTAAAGCGAACATGTGATGATCATATTTATGGGTGAAAACAGGCTAAGGATAGCAAAAGCTGGAAGAGGGAACCAAATCTAAGAATTCTTAATCATTTCATTAAGAACCAATCTTAATGAAATGATTAAGGCTCTGATCTTAGGCCAGTGTAATACAGATCATACAAGTAGAAAGTGGAAGATGTACCTACATCTGTGCAGTATGTGGAAGACCTATTGTGAACAGAAGCATTTACATTCAAGTTAATGTAAAAGTTTCTTTTTTTAATGTTTATCGGAGTGTAATTGATTTACAGTGTTGTTTATGCTGTACAGCAAAGTGAGTCAGTTCTATATCTACTCTGTTTTTTAGAGTTTATTCCCATATAGATCATTATAGAGTACTGAGTAGAGTTCCCTGTGCTATACAGTAGGTTCTTATTATCTATTTTATATATAATAATGTGTATATGTCATTCCTAGATTCCCAGTTAATAAAGGTTTCTCTGGAATGAAATGATAAGCCTGTCTTGCCAGATTATAGCTAAAGTGCTGTACTTTAATATGGATAAACAATATCTCCAGAAAAAGATACATGTTCAAATGTTTGGCAACCAAATAGAGGATTTCTGTCACTGAAAGTATTCTAAGTAGAGATCAGCCACTCATCAAAGCTGCTGTGCATAGGAGTCATGGTCTGTAATACAACATTGGGCTAATTGAGGAACTTTGGGTTCTCATAGTTAATACTAGAGGAAGTGAGTAACCACTGATGAGTAAAGCAGCACAAAATGCTCTTATTAGTTCTTTTAGACAGCATTCTGATCTTACGAACCTGCTCTATATGATTTTAAGAAGACTGACTTACTTTTCAGGTGAACCAATGGTAGCAGCAGAAGCAGGCATATGGGATAACTATTGTGTAAAGAAACAGCTTCTTCACTCCTGGTAAGTTTGGGAAAGCCAGAACTGTAAAATAACACTTAGGGAACCTTCATACTCTTTAAAATTGGTACATTTTGTTTAATTTTCTTTCCATAAGAAGATGTAATCAGTCGGAAGTATAGCAGCTGAAGCTACACTTCTGTGTATGGAGGGGTACAGGGGAAATTTGACATAATTTGCACAAGTTAGTTGGAGATTGAGTTGAATTAGAGTTCATACCTCAAACCTGAGTCGTCTTGATTTTTTTCCCCCTTTTCAGCACTGTGATTGCCACCAACATTCTCCTGGTTGATGAGATCATGAGAGCTGGAATGTCTTCTCTAAAAGGTTGAATTGAAGCTTCCCTTGTATCTGAATCCTGAAGACTACAGAGTGATCCTAATAATACAGCTATGGAATTTTGGTCCAAGCTTCCAATGATCTTCAGAGGATTTTCTTTTCCCATATTAAAAAAGGAGAGAACACTGGCACCTATTCAGATTCTGAAGTTCTGAAATTATAATTACAGTATTTTTAAAATTGCACTGCAGTGTCCACATACAGCAGGTCATACTTACGCAGTAAACAGGACATTTTGCTTTACCCTCAGTGATATAAAAATATTAGATAAGCATATGTTATCTACCTTATTAAATATTCATTGAAAAACATNTATAATTACAGTATTTTTAAAATTGCACTGCAGTGTCCACATACAGCAGGTCATACTTACGCAGTAAACAGGACATTTTGCTTTACCCTCAGTGATATAAAAATATTAGATAAGCATATGTTATCTACCTTATTAAATATTCATTGAAAAACATTTTAATAGTAATAATTTCTTCTAATGGATGTATTTTAACTTATTTCTAGTAGTTCCCTGTCACTAAGCGTAAGACTTAACCTAAAGTTTTGAAGCATTCCTGCTTCCTGGGCATACTTTGGACTTTTCATGCTTTTAAAGTAGTTTTGCTAAAATGCGTCCCAGAAGTATTAAGTTATCGAAAGTAGAAAGATGGAACCACAGGCAAGAGGGGTTCAAAGAGCTGAAAGTATAAAGTGGCAAAATAGTAAAGGCAGAGGATAAAAACACAACTGAAGATATGGTGACTAAGGACTAGTGAGATGGATTTTCCGGCAAAGTGGTTATTTTCACAGCTCAGAACCTTTGCTTATACTTATACCCTTCCTAAATCCTTTGGTGTCCTGTTTTTCTTAACTGTTCTCTTCTACATGTTCGCACAAAATACAGTAGGTATATCTGAAGCCCTTGAAAGTGAAGTTGTGTTGCTAAACTGTGTTTTGAGGAGTTGGCAGTTGCCTACAGTGAGTGTGTAATAAATATGAAGTTAAAACCTTTCTGTGCTCTCAAGATGGTATTCCAGGGTACAAAAGGAATCTGCATATAAAAGGGAAGGAAATCGATCCATCCAGTGGTTCACAAGTTAAGGGGATTCTGAACTTGCAGGGCCTCTAGACTGTTCAGTCTCCCAGTCGTGTCTGACTGACTGTGACCCTATGGACTGCAGCACGCCAGACCTCCTTGCCCCTCACCATTTCCCAGTTTGCCTAAGTTCACATTCATTGCATAGGTGACGCCAACCAGCCTTATTCTCTGATGCCCTCCTCCCTCAAGCATTCCCAGCATCAGGGACTTTTCCAGTGAGTCAGCTGTTAACATCAGATGGCCAAAACACTGGAGCTTCAGCTTCTAAACCTTAATCCTGAGAAAATAGCTTTTTCTTAATTAACCGGTTCTAGAACACAACGTGGGAACTTGGGACTCCGAACTTATTTCTAGCTGGGTGGGCTCTCGTGAGCTATGCGCACGCGCGCGCGCGCAGGGCACGGCCACGGACGTGAGGCGTGCGGGGCGCGTGCGCAGCAGAGCCGCAGGGTGGAGCTACTGCTGCGGCGGTGCTCACGGGGTCGTGTTCCCGGCATGGGCATTTCGTTTCCTCCGCTGCTGACTGTCCTGCCGCTCTTCTCCGGCCGGTGGCTCGAACTAGGTCAGTGTGCTGGCCTGCCCGACTGTCCCAGGAGGCAGGAGGGAAAGGGTGGGGCGCTCGGCTACCGCGGCTGGCAGCGCCCGAAGGTACCTCCCGGGGGCGGGGGTTAACAGCTCATATCGTTGTATTTCACTTTTTTTTTAAACTTTTAGTTTATTATTCCGGAATCTTTTGAGCATAAAAAAATTTAATAGAAC
>SJYV01056333.1:2719980-2779759 GCA_006410875.1 Neotragus pygmaeus
AGGAACCACTGCCTCTGGCCACCCGCAGCAGGTCCTGGGTGCCGGGGTGGGGGTGGGGCTGGGGGTGCTGCAGGCAGAGACCTGGGAAACAGGTTTGCAGAAGCCTGTAATAGGCCTCCTGGAACAGCACAGCTGTGCTGCTCCCATGTAAGGGAGGGTGGAGGAGGACCCGGCAGAAGGGCCGCGGTCTGGGGCAGGATGGAGAATGGCAGACCAGAGCAGAGTGTGACCAGCTCCTTATGACTTGGGGAGATGAATAATGCATGCTGAACTTGAAGTCACATGGGGCTCAGGTCCCACCTGTCTGCTTCCTCTTGGTGCCATCCTGACAAGTTACTTCAGCTCTAAAACCTAGTTGATAGTAACATGCATTTCACAACTTGCCATCAGGATTAAATTAGTTGATCTGATGAAATATCACCTGGTGTACAGTAGGTCCTTTCACGGCTGCATTATGACGTTGGTGGGCCCCCGGGCACTTTTGCTTTCAGTGGGCAAATGTATTTAAAATTTTTGTTCTACTGTGTGTTGGTATAAACACGAATACAATCCAAGCCAGATTATATTCATTTGTTTAAGTCCTCCTCAGCCAGGGAGAGGAGCACGGCCTTGGGCGTGTTCTCGAAGAGGGCTGCCCGGTTCTGCTGCTGCCCCTTCTTCACCCAGTGACCGTAGATCCGGAAAGCGTAGGCGTCGATGAGTCGCCGCAGCGGCCGGAGGGCGTAGGGGTCTCGAATGACGATCTCCCGGGTCACGGGCTTCACCCGGCGGTACTGGTAGTAGATGCGCACGGAAGCCAGCACCGTCAGGCAGATCACCTGCGGGGGCGGGGCCTGAGCGCCGGGCCGCACCCCCGGGCCCGTCTCCTCCCGCGCCCAGCGCAGGCCGACCCGGGCGCGGGCGCGGACGCCTGCAAGCCTGGCGCGGCGTCGGGTGGGCGCGTCCCGGCGTTACCGCCCCCAATTACCCCCATTCCCGCCCGACCCGCAAGAGCAGGCTTTCAGGCTGTCAGCAACCGAGCCGGAAGAAAGTGAGCTGGAACCATCACGGGGCTGGCTGGAGGGGAAGGGCGGTGCTCTGGAAACGCCGCGGTCGTAAGGAGTCCGTAGGAAGGGCACTGGGGGCTTGGGCTGCAGGGGCCCTGAGTGGGAGGTGAGCCCGCAGTACCTTGAACTTGCCCCGGGGGCTGAAGTGCCGCACTTCCTCCACCACGTACTGCTGGAAGAAGGGGTGCGCCAAGGCCTCCTCTGCCGAGCAGCGGTTCTGGGGGCTCACCACCAAGAAGCGGGAAACCTGAGAGAAACACGGCGGAACGGGGGACGCGTCGGCCGGGGTCTCTCCCCGAGCAGGCGCCTCCATCTCTCCCGCCGCTCCCCCCGACTCCAACACCGCACGCCTGGGACACTGGACTTGCCCCTCGCCTGAGCCCGGGAGCCAGCACGCCCGGCCTCTCACCAAGTCCTTCACGGTGTCCGAGTAATCGTCCCATTCCGGTGAGCCAAACTGGTAGTTGCCACTCATGATCATTCTCAACATCAGCATCTGCTTGCGGTGCCAGAAGGGCGGGGAGCCGGCCAGCAGCGTGTACATGATGACCCCCGTGCTCCACCTGGCACCGGGGGAGCGATGGATCGAGGCAGGTGGGCGGGCTGTAGCGCCCACCCGTATGCCCCCTTCCCCAGCCTGGTGCTCCCAGTCAGGGGAGCACCCCGTCCCTCCCCCCAACACACTCACATGTCCACCTCCTTCCCGTAGCCGGGGTGGTCATCGTTCATGGAGCACTCGATGATCTCAGGGGCGAGGTAACTGGGGGTCCCACAGACCTCTGCAGGGACGGTTTCCATCGGGGCAGGTCAGCAGGGGCACACGGAAGAGAAAGGCCCACAGAGACAGTAGACGTGGAACAGAGGTGGTATGGCGGGACTGGGACTCTGAACACAGCCCCAGGCTCAGAGCCAAGGGCAGGCCAAGGTGCTGGCTCCTGTGGCCACCCGCCTGGGGCCTGTCAGTGGCTCGGTCATAGGAGCCAGCACTGGGTTGGAACACAGGCAGTGGGAACCTGGCTCAGCCCAGTCCCGGGAAGAGACAGCCAGCCTTCAAATGGTAGGATTTTTTATTCTGGAGGGGAAAAAAACCCCAGGCAGTCCCTGTTCCCGGGAGAGCTGATGAGAGAGCCTGAGCCCTGACTCAGGCCAGGGCCACGTTACCGGACCTCGCAGCTTCTCTCCTGGCTCCAGCTGGCAGGAAAAGCCGAAGTCTGTAAGCTTGATGTTCATGTTATCATCCAGGAGGATGTTCTCAGGCTTCAGATCCCGATGCACGATGTTGAGTCTGTGCAAGGTGGCGATCACCTCCAGCAGGGCTCTCATGATCTTCCTGGGGTGGCACAGGCACATGTTACACTCATCTGCTACTCTGCAGGGTCAGGTAACAGGCGGGAAGACCGAAGCCCATAAGCCAGCCCGACTGCAAGTGACAGAAGACTCCAGACAGGCAGGCCCACCTAGGCTGGGTCAAGGAAGGAGGGATACCGCCATAGCCCATGGTGCAGACTCCCCAACCAGACCAGTGCACGCCGTGCCCTCTCCACGACCTCCATGCCTAAGCTGGACTCAGACAGGAAGTAGGGAGAGGGGCAAGTGGACCCTCACCTGGTCTCCTTCTCACTCAGGGTGACCTTCTCAGTGAGGTAGTCAAAGAGCTCCCCTCTCTTCATCCTGTGGGGACAGGCTTTGTCAGTGGATGGGCCAGCAGGTTACCCTCTCCTTACCCTATTTCCCACCTAACACCTCCACGGGCAAAGTGGCCCACTCCCCACGAAGGACCACAATCTGCAGGGAGGAGCTGGGGAAGTGAGTGGAGAGCTTGTCTGGGAAGGTTGGAGTAAGAACAAGGGACACTGGAAGGGGTGGGGTGGCACCACTGTGAGGGTCCCCCATGTGTGGGAGTGACAGCATGGACTGGGACCCATCAAAGCCAAAATCAGAGTCGGGGGAGGAGAAAGGGACCCTGAGTCACTGGCCCAAGGTCCCAGACCCAGATCAGAAGGACCAGAGTGTCCTGACTTTTTCCAGAAACAAATGGAAGCAGCAGCAGTACAAGTGATGGAGGGGTGCTTTTGTCTATTTTGGGATTTTTTTAGGATTAAGAAGTGTGATTCCATCTTCCCACGTGAGAGGATCTAGAAGGAGGTCTCTGCTGGAATAATCTAGTTATACCCTGGAGGGCAACTTGAGTCAGCATTATAAATAACTTCCCAAGCAACTTCTTCAAAGGTTAGAGACATTTGAGCTGCCCCCAAGGGCTCTACAGGACTGAGCCACGGAGCAGAGTTGAGACAGCTGCAGCTGAGCAAGGCTGGAGGGGTCCTGGGAAAGTCTCCCTTGGTTGAATAAAAAAGGTGCATCCTTCCCACCCCTCCAGGGAAAGCAGGGTCCAAGAGATTTTGGGCATATTGGAGGGAGACAAGAAAATCCTTGAATTTAGCTGGTGCAGCAGGGAGGGGAGTTCTCTTTGAGGAGCAGCCCACAAACTACAGATGTAAGCCTTGTTTCAAACATTATTGGTACCATGTTCTTAAAAAGCAATGTGTGCCACTGGTTTTGATCACTTCAATTCCATTTTAAACACACTAGGAGAACTCACTAATGGCAGCAGAAACAGCAAAAAGATGTACCAGTAAACACTGGGACACTGCAAGGTCCATCAGCAGGCTCCTGCCTTCCTAGAGCTGGCAGTTTAATTATACACAAAGGCCAAATTAAATGGTGTCTCCATGAAAAAAAGTGACACTGTGTATGTTCAGTATGGCAACAAAAAAAAAGTTCCAACGATACAAAATCTGCTTGAATAATTCTCTGAAGTAAATCTAGTCCCTAGATGACAAGGAGCTTATCTCAATAGTTCTGTTGGTGCACAAGCAGAGGAATAGTGACATGTTGTTGACAGTGATAATGGTGATGATGACATTGATGATAATGTCAATCTTTGAACTTCATGCCAAATAAATCTCTACCACCTGCCTCTCTCGTGGGCCTCTTGCCCCAATACTGCCTCAGATCTTCCCTCTGCTGGGGGCTCCTTCTCTGGGTCTTGGCTGGACTCTATCTCACCCTTCATCCAGGTCTCTGCTCAGGTCACTTCTGGAGAACATTCCCCATCCGCTCCCTCTGACCCTTGCTCAGCTCTGTGTGTCTGGATACGTGCATAACTCTGTGTGTGTTTCATGACTTGATTGCTTTCTCCTCACTCCCTGAAAACTAGCGCATGTAGGTTTGCATATCCTCAGTGTCTAGAATAAGCGTTGCCTGGCCGCCCTGGTCTTCATCATGGTAGTTCGTAATGACTAGCATTTACATTGTGTCAGTCCCTGTGTATTTATTACTCCTGCAATACTGATGAGAAAGCTGATGTGGAAAGTAAATCATCCAGCCCAGAAGGCACCCAGGGTTCAAAACCTGACAGCCTGACGCCAGGGGGCTGATCTGCCTAAAGCCTCTGTGTCCTTATTTGATGTCCACCATGTAGGGGGCCGGCTGCTGGTCTCCAGGAAGTCCTGAATGGGGGGCCACAATAGAATTTTCTCAGTTAGGCCCCAGGCCTGGGTACTTACAGATCAAACACCAAGAAGAAGAAGGTGTTGGTCTCATAAGTGTCCTTCAGCTGTACTGAAATGGAAATGGCTCGTCTCAGGAGCAGAGGAGCCCAGGCTGGGCAGTGGAGGTGCAGGGGCGAGGGGATTAAAGGCGCTGTGGGCTGACTCAGAAGCTGGAGCGGGTATCAGGTTTCAAAGGAAGCCTCCCCCTCCCCCCGGGAGAAGGGGCAGCCAGGAACTTTGAACTCCACATTCCCCCACCCACACCCCTGCCTGTCATCCCTTCTGTGGGGCTGAAAGAAGAGGCTTGGAGCTGAATCCTGGGAGCAGGAAGGTGGAGCTGGGAGCCCCAAGCCTCTGGGCACTGAGCTGCCAGAGCCCTGGGTTGCGGGAAACAGTCTGGGTGTTTCTGGCTAGCTGCACTGGGGCCACACTCCGCGGCCTGGGTTATCAGCGCAGAACGGGGGCAAAGCACCCCGCCGCGACTCGGGGCCACCACTCACTGATGTTGGGGTGTCCCGAGACCTTGCGCAGGATGTCCACCTCCTTCTGCGTGGCCTCTCGCAGCTCCTGCACCTCCTCGGAGCTGAAGCTACCCCCGCCGGTGACGTCGATGATCTTCACAGCGTACTCCTGGCACGTGGGTTTGTGGATGCAGCGCCTGACAACGCTGCTCACTCCCCTGGGGGTGCAGAGGACAGATGGTCCAGGGGGCCTCTCACCCCAGGGCGAGGCCCACATTCAGGCCACAGCAGAGAGGTCCTGCCTTGTCCCCCAACTCCCTGTGAGCTTTGGGGCAGCAGTCCCCAACTTTGGGGCTCATTTTTGGCACCAGGGGCCAGTTTCATGAAAGACAGTTTTTCCACAGACCTGTGGGATGAGGGATGGTTTCGGGATGATTCAAGCGCATTACATTTATTATTTTACATTTATTTTATCATTTTATTTTACAGGTCCATTTTATTTCTATTAGTATTGCATCAGCTCCACCTGAGAGCATCAGGCATTAGATCCTGGAGGTTAGGAACCCCTGCTTTGGAGGACAGAAGGTTGAAGAAGGCTTGGGGGGTGGGGGGCGGGGGCGATTTGCCTGGAGCCAAAGAGGAAGAAGTCTGCTGTCAGGCCTTCCTTCTGGTTCCCGTCAGTGCTCTTTCTCAGCTCAGAGGAAGAAACTGAACACTCCTAGGACCGCGAGCTGCATTCTGACGCCTGATCCCTGACCCTGGGCCAAGGCTGGGTTTGGATGTGCTGTCAACAGCTCTGGGGTTGGGGGGTGGGGCTCCCTTTGCTGGCAGGGTCTCTAATCTGGGTGCCCTTATACCTGCTTCCTCCATCCCAAACCCCAAACTGAAGTTTTCTCCAAGTGGACAGTGCTTTGGGGATGAAGACGGTCAGGGCTCAGGGTCAAGGAGAGATTGTTCCTGCCTGCAGAGCTGGCCAGAAGCTCGGATCACACTTCTTGGGGGAGGTCTGGGCCTTACCTGCCCAGAATCTCCTTGGGCTCATAGTTCTCGTAGAAGCCCTGTGCAGAATGGGAGTCTGGCAGCGACTTGTCCTGGGTCATGTCAGCTCTAAGAGCGGAACAGAAAGAAACTGTCAGCCTTCCTGACCTAGGGGATGTGGTCTGTGAGGTCTAAAACCATCTCTCCTTTAGCTTTGTATTTCCTGGCAGAGGGCTGACCTATTGTGAATATTCAAAATAAATGCTTGTGAATTTTATAGATAGCCAATGGGAATGTGCTGTATAACACAGGGAGCTCCACCTGGTGCTCTGTCAACCTAGAGGCGGGGGATGGGATGGGAGGTGGGAGGGAGGTTCAAGAAGGAAGGAACATAAGTATAGCTACAGCTGATTCATGTTGATACTGGCAGAAACTAACACAACACTGTAAAACAATTATCCTTCAATTAAAAATCAATACATATTTAAAAATAAAATTTAAAAACCGCTTGTGAATTTTAAGAAAGCTCTGGAAAGAGCCCAGCTTGCTTCTCCCCACTGTTGTAAACTCTTGTGACCCCAGGTGACCACGTGGCTCGCAAAACGTTCTCCTTGTTAGCCACCGCGCCCCAGAAGGAGCAGCAGATGGTCAGCCAGGTCCAAGCCCGGGTTCGAGGCAGGAATCAGACCACTGGGCCCCAGGGTTAGCTCTGACAAGGCCAACACACCCCTGGGTTTAGGAAGAACCACCAACAAACTCTGCAAAGGACAAATTAAAGTGCCTTTTCTTTTCCTTTTGGAGGAGATGAAGCCGGTCCTGCTTTCCTTTGCCTGCCCCCTGCACTTGTGGAAGAGGTGAGAAACTTCACGGTTTCATCTTCAAATATGGCGCCCCCATAATCTCACCTTATTGCTCCAGTAGTAACTGTCCTACTGGGAAAACACCTCTCCTTCCAGGACAGGCTTCCTGTGCTTCCCTGCTGCTTCCTCACTCCTCCATCCTCACCCAGGACTTCTGTCGTCACTCTCCCTCCTGCTCTCTTCCTTCCTCTGTTCTCTTTCCTCCTTCCTTCTTTTTTCCCCTTCCTTTTTTAAAAAGGTTTTTTTTTTTTTGCCTGTATTGTTTTACTTTGGGGGCTGCACCACTGGGCATGCAGGATCCTTAGTTCCCCAACCCGGGATCAAACCCATGCCCCCTGCACCAGAAGCTTGGCGTCCTAACCACTGGACCACCAAGGAAGCCCCCTTTCCTCCATCCTTTCATGCTCTGAGGAGCACTGTGCCAGGTGCTCCGAGGGAGGCAGAGNCCCAGGGATCGAACCTGGGTCTCCTGCATTGGAGGCAGACACTTTAACCTCTGAGCCACCAGGGAAGCCCGCAGTTACGCTGGGAACAATAACCAAATGGTTGACAATGCCCCCTGTTTGCTAACTGAGAGAGATGCTTACCAATACCCGACGGGCGGAAGAAGAAATCTTGACGGAAAACAGAAAATGTGTTTAGCTGATTATAAAGACAACGCAGCTAATAATGTACTTCGCTTTTCAGTCTTAACTGAGAGTCAGAGGAAGGCAGTTTTTCACCTTTTTATGTTTTGTTTCCTTTTGTTTCACGGAAGCCCAAGTCACCTGCCGCTCCACAATGGAATGACGAGCGTCCACAAACAAAAGCAACGCCTGCAGAATGACCCCAGGGCACTGGGAGTAGCTGCTTGCCACCTTAGGTCTGTCACCGGATTTAGGAGAGCGTTTAGCAGCAGCCAGGTGATTCCAACTTGACAATGAAGGTGGATTTAGGGCGCCTGAGGGCAATCAGCCAAATTGTTCCGGCTGCAGGACTTTATACCTTGTCTGGGCCGCTGCGGAGGCTGGGAGCATCGTGGAGACCGCCCCCAGAGCCCACAGGCTGCAGGAGGCCTGCATTCCACAAACATCGTGTGGAAACAGCCCTGAATACATCTGTAATCCCCAGCTGACCAGCCTTTGGGACGGCCCTGGGGCGGCCTTCTGGGTGGCCTCCGGGGTCTGGAAAATCCCCCCTGCCACCCCGAGGTCACCACCTTTGCCACCCAGCCTTCCACAGGGAGGCGCTGGCCATGGTTCCTGGCAGAAACCCTTCATGTTTGAATTAGCTACTCATACTTCAATTACTCAGACAATACGGGAGTTTGTGGCTTTGGGTGTTGTTCCATTGGAAGTGTACTTTTTTCCGACGGAGACCCCATTGTCAATGACAGCCTGCGAGCGCCCACTCATCACCTGAATCAGCCAATTTAATTTGTTCCAACAGCAAAACCACCACAGAGGGAAACCCCATCCCCAGGCAGAATAGTGCCTGCCATGTTCCAGCCCAGAGCTGGCTTCTGGAGCCGCCTGGTAAACCGATACAATTCCTGGTTAATAAGGGAAAAACAATGGTNAAGAGGAAGAAGTCTGCTGTCAGGCCTTCCTTCTGGTTCCCGTCAGTGCTCTTTCTCAGCTCAGAGGAAGAAACTGAACACTCCTAGGACCGCGAGCTGCATTCTGACGCCTGATCCCTGACCCTGGGCCAAGGCTGGGTTTGGATGTGCTGTCAACAGCTCTGGGGTTGGGGGGTGGGGCTCCCTTTGCTGGCAGGGTCTCTAATCTGGGTGCCCTTATACCTGCTTCCTCCATCCCAAACCCCAAACTGAAGTTTTCTCCAAGTGGACAGTGCTTTGGGGATGAAGACGGTCAGGGCTCAGGGTCAAGGAGAGATTGTTCCTGCCTGCAGAGCTGGCCAGAAGCTCGGATCACACTTCTTGGGGGAGGTCTGGGCCTTACCTGCCCAGAATCTCCTTGGGCTCATAGTTCTCGTAGAAGCCCTGTGCAGAATGGGAGTCTGGCAGCGACTTGTCCTGGGTCATGTCAGCTCTAAGAGCGGAACAGAAAGAAACTGTCAGCCTTCCTGACCTAGGGGATGTGGTCTGTGAGGTCTAAAACCATCTCTCCTTTAGCTTTGTATTTCCTGGCAGAGGGCTGACCTATTGTGAATATTCAAAATAAATGCTTGTGAATTTTATAGATAGCCAATGGGAATGTGCTGTATAACACAGGGAGCTCCACCTGGTGCTCTGTCAACCTAGAGGCGGGGGATGGGATGGGAGGTGGGAGGGAGGTTCAAGAAGGAAGGAACATAAGTATAGCTACAGCTGATTCATGTTGATACTGGCAGAAACTAACACAACACTGTAAAACAATTATCCTTCAATTAAAAATCAATACATATTTAAAAATAAAATTTAAAAACCGCTTGTGAATTTTAAGAAAGCTCTGGAAAGAGCCCAGCTTGCTTCTCCCCACTGTTGTAAACTCTTGTGACCCCAGGTGACCACGTGGCTCGCAAAACGTTCTCCTTGTTAGCCACCGCGCCCCAGAAGGAGCAGCAGATGGTCAGCCAGGTCCAAGCCCGGGTTCGAGGCAGGAATCAGACCACTGGGCCCCAGGGTTAGCTCTGACAAGGCCAACACACCCCTGGGTTTAGGAAGAACCACCAACAAACTCTGCAAAGGACAAATTAAAGTGCCTTTTCTTTTCCTTTTGGAGGAGATGAAGCCGGTCCTGCTTTCCTTTGCCTGCCCCCTGCACTTGTGGAAGAGGTGAGAAACTTCACGGTTTCATCTTCAAATATGGCGCCCCCATAATCTCACCTTATTGCTCCAGTAGTAACTGTCCTACTGGGAAAACACCTCTCCTTCCAGGACAGGCTTCCTGTGCTTCCCTGCTGCTTCCTCACTCCTCCATCCTCACCCAGGACTTCTGTCGTCACTCTCCCTCCTGCTCTCTTCCTTCCTCTGTTCTCTTTCCTCCTTCCTTCTTTTTTCCCCTTCCTTTTTTAAAAAGGTTTTTTTTTTTTTGCCTGTATTGTTTTACTTTGGGGGCTGCACCACTGGGCATGCAGGATCCTTAGTTCCCCAACCCGGGATCAAACCCATGCCCCCTGCACCAGAAGCTTGGCGTCCTAACCACTGGACCACCAAGGAAGCCCCCTTTCCTCCATCCTTTCATGCTCTGAGGAGCACTGTGCCAGGTGCTCCGAGGGAGGCAGAGCTTGATGGGTGAGTCCTGGTCCCGGCCTCTGGTGTCACTCATGGACATGTGCTCACTCCATCCAACTGTGATGGTCTCTGGAACTTCCCAACCGCCCCTCCCGCTGGACCCAGTGCATTACTAGTGCTGCTCCACAGATGTAAGCGGCCAGAGGGATCCCTCTGGCCCAGATTTCTGCCCACAGGATGGTCCTGTCCTCAGCATGCCCCGGGCCCTACCTAACAATGACAAGTGAGACCTGGGTGGCCCCGCTGCAGGGTGAGCAGAGTGGAGCCAGGACACTCAGGCCTGGACCCAGAGGAGCTGGCCAGCTTTGCTTCAGGAATGTGGAGGCCACTGGGCACTGAACTCCTTCCTCGCTCGGAGGATTTTAGGAATGGAGAAAATGCTGTACCGACCGGAAGAGGGGCAGAGAGAAAATGGGCATAAGCTTCCGCTCAGCACGGCCAAAGCTGCCTCTGGTCCCACTTCCATCTCGCTTTCTGGGTCCAAGAAGGCCTGGCCTTATCAAGGGGCCAGTTTGCTGACTGGCGGCAGCCCGGGCTGCCTGGGGACAGGCTGGCTGTTCCAGAAAGCCTGGTGTCTTCACTGCTGGGTGCCTGGTTACCAGGGGAAGGACAAGAATAACAACGGTCTCCTCTGCCAGCGGCAGGCCTGGCGCTGGCTCCACTCCATCTTCGTCAGCAACCCTGACTGAGCACAGAAGTGTCTGTTCCCCAGAAAAATTAGCCCAGTTCCTGGTGAGTCCTGTAAAGCTCCAGGGTGGGCATCTGTTCCCCCACTCCCCACCTCTCAAAGCCGAGTAGGAGGTCTCTCCCTTCCCCTAGCCCTCCATGCACAGAGGGTGTAGCCAGACTCAGCCTGGCATGCCATCCCATCCAGGGGCCCCATTCCCTGACACAACTAGCTCCACCTGAGTTCTGGCACTGGGCAGGTGGGTGGTGAGGTCCATCTTGCCCCATCCCCTTGCTCTAGGTCTAACTTGGGGCCAGCTTCGTGCCTCTGTCCACTGTCCCCACCTGCATCCCCCAAGGCGCCTTTGGAAAGGGTTCCCAAATGCGAGGACGTAGCCCGGTCCTTTTTGGAACATAACATCTCTCCCCAAAACTGATAGTCAGCAAGCAGTCACAGGGATCTACTTTCTGTGGACAAATACCTTCAAAAGTCAACGCTGCCATTCTCCTGGGTTCGTCTACTGTCGGAAGTGGGCAGAAGTGGGCCTAGTGGGTTTGGGAGGGTTCTGTCTTCTCTACCCCACGACTTCTCCTCCTCCCCACCTGGCTTTCATCACTCACTGACCCAGCTACTCACCGCTATGTCCTCGCAGGCCCTGGAGTGAACGTGATGGGGATCCCAAAGGTCCCGGACCCGCCCAGGGAGAGGGGACAGCAGAGGACTGAAGCGTGTCCCGAGCAGACACTTGCGGCCCGAGTAGGCTATCTTGCTGTTCTTCCTGCTACTTGAGGACGGAAGGCTGATGTGCCAAAAATAAAGCACAACTGCAAAGCTGGGATGCTGGCCAAGGCTTGGCAGGCCAAGTCTCACCAGGGGCTGACCTCTGGTGGAGGGTGAAGGAAGTTCGGGTCGCCTGGGAGCAGGCAGGACAGCATGTGGTGATCAGTCGGTGACCAGTCTTCCCTCGGGAGCTCACTCAGCCTCCCGGCCTGTGGGAGAACAAAGCCAGCTTGCCAGGAATGCACTGGCTTGTGTGTGCTGAGCGCCCTGGAGACACCTCTGTGCGCCCACCCTGCAGCCTGGCTGCCCCGGGGAGCCGCTCAGCTACAGTTTGTGTGGCTGCCTGACCAAACGCAGACCTCAAAGTTTATCCCAGACTCCATCTCTGATCAGCCTCCAAGATTTCATTCTTAACTCATTTTGTTTTCAGCCAGCAGTTCCTGATGAATGAGAGGAGGTTCATGTGCCAGGAAAAAACACTCGGCCGCTAACCGAGGGCGGCTTTGGGCTCTTTGGGTAAGTGTCCTCATCAGTGTGATTCTAGCTTAAGAGGTTGACAGAATTGGAAATAATGTATGCTGGCACAAAAATGACACTTTTAAAAATACTTCAGATAAATTATGCTTTTTTATATTTTTTATTTATAATTTATTTGGCTGTGTCGAGTCCTAGCTGCGGCTGGAGGGGTCTTTGATCTTCTTTGCCACTTCTTTGCACGAGGACTCTAGCTGCGGCATGTGTGATCTACATCCCTGACTCTGCGTTGGAAGCGTGGTCTTAGCCACCAGACCACCAGAGAAGTCCCAGTAGACATTTTTAACGCTCTCTCATTCCAAAGCTACCTGTTCTTCAAACCCCTAATTCTAATACACCAAATGAAGAAAGGGATAATACAGTGCTTCATACAGATGCTGAGCCTATAAAAACCCACTTAATGAGCATTTTACAATGTACTGCAAATGCACTCTCTTGAACCCCTAAAACTCTGGTATTAAGCCAGTTTTAGAGAATGTGACTTGTTCAATGAGGTCACCAAGTAGAAGGGCCTAAGTCAACCCCAGGTGTAGGCCCACATGCTCTTTCCATGTCACCATCTTTCATTCTAGGGAAATACTTTGCTGAATTGTTACACAGAAAGGAGTTGTAAATGATTTTGTCTCATCCATAAAGGCCACCAGCTTACTGAGATGCAACATCTGGTCCCAAGAATGAAAACACTTAAGTCCCCTCTTACTGTCAAGAAGACTCATTTTTTTCCCTCTCCTGATTCTAAGCTGTAGACTCATGCTGGTTTAGTTTCAATATAAGATAAAAATCCCTCTGACCTTAGGGCAAAAGGCCAACATGCCTAGTAAATCATTCCCTGTGCCCTTTTCTGTAGTCATGATTCCCCCCAGGGAGAGGCCAGGTAAGCCAGACTCTTGCATTTTATTGTCAGAGGTTCATTTTCCTTGGATTCACTGTTTCATCCCTATTTGGGTACCCAACATACATCATCTTGCCTTGGACATAAACGGCATTAACACTATGAACTCAGGGGTTTTAGGCGTTTAGGAAAATAGGCAAAGGAACCCACTGGTGAACCCAGGAGGGAATAGGCTGAGGGACTGGACAAGAGTGAATTGCCTATGGTCATTTAGGTCCTTGGGCAATGCAGTCTTGGCCTCTTTCAGGAACTGAATTTGATTAGGTACAGAATGGGGCACTCTGAGGATAGGAGGTAACAACTGAATAATTCACTCGACAGCACTTCACTCACCTCATGGTAACAAAGAGAAAAATAAAAAATCAGATAATGGGAGCTCTGAGAGGTATATTTGAAAGTCAGAAAACTGCCGTCCATAATGTAGACTTGAGGTCAAGAAGCAAATGAAATTTTAAGTTGTGAAGGATAGAGCTGGATTCATTAAAAAAAAAAAAAAAAAAAAAGATGCACACTAAATGGAGTCCATCTCCTTAAGGTAACATGGAGTGGGCAACTTGAATCTTTCAGGAAGAGCAACATGCCATGCCTTAAACAGAATGAATTAAAAATTTTTTAAATTTGGCTATGTCGAGTCTTAGTTGCAGCACATGAGATTTTTTGTTGCAGCACACAGACTCTCTAGCTGCGGCACATAGGCTTAGCTGCCTTGCAGCATGTGGGATCTCAGTTCTCTGACCAGGGATGGAATACATGATCCCTACATTGCAAGGCAGATTCTTAACCACTGGATCACCAGGGAAGGCCCCATAATGCCTAAGTGGAGTGAAAGCACTTGCAGGGGAACTGCCTGCATTAAGGGAATGATTTTTCATCTCCAACCAATTAACTGGATGTTCGAGGGTGACAGTGATAGGTACTGCTGACCTGGCCACGTGGAGGCGGCATTGTATAATGGCTCTGCTCCCACATTTCCTTTATCACTCTCCTGATTTAGGACAGTACTGCACCTGAAACCTGTTTAAGGAGCAGCACATTTGCTGGGGAGCAACGAGGTGGCCGCTGCTTTAATACCCAGAGACTATAAACTATATACATGTAGAGACAGTTGTGTTTTCCTACAAAATCCATTGTGTTCAGCATGTGTGATTCATAACCTTCTACTTAAGAAAAAAAGAAAAGTGACTAGAAAGAAAATCATTTTATTCGAATCAATTCACAAACAGTAACATCAGAAAAGCACACTTAAGAGGCAACAACTGCCTCTTCTGCCCAATCCCAAACTCAATACCATCTCAGTGAACTTCTATATAGTGACAATGCCCTCTTCCACTGCAATCGTGAAGCATAAAAGCTATTAATGATTAAGGAGAGGTTTAACAGGTGGTCTCACACTTCACATCTTCACTACTAATTATACTTTAAATGCTAAATCAACATGNCTTAAGAGGCAACAACTGCCTCTTCTGCCCAATCCCAAACTCAATACCATCTCAGTGAACTTCTATATAGTGACAATGCCCTCTTCCACTGCAATCGTGAAGCATAAAAGCTATTAATGATTAAGGAGAGGTTTAACAGGTGGTCTCACACTTCACATCTTCACTACTAATTATACTTTAAATGCTAAATCAACATGGTCATGAAAGGTGATTTTTCATGTCTTCAATTGGAACTTCTTGATTAAGCTAATCCTGCAAACAGAAAAGGTTTGTTAGAAGAGCACTAGCTACATATTCTCAACAAAGCAGAAGTTCTCCAAATGATGAAAGGAGGGAAGAAACCCAAGGTTATTAGTTCCTTTGATAAGAAACCGTTTATGGCATCTTGAAATGAAGTCAAAGTCGCTCAGTCATATCTGACTCTTTGCGACCCCATGGACTATACAGTCCATGGAATTCTCCAGGCTAGAATACTGGAGTGAGTAGTCACTCCCTTCTCCAGGGGATCTTCCCGACCCAGGAATAGAACCAGGGTCTCCTGCATTGCAGGAGGATTCTTTATCAGCTGAGCTATCAGAGAAGCCCTAGGCATCTTGCCACAACCAAACTTCAACTCTACACTTGTCACAACTGAAAAAAAAAGTATATGTCCTTCTCTGCACACAGTTCTGAAACAGAAGTATAGTCACTTTGGTATTAGACGGAGCTTCACCATAGATTTCTGATAAAACTTGGCCATGAAATCTCTTAATTCCACAGTTCAACCACCTGAAAAAATTAACTTCTGCCATATTTCCTGCCATAAATGAAGGAAGGAAAATGAAAACAGGCATTTTTAATAGATGGTGAATTCCTAGGTTGACAGGAGGAAANCAAACATGCAACATTTAGGACTATTAAAAAAGGAAATCAGACTTACACCCCAACAAAGAGAAACAGCCACTCTTTGAGGTTAACTGGGGGAACAGAACTAGAACCAGAGGCAAATTAAAGTTCCTATTTCATAACATGAAACACGAAGAAATTTAAAGGCAGAAAGAAATGAGCTGTAACAAAAATTCCAGTCGTAATCACAAAGATTCACGAACCAAGATGTAATTCAAAGTGGTTATTTGGGCATCTAAACATCAATGGTTCAGTCATGTTTCAGGAAGGAAAAAATGTGATTACTATAGAAAAAGAGAGGACAAGAGCTTTAAGTACACCAGAAATACAACGAAGTATATGCCCACTCTCCCTAGAGGAGAAAATTCACATGTCAGAAAGAAGGGCAGTGGCAAATATTAGGAAAGATACCAGACAGCATTAGAGTCACAAAAAAGATTTCTAAACACTTAACTAAGTTTGAGCCTGGATGAGTTAAGAGTGACGAGGAAAAAATATATATATTTATATTCATTCATTCATTTATGCCAGGCCACCTGGCTTGTGGGATCTTAGTTATCCGACCAGGGACTCAACAGCTAAGTCTTAACCACTGGACCACCAGAGAACTCCCCAGAACATTCAAAATAAGGGGAAAGGGGCTGCTTGACAGTGCATCAGGATGAACTGCTACAATTCTACACCTTGGGAAGAAATACATGTGTACAGGATTCCCTGATGCTGGCCTAAGGAAGGTACTAACTCAACTGCCAAATGTGGCTCTTGATAAACCATTTTCCACATGTGGAGATAGTGCCAACAAATAAGAACCTACAAACAACTAGATTTTCTAATAAAATACACCACCAAAGGGAATGCTGCCCCAAGTCTTACCTGGTAAGTGATGTCAGGCCTTGCGGGTTCAGCGCTGCTTCCTCCACTGAAGCCCCCAGTGATGGCGTGACCCAGAGTGTGGCCGACGGCAGAACCCACAGCCACGCCAGCAGCGGTGGTTGCCATCTGGGCCATCAGACCTGGCTGCCGGGGAGCAGCAGCAGGGGAGCCGACGGCAGAAGGGGGAGCCACCGCTGGTGGCTGAGCTGCAGGCGCTGGCCTGGGCGCTGCTCTCATCTGAGGTGCGCGGCTGAGAAAGAAAGGAACAAAAAGCAGTAAGCTCCCATTCCCAGCCAGGTTTGGAAACTGTCAACTTAAACAAACAACCCTTGTATATTAAAATAAACCTCAGGGTTTTAAATTATCAAATGATAATTTAAAATACGATATACATACAAGNAGAAAGAAAGGAACAAAAAGCAGTAAGCTCCCATTCCCAGCCAGGTTTGGAAACTGTCAACTTAAACAAACAACCCTTGTATATTAAAATAAACCTCAGGGTTTTAAATTATCAAATGATAATTTAAAATACGATATACATACAAGAAAACTTCACAGCACGTAATTCCCTAAGCTGTTTACATTATTTCCTCTCTTGAACCTTTTGTTAAGGTTGTAATCACTGTGTATAAACTTCTCTTCGCTGCTTATTTGCAACCGTCTCCATGTATTCACAATGTCTATAGTATCTTTAAGAACAGCTATCCCAAAACTTCATAAAAATCAATATAACTGTTCATGAGACAAAACCCTCTGCCTTTATGGAGCTGACATTCTACTGAGAGATCAATTGAGTGTTAAGGAAAAAATACTGAGAGAGAGGGGGGAGCATGTTCTGGGATGTTTCAATTTTAGGACTGTCAAGGAAGGTAACAACTGAGTAAAGATGGACAGTCATCTAGGGAAATAAACTAGTCCAATTCCTTCCTTTCACAGACTGGAAAACTGAAACCCAACAAGCGGAACTGACTTGTCTGAACTGTTATATACAATAGAATCAGTGATTTCCCATCTATAGGACATCTGGATATCGTTAAAATTTCACTAAAATGTTCAGTGGCAATCCACTCCAGTATTCTTGCCTGGAGAATCCCACAGACAGAGGAGTCTGGCAGGCAACAGTCCACGGGGTCGAAAGAATGGGACGCAACTTAGTGACTAAACCACCACCCAATATGTCCAGTACCGCTCTAAAAATCTTTCACATAGATTATACTCTCTGTCCAGTTTTTAGACTATTTCCTTGGGTGATCTTCCCTCAGTTAAGGCTAGATCAAAAGTTTATTACTTTTGATCAGGAGGTATCCAGTATCTGGTCTAACTTCACAAAAAATGTGGTTTCCCTTCCTTTGGATAGCACCATCTTTCCATTACTAAACTCTTTCTCTATACTCCTAACACACTGTTTGAACACAATTCACCTTAGTCTAGAGAGGCAGTGTGCTTCTGTGCTAAATCTTTTGAAGATGTCACCAGAAAACTGAGACCTGGCTTCTCTATACATAGAGAAGGACAGCAGTGAGTGCTCCTGAAGAGAGATCTTAGCTCTCTGTCTAGAGATTGAACCTGTCCAGGGTAATCTGGATGAAAATCAGGAATCCTAACCACTAAACTACCAGGAGAAGACTCTTGAGAGTCCCTTGGACTGCAAGGAGATCCAACCAGTCCATTCTAAAGGAAATCAGCCCNCCACAGTGTAGTGCTGGGTTTGATCCCTGGTCAGGGCTCTAAGACCCCGCGTGCTGCAGCGGTTGAGCCTGCACACCACAATCTCCTGAGTCCATGTGCTCCGATGAGAAATCTACACGGCACAGCAGAGACCCTGTGTGCACAGGTAAGAGCTGGTGTAGCCAAGTAAGTAAAAAAAAAAAAAACCCAGGCAGATTATCAATGACTAATGTACTCAGTGGGGGGCCTACAGGTCAAAATACTCAGTGATGAAGCAGCCTACATATTTCATACAGAGTTTTTTCAAATATCAAATACAAGAGAAAACCTGTGATAAAAGTTTCTTTGTTAAGTATTTTCATTGACTTCTCAGTTATGTGTAGGAACCTCTGACTTGCTTGTGTAGAGCAAGCAGATATATGGATCTACTGTTAAATTCAAATCATATTTTTTGTCAGAATGTATGTTAAGCAAAGCCACGTTACTGGACATTTGGTCTGTCAGAGTGTTCCTCAGGGGTGCCTTCAGATGCTTTCACCCACTTTCACAGCATTCATTCTCAACTTTCGTCATAGGAAGAATACATCAGATCTTTAGCAGTGCATAAACTTCAGGAAGAAAACGATGTCTGGCAGATGAAGGGCTTCATAAATAGTGGATGGAAGTTCTTTATCTTTCCGTCTGTGTTTCCACTTGGTTCTCCAACAATGCAGCTGAGCAGAGAGCATGTCAGGATTAGGTAAATCCTTTCTGTACATGTCAGCATGGTGCTCTTCCGGTGTATTGAATTTGAGCTTTCTCATGATACAGGGTGGACTTCCCTGGTAGCTCAGCTGGTAAAGAATCCTGCAATGCCGGAGACCCCGGTTCGATCCCTGGGTCTGGAAGGTCCCCTGGAGAAGGGATAGGCTGCTCACTCCAGTATTCTTGCCTGGAGAATCCCTGTGGACAGAGGAGCCTGGTGGAATTGCCTGGAGTCATACACAGCCCAAGCATAGCACATGATTCAGGGCACCAGAGATGAGCACCGAAGAGCATGGGGAAGCTGTTCTGAGAATATATCTTTCCGTTCCTGACTAATGTGTTCCACTGTTGGAAGACTTAGAGCTTCTTTATACTCTCAGAGCTTAGCTGAGATTTCAGATGACTGTGCTGAGCTCTCCTGCTCCATTTCCCTGGGAGTTTCATCCCTGGGAATGTCAGTATATATATATAATTTTGGGGGGCTGCCCTGTGTGGCGTGCAGGTTCCTAGTTCCCCAAACAGGATTGAACTCATACTCCTGCATTGGGAGCATGAAGTCTTAACCCCTGGACCACCAGGGAAGTCCCAGCATATTTTAAGCCTTTATACAGGATATGTATTTGTACATTTTCCCATTTATGGAGAAAGTAGGGGACAGCAGGGTGAGATACTTGTGTTTTTTTTCTTCTTAGATGTTTTAAAGATGTGAGTGGTGGGGTAGAAAATGATCTCACGTGGTCTCAGTCCGCTTGTAGTTTTCATGTTCCTTCTGGTTGTCCGGATGCAGGATGCCAGTTGCTTGGGAGGTAGACCCTGCCCTCCTGCCCACCCCTGAGGGGCTTTCGCTGGTGGCATTCTCCCTCCTGGGGACCCCAGGGCAAGGGGAGGATTTGGGGCTCCTTTTTCACATCTGCCTGTGTGCACGTACTCAGGAAGAGTGTTCTGTGTTTAGCACAACATATTCTACTTTTTTCTGAGTCATCAAATATTATTATGTTTCGTTCACTAGCAATTTTATTTATTTATTTCATTGAACTATAGTTGACTTACAGTGTTACGTTAGTTTCAGGTGTACAGCAAGGTGATTCAATTATGCACACATATGCGTGTGTGTATATACATGTATATCTTTTTCAGATTCTTGATTTCATTATAGGTTTTTACAAGATGCTGAATATAGTTCCCTGTGCTATATGGTAGGTCCTTGTGGATTATCTGTTTTATATATAGCAGCGTGTATCTGTTAATCTCATACACCTATTTTCTCTCTCTCCCCTTTTCCCCTTTGGTAACTGTAAGGTTGTTCTCTGTGTCTGTGAGTCTGTTTCTGTTATTATAAATAAGTTCATTTGTATCGTATTTTTGATTCCAATATAGGTGATATCGTATGATACTTGTCTTTCTCTGTCTGATTTTTCAGTATTTATTTTAGAACAAAACATGCTGCTCCCTAACCATATAATCCTGGGGAAACATGTATTCCATCTGTGTCTGCTTTCTTGGCTTATATTTTGAAGATTACATTGAGTGAGACTCTCAGAACAGCCCTGGAACACGGCAGGTTCTCAGTAAATGCTGGCAGCCTATTTTATTCCAGTTCTTTGAAGAAGGACATCCTATATTTTCTCCATTCAGTGAAAATCATTTAGCCAGATCAAGGGTTTAACTAGTTGTTTCATTCTTTAATCATCCTGCTTACATAGGAAGTGCTGAGTTATTTTTCTTTTTAAATGTGAATGCCCTTGTTTGTACTTACGAGTTGGTATCACTCCTGCAGTAGCTTAGAGACAGTCTTTTGGCTCCATGGTTTTATTATTTTCCAATACTAGGTCATGTCAAGTTCAGTTTTATTTATTAAAATATCACAGAAATTTTATTGGATTGGCCAAAATGTTTGCTTGGGTTTCCGTAAGCCATAATGGAAAAATCCAAACAAACTTTTTGGCCAACCCAATATATGCAAATATTGACTCTGATTTTCCAAAGATCCTGTGTTTTACCTTGTTTCTACATAAACTCACTGAGTTACAAGGAAGGTATTTGATTTGCTCATGACTGCAAAGGAAACCGCAACTCCCGGCTTCTCGTTTGTTTCTCTTGTCCCAGATGATTCTGTTTCCTTAGAAACTGCCTGATACACATGATTTATGCATCGTGGATCAAGTAAGCTTAAGCAGTCACTCAACTATTTGAAACTTGTTTTAAAGACTTCAGAAATAATCTGAAGTGATTTTAATGATTAGGTGCTCACTTATGAGTAAGTATACATTTATTTAAAGAATTAAAACTAAAATATGAAATGATAGATCTGGGAATGATCTTTGTTCCTCAAACTCCTCCAGATTTGGTACTCCAGGAGGAAGTTTGATGAAAAGTAATTCAGAGGGGTCAGTATCATTTCTGGACTTCCCTGGTGGCTCAGTTGGTAAAGAATCTGCCTGCAGTGCAGGAGACCCAAGTTCGATTCCTGGGTCAGGAAGATCCTCTGCAGAAGGGAATGGCTCCCCACTCCAGTAATCTTGCCTGGAGAATTCCATGGACAGAGGAGCCTGGTGGGCTCCAGTCCATGGGGTCACAAAGAGTCGGACACAACTAAGTAACTAACACACACAATATCATTTCTATTATTTTTTGCCAGTTAATTCAAAATCAGGTGAGCAGTTTCAGCTTGAAATGATAGATATGGCTAACTTAGTCTGGTGACCACCCAGACATGGTGACAGAAGGCTCCTTCAGGATCGTGACACTGGAATGAAAGTTAGAACAGTGCTGGGGAAAATATTCCACAAAGAAAAGGAAAAAGGGAAATATAGAGCATTAAGGCAGAAACCAAAATTCCACTTTCACATGCAAAAAGACATCAGCAAAAGTAGCAGATTCTACTTTTTATGAATCAGTCATGGGGGAAAAGTGTTCTTCTTTGTAAAAGATTACCAGCTGTTACTATTATCAGATTTAGAGCTTTAAGAAGGTCCGTGGAGGATCAGAGTTTGGTTTAATACAGACGTGCCCATCTCTCCTGTGAACATGTATGTGATGGATTACTCCTTGTGGTCACTGGGGCCTCACCTCTTCTGTGATATGGTCCTAGAGAAAGGAGCTGTTACAGTGGAATTCTGTGTCTCACCTTTGCAGACTTTAATTGCCGAAAGAGACTGAGATACATTTTAAAAAGTCCCAGGAAATTGGGGAGTTTTTAGAATAACCAGTATAATATATTTCTTCCATCTTTTTAATTGAGAAGGAAGAAACTTCCTTCACTGAGAAACTTCAGCAGGGCCAAATCGTTTGTCTCTGTGTACCTAGTGTCATAACTACCTTAAAGATATCATTTTTTTTAACATAAAAAAAATATCTTACATTAGTGACCCCCTTTTTCAGAACTGGATTTCAAAGTGGTTGCCACAATCTATTCAAGATTAGAGATTGTCTAAATCCTACAGATCGCTGGGTGACCGATGATCTGTCTGATTACCATCCTTCAGTCCTTAAGTTCAGAGCTAATTATAGTTAGAGCCCTTGCCCTCCCTTGCTACTTAGTTATTCAGTATTTACACACAGTACAGACTGTATCTGATAGCTTGGCTTCATGAATGCCACCTGTATTTTAATGACATGTTGACATTCATGCAGTGAAGAGACTGACTACATTGTAATAATGTGAAAGACTGAGTTCGGTCATGTGTTTGGAGAGTCAGTGAGTTTGGGTCATGGCCTTTGACCTCTGTTCTTTGCATTCATGTGATGGGAAACCACCTCCATTCCCAGCGCCGTGATTCCCACACTGGGGAGTTAGTTGCACAGCAGTCGTACCTGTGCAGCCAGGTTCCACGTGACCCCAGAAATCCCTGGGTGCTGCATCCTGCTGAGGTGAAGTGTTGGTCCGTCAGCCGTGCCCCACTCTGTGTGACCCCATGGATGGAAGCCCACCAGGCTCCTCTGTCCATGGAATTCTGCAGGCCAGAACACTGGAGTGGGTTGCCATTCCCTTCATGGGATCTTCCCGACCCAGGGATCGGACCCAGGCCTCCTGCCTTTGCAGGCAGATTCTTTACCATGTGAGCCACCAGGGAAGCCCGTTGCATCCTGGGGAATGTCCTAAATCTTTAGCAGAGGCCAGTGACGTCTTAGAATGTTCTAAAGGTCTCTACACTGTTAGTCAGCATTTGAGCTCTTGCTGTTAGGATAGGTGTCAACTTGCGGGGTCAGCTTGGTCTGCTTGTAAGAGTCACATCAGGGAATGGATTGGCATTTCCTTCTGGTTTTCTCCCTTTGAAAGGGAGTTCTGCCTCCGATCATCAGGGAAACATTTGGTAGATCTTTGATAATTTTGCAGTGAAATTCCATAGAAGCTGCTTATACTCAGATTATTTAATTCAAGGCGATCCTATACATTTTAATTTAAGACGATCCTGTAAATTCTCCCCTATTATATTTTGCAGTGTCCTGAACACTTAAGAGAAGGTGTCTTTAAGCAATAGTGCTTCCCAAGTGGTGCCGTGGTAAAGAGTCTGCCTGGCAATGCAGGAGACGCGGGTTCGCTCCCTGGGTCGGGAAGATCCCCTGGAGAAGGAAATGGCAACCCACTCCAGTATTCTTGCCTGGAGAATCCCATGGACAAAGGAACCTGGTGGGCTGCAGTCCATGGGGTCACACAAAGAGTCAGACACCACTGAGACACTGAGCACTCACACAGGTCACTATTACAGCGAATAAGGAAGGGAAAATAAAAGACACTTCCCCTGGAAAAGAAAGGAAAGTATCAACTAAGATTGCAGCATGTATTTGAAAAGTGTTTCCAAAGGGAATGGACTGTTTTCCAGCAGCTAATGTCATTGCCCAGTGTTCTTGAGTTAGGGGGGGATTGGCTGTAGTATTTAAAGAGGACCAGAGTTTATGATTTGGCTCTGGCTGTTTGCTTCTCTAGATTGTGTGGTTCATATCCACTTACAGGATTTTTGTGAGAAGGAAGTGGGATGGTACAATGCAAACAGAACCCCTCCCCCCCGCCTCCCTGCCCCAACACATGGCCACTTTCATTGCATAGATGTTCATGCCTGGTACAGTGGAGTATTTTGGATCATTTGTGAGCATTGTACTATACTGTATGATATGGCATCTGGTCCCATCACTTCATGGCAAATAGATGGGGAAACAGTGGAAACAGTGTCAGACTTTANTGGGAGGAGAAGGGGATGACAGAGGATGAGATGGTTGGATGGCATCATCGACTCAATGGACATGAGTTTTGAGTAACTCCGGGAGTTGATGATGGACAGGGAGGCCCGGCGTGCTGCAGTCAATGGGGTCACAGAGTTGGACATGACTGAGCAACTGAATTGAACTAAGACCACTAGGCGCTGGAGGCTAGATGCAGAGTTCCTGACTATTCCCCTGTTTGAAAGCAAAAATGTTTCCAGGAGGCAAAAACTATAAAAACTGGTATAAAGTTTAACTTACACCCAGAAAGGAGTGCCAGCATCCTGAATGAGGTGCTCGGTAGAGGGGTGATTTAAATCACTTATACAGGACAGCCCTTCAGGGTCTTTGTTTACGTTTGGCCAATTATCTTGTCCCTTTTTCACACAGTGACTATTCCTAGAACCCTCCTCAAGATGCGCGTGCAACGTTTTGCTAAGATGGATCCTATCGTGGAGGCCTGTGGTATATTCCACACGTATCATGGGTGGCGCACCCTCCCTTTCTGACCCCCACGGAGCTTTCCTGCCCATGTCCAGAGAGGGAAGTTTTCTTTGACCTCAGGAATGGACACCTTATCTCTTCACTTCAGCAGAGCTCAGCTTCCGCCACTAGCTTTGTCCTTAGTATCAGGGCAAGAACAAAGCTTCAGTTTTACTCCATTTGACAAATACCAGCTGCTTGGCCCAGGGGCCCATCTATCTCCTACCTCTGCATGACCTTGGACAAGTACTTTATTCTGCTTCTCCAGTTTCCTTGGTTCCTTTAACAGGAAAACACCTACCTTCTGAGGCTATCAGGAGGTGCAAATGACAGTATATTTTACAAGTATTTTATGAACCGGAAAACGTCATGCACACGTGACACCTTAGCCACTGCATACTGGGTTGAGCCCTTGGAACGCTCACTGCTTATGGAAGGTGCTCAAAGGTTATTCACTTGAACTGAGATACGGTCATTTTCCTGTTTATACCATCTTTTTTCTGCTTTTTAAAAAATGGTTATTGTTGCTATTTCTGACGTTTCAGCCAGATTACACTTACAAATATCCACTTTCTAGAACTGGCATGTTTTAACACAAAATGGACTCTAAAATATGTTAAGAAATAATTCACGGACATTCGAAATTAGGAAGTTCGCACTAACGGGAAAGCTACCCCAAACCCCATAACCAGTTTGCGGCGACCGGAGAAAGGCCCACGCCGCCCGACTTCGGACGCCCCCTCCCGCAGACGCCTCGCCGTGCCAAGGCAAGGCACAGCCTCCCTCTGTGACACGGCACGGGTAGGACCCCAAACCCCGAAGTAGTCTCACCTGGCAGGAGGGGCCACGCGGGAAGTGCGGCTTCGGCTTCCACGAGGCATCTTGACTGCACTCCTAAGCGACGTCGACAGGCCAGAGACTCGGAGACCCTGGCGAATTCTGCGAAGGACGAGCGCGGAAGTTGGGAGGCGGGGCTGATTAGCGCGCGGCCAATCAGTGCACAGGCCTTCCGTTCTCCGACTTCTCCGCGGGTCTGAAGGTCACAGGAAGAGCAGGACGTCACGGCTGCGCCTCGTCGCATGCAGTTGACGTCAGACGCTCTGCGCCAGGACTGTTTAGACAACCGGAGGTGGCCGTGGGTGTGGAAACTTTGGAGTTTAAATTCATAGAGGCGAGACACAAACACCTACATTAATTAGATGGTGGTAATAGGAAGCAAAAGCAAGATAAGCGAGGTATAGTTAGTTAGGTGTCGGAGAGGGCAGGAGTGTTTTTTGAGGGGGCAGTATTTGAACGTAGTTCTTAAAGAAGTGGGGAGCCCCAAGGGCTTTCCTGACAGAACAACAATTGCAAAGGCCCCAAGGATCTGTGCTTCAGTGATTCTTGGTGGAAAATTCTTTTAACCATATATTTTAGTGCCTCTGCAGTAGGGGACAAGTAAACTAATGGCATTTCATGGTGGGCTTCGTGGAAAAGTCCTTGGGATGGGTTCTACGGAGGAGAGAAAGCAGAGGTAGAATCTCCATTTCTGCTTGGATGTCACTCAGAAATTTCCCCCTTTCACCAGAGGTGACAGAGGTTAAAGCAGCCTTTCTAGCAACAGCAGAATGTTTGTGGAACTGAGGGGTAGAAAATTCCCAAAAAAAAAAAAAAAAAGTGAAAAGGTTTTATTTTCACAGAATTTCTTACAGAAATGAAAACTGTAAATGGTAAGCCCTAGTATTTGCCTTTGGATAATTCATAAAAAGAGATGGGAGAAAGGAACCTTATTTATATACTTATNAAAAAAAAAAAAAAAAAAGTGAAAAGGTTTTATTTTCACAGAATTTCTTACAGAAATGAAAACTGTAAATGGTAAGCCCTAGTATTTGCCTTTGGATAATTCATAAAAAGAGATGGGAGAAAGGAACCTTATTTATATACTTATTTTTAATTGAAGGATAATTGCTTTAGGAACCTTATTTATAAAGGACATTCTGGGACCAGAAGCACTTAGACAGAGGAGAGCTTTGGACAGACAGGCATACAGACCAAAACAGAGGCAATTTTAATTTTACCTCGCTAAGTCATTCATTCCTAAATTGAGGAGAGAAAATTAGGTGTTTCTACAAGGTTATTTTGTGATAGTAAAAGATTAAAAGCAGTCTAAATCTCTGTCAGTAGAATACAGGTTAAAAAAATTATGGCACACTCACACAATATCAGTTCAGTTCAATTGCTCAGTCGTGTTCGACTTTGTGGCCCCATGGACTGCAGGCCTCCCCTCCCTGTCCATCACCAGCTTCCAGAGTTTACTCAAACTTGTGTCCGTTGAGTTGGTGATGCCATGCAATCATCTCATCCTCTGTAGTCCCCTTCTCCTGCCTTCAATCTTTCCCAGGATCAGAGTCTTTTTAACTGAGTCAGCTCTTCACACCTGGTGGCCAAAACATTGGAGTTTCCGCTTCAACATCAGTCCTTCCAATGAATATTCAGGACTGATCTCCTTTAGAATGGACTGGTTGGATCTCCTTGCAGTCCAAGGGACTCTCAAGAGTCTTCTCCAACACTACAGTTCAAAAGCATCAATTCAGTTCAGCACTCAGCTTTCCTTATAGTCCAACTCTCACATCCATATGTGACTGCTGGAAAAACAAAGCTATATATAAAGCTACAAAAAAAAGTTTTTCTGTATATTGATATGAAATGATTTCCAAGATAAGCTGTCAAGAGAAATAAAGCAAACGGCAGAATCGAGTGCTATTATTTGTGTGAAACGGAGAGAAAAGACCATATTGTGTGTGTATAAAATATCTCTAGCTGACAACACTGGTTGTCTTGAGGCAGTGGCACAAATTCAGTTAAACAGTAATCAAAATTTGAACAAAGAACTCTTGCAGACATAGATATTTGATGCAGACATTTGGCTGAATGGACTCTTGATGATTGCAGTTAACAATTGCAGAGGGAGACAAAGGGTGAGGGAAGAATACCCTGAAGGCTAAGATAAATATCAGAAGCTTTAAAACTTTGCAGAGTTTGTTCCATAAATTTCATATCTAGGAATTTTCAAAAGTCGTGAATGTGAAAGAAATTAGCCATAAGGATGTTGATTTAACAAAAGGTATGTAAAATGTAAGATTTTAACAAAATGTAAGGATGTTGATTTAACAAAATAGGGAAAACCTGAAATACCCTAAGTGTCTTGCAGTGCATTTGGAATTAGTTAAATAAGTTCTAGTACCTACATATGATGAAATGTTAGGCATCCATTTAAAATGTTATAGAAGAATATCTGACATGAGAATTGTCTTCACAGAATATTAAGTGAAAGAGCAGATTATAAAATAGTATATACAGTATGTATTTTGAGAAAGTTCATATATATTTTAAAAACTGGAATTATATACAGCCAAGTAGTGATGTTATCCATTGGATACTGCTTTCTCTGCTTCCTTCCTTTTTTTTTTGGCCTGTCTCTATTTTCTGATTTGTCTACAGTGAACACAATGAATAAACCTACCCTGGTGGTTTAAAACATGTCCTCAAAGGTGGAGCCAAATTAAATTCTTCTCCAACCTTGTGAGAGACCCGGAGCTAGAACTACCCAACGAAGCCACTCCCAAATTCTTGACCCACAGAAGCTAAGATAGTAATTTTGTTACACAGCTATACGTAACCAATACACATAATTTCTACAGTGACCATATTTGAATTTTAAAAGCTCTACTATCTAAAATGGGCAAAATCGAGAACACTTTACGGGTTGCTTTAACATAGCTGATGTCTATCTGGGTATGCTGTACTTTACAGCAGAAATTGTGAGGAACTGAGATGTTGAAGACATTAAGGTCCATACATTGTGTACTCAATTGCTCAGCTGCGTCCTACTCTTTGCGACCCCATGGACTGTGGCCCACCAGGCTCCTCTGTCAATGGGATTTCCCAGGCAAGAATACTGGAGTGGGTTACCATTTCTCACTCCAGGGGATCTTCCTGACCCAGGAATCGAACCCGTGTCTCCTGCATTGGGAGGTGGATTCTTTACCACTGCGCCACCTGGAAAGTCCATACACTGTAAATGTAGTTTTCTGTTTGGATAACTAAGACATTCAGTTCAGTTCAGTTGCTCAGTCGTGTCTGACTCTTTGCGACCCCATGAATCACAGCATGCCAGGCCTCCCTGTTCATTACCATCTCTCGGAGTTCACTCAGACTCACATCCATCGAGTCCTTGATGCCATCCAGCCATCTCATCCTCAGTCGTCCCCTTCTCCTCNGGGCTTAGTTGCCACAAGGCACATGGGATCTTCCTGGACCAGAGATACAACTCTTGTCCCCTGCATTCTTAACCACTAGACCAGCAGGGAAGCCCTAGATGGTAGGTTCTTGACACATTCTGGAGGGCAAATTTCCAGCAACTATCATTGTTACTGAAAGTTCAGCTTCCCTGTATACCAGTGCCAAAGAGAATCTCAGTTTTGGGTGAAATAGATAAGGAGAGCTTTATTACTTCATCAGGCAAAGAGCTTCTGCCTTGAAAAACTATGTGTCCCAACCCAGGAGAATTTTTTTTAAAGACACTCAAATCTCTTTTAGTGGAAGAGTGGGGTAGTTGAGGCGGGGGTCTTACTGCACAGCTTGTCCGCTGGCTCCGCTTCCTGAGTCCTGTGGCTTCATTACATCTGGCAGCTCAGGTGGGCTGGAGAAGGGCTCTGTGCACACGTCTTCAAATGCCTCATCTTCCCTGAAGGCTAGCCCCACAGTCACTGGGGCCTGAGGCGGTGCCATTTGGCTGGTGAAACCACACTCTCCCAACGTCTTGCTGTCATCCAGAAGGTGGTCGTCCTGCTCACCCGGCGGACGCTTGAGGATACCCTGGATGACGCGCTTCAGCTCAAACATGGTGCTCGACTCCTTGGCCTCAGTGAAGATGGTGGTCTTGCCGCGCCGGATCATGAGGAACACATCCATTGCAGTGGTGGTGGCGCAGCTGCCTTTCTCCCTCGAATGCCAACCCAGGAGGATTGAATGAAGGGTTTTATGACAGGGACTCCAAGGTGGGTCTCTGACAAGATTAGGGTGTGTGCACCTTTCCTCAGATGATCTCATCTTGATGAGCTGCTCTGATCTCTTTAATCAAGTGGTTTCTTCTTGATGGCTCCTCCCTTGATTAGCAACTCCCTTGATTCTGCCCTTTGGAACTCAGGAAAGGCTGGAGTCTCACAAGAAATGTTGCAGCATGCAGCTTAGGTAGGTAGGAGCAGAGAAATGGGGCCAGGAGCCAAGCAACAGAAAAGTCACGCGTCTTGTAAACAGCGGGAATCCATGGGCAGATAAAGAAAGCAGGCACCTTCAGACGGACAGGAAATTGGGTGATGAGGGCCTGAACAGGCGACCAAGAAAGGTGAGGAAAGGCAGGAATCCCCTGCGTCCAAATGTAACCTTTTGCTCATTGTGCTATCATTGTGATAAGATGAGCCTGACAGATAAGAATAGTCATCAGGCACGTATACCATGACATTTCTACTCTAAGCTAAATAGGGACAGAAATCCCTCCTTCCCTCAGTAAAACGGAGCTGGGATGAAAAAATCAGGAAGGTCAACGCCCAAACTCCTCATTCCCCAGGGAATATTCAGCCCCTTCATTCTTACCTTCCTCAAAACCGACTTGCCAAAGAAACCCTGGTTGGCAGCTCCTCACCTGCCTACCCATTCTCCCTTTGAGAATGTATCCTTGCTTAAATGAGCTTTGCTTTACTTTCTAGACAAGTCTAGAAATGTTGCCCAAGTTTTCTGTGGAAAGATGGAAAAGCTAACTTTAATCTACTCAAAATAACAAAGAATGGTTTACTTGCTTAAAGAGTGGACTTGGGGACTTCCTTAGTGGTCCAGTGGCTAAGACTCCAGGCACCCAATGCAGGGGGCCAGGGTTCGATCCCTGGTCAGGGAACTAGATCCTACATGCCACAACTAAAGAACCTGCACACTGCAATGAAGACCAGGCACAGCCAAATACATAAATAAATACTAAAGAGTTGTGTCTTAGCTGGTTAAGAATCTGGCTGCAGTCCGGGAGACCTGGGTTCGATCCCTGGATTGGGAAGATCCCCTGAAAAAGGGAAAGGCTACCCACTTCAGTATTCTTGCCTGGAGAATTCCATGGACTCTACAGTCCATAGCGTTGCAAAGAGTGACTTTCACTCACTCACCTACTTTCTTAACCTCTGTGCTTCATCTCAAGTATTTTGAGATGAAGAGAGATCCTGGAATTCACTGACAACAGAAATGGGACCAAAGGGGCCTTTGTGCCTGGGAGAGGCACAGGGCCACACTCGGTTTCACCACTGGGGCAGCACTAGGTGAGTTCTGTGCCATCCAGTTACCCATGGCTGTGTAAGTCTCCAGCAAGCTGGGTCTCAGCCTTGGTGCTCTACCTCAGCCTAGGGGGTGATGGATATACCTTATATATGCAGATCCTATATTCTTTAGAGCTTGCTTTATTTTTTGGCTAGTAGCCAATCTCTCTTTACTGAAATCCCCTGTTGCAGTTGATAAAGACCTATGTATTAAAATTTAGCTGTTCCAGCTGCTGTGTGGCTTCCATCTCCTAATCTGACCCTGAGTGATAAGGGTCCCTGACCAACATAACAAGGATGAAAGACACCCAGCCTCTCACCATTATACAGTGTGGTGTGCTAAACCATAGCGGGACAGAGTGTGAGAACAGTGGGTAAGAAGGTGCCCGCATGTCCATGACGATGAAGAGGGGATCAGGGCACTCTTGAGTTCACTATCAGTAACACCTCCTCCTGTCTTTCTTCCCACGTCACTAGATCTCTGAGTGGCATCAGTTCTCTCACAAGTCTGATCCATGCTCTCCAGCCCACTGCTGCTTTGTATACCAGGTCATCATCACCTCTGGCTGGTTTACCATGAAAGTGAAGTCACTCAGTCATGTCCGACTCTTCGTGACCCCATGGACTATATTCTACCAAGCTCCTCTGTTCATGGAATTTTCCAGGCAAGAGTACTGGAGTAGGTTGCCATTTCCTTCTCCAGGGGATCTTCCCGACGTAGGGCAGGGATTGAACCCGGGTCTCCCGCACTGCAGGCAGATGCTTTACCCTCTGAGCCAGCAGGGAACCCACCGTGAGGGCCCTCTAAATATCCTCTTTGCATCCACCCCTTGCTCACTTCAGCCTGTTCTTCACAATGAGGCCAGAGGAATTCTTTTTTTTTTTTATCAAAGGAATTCTTCTAAAAGACAAATTTGAGTCCTTGATTAAAAACTGTTGGGACTTCCCTGGTGGTCCAGTGGCTAAGACTCCGAGTTCCCAATGCAAGCGGCCCAGATTTGATCCCTGATCAGGGACTAGATCCCACATGCTGCAACTTAAGAGTTCACATGCTACATCTAAATATTCCACATGCCACAACTTAAAAAAAAAAAAAAGAGTCCACATGCTGCAACTGAAGATTCATGACACAAGTTAGAATGAGGATCCCACATGCAGCAACTAAGACCCGGTGGAGCCAGAAAGATAAATAACTTAGAAAAAACCAACTGTTGCTGGCTGCCCATTGCCCTTAGGTTAGCATCTGACTCATTTGTCCACAAGGTTTGGAAAGATCCCGCCTCTCCTCACCTTCCCAGTTTTATCTTGTGACACCCTTTCTCTCCAGCCACATGGAATGTCAGTTTCTTTGGGGACCTTTATAAGTACTGTTTCCTCTTCCAGGAAAGCCTCTCCCTAACATCACCCCCACCCTTTCACTCTCGTCTTTGCTTCCTTAGCTTGTCCTTAACCTCAGCTAAGATATCTGCTCCTCTGAGAAGCTTTGCCAAGCCTATCTCCCTCTGATCAGGCTAGGTGCCTCTTGTATATAGTTCAAGCGAACCCTGTACTTCTCTCGTTATACTTATCACAGGTGGGTAACTGTTAACATGTCTCCTCACTACTGTGATGTGAAATTCATACTTTACGGCAAGAAAGGAAAAATTTAAACATAAAAACGTTCCCCTGCCTTCTCTCTGCCCTCTACTGTGCCTTGTGTATCTGCATTATGTATTGACCAAACCGTCCTTTAGGCAGACATAACTGCTCAGCCATAAAGAGCAGCGTTCTCCCAACACCAACACAACAGCTCCTTAAAATATGACATTCCTTCCTGATTTCGTATGGCATTATGATGACCCACCAGGATCAGATCAGGATTGTGTAAACTATCATTTAATGTATAGCCCTCTGTCCCCAAAAACTTACTTAACTGGGCTTTGACTTTTAATCGGCAGAATAGTTCTCAGAGTTTTCTGAGAGGCCGTTTCTGGGTTATAATCCTCAGTATGACTTGGATAAAAATTTTCATTTTTTTCATAGATGATTGTACGCATTCAGTTACTCAGTTGTGTCTGCCCTTTGCAGCCTCATGGACTGTAGCCTGCCAGGCTTCTCTGCCCAGGGAATTTTCTAGGCAAGAATACTGGAGCGAGGTACCATTTCCTCCTCCAGGGAATCTTCCCGACCCGGTGATCAAACCCACATCTCTTGCATCTCCTGTATTGGCAGGCAGAGCTTTACCGCTAGGACTGATTAGTTTTTCATTGACATCTAAGCTCCATGAGAACAGAAACTCTTGTTCACCCTTTTTGCCTCAGGATCTATTATAGTGCCTAATACATATTAGGGGCTCAGTAAATGTTGGGGGGACAAAAAGAATGAATAAGCAAAGGTGACAGGGAGAGTATGTGAAAGTATGTCATGTAGTCAGAGTTTAGGGATATGGTGTTACCAAGTCCAAGCTTATTCTGCTCACCACATGATAGGCCAATTAACTGAGAGACAAAGTGTTGAAGCAAGGAATATGACTTTATTAGGAAAGCTGGCTGACCAAGAAGACAGCAGACAACCATCTCAAAATAACCATCTTATTGAGGTCTGGATGCCAGGTTCTTTCATAGAACAGAGAGCAGGGAGGTGAGGAGGTAAAGTAAAAAAGGCCATTAATCTTACAAATATCTCCTGGAACAACTAGCCTCGGGAAGGGGATGTGTTGATTTCTACCTTCCTATAGCCATCCACAGGTGGACAGGTGAGCAGGGCGAGCTTGGACTCTGCAACACTTTTAGTGAACAAAAGCAATGGGAAGCAAAGGTTAAGGTAAAAGAAACAAATCCCACATGGAGTCAGTTCTTCCCTGTAACAATTGGTAGGAGTGGCTGGATCTGAAGGGCCCTGTAATTAATACTAAGCAACTGGTACTGTTGCTGCTGCTGCTAAGTTGCTTCAGTCGTATCTGACTCTGTGCGACCCCATAGACGGAAGCACACCAGGCTCCCCCATCCCTGGGATTCTCCAGGCAAGAACACTGGAGTGGGTTGCCATTTCCTTCTCCAATGGATGAAAGTGAAAAATGAGAGTGAAGTCGCTCAGTTGTGTCCGACTCTTAGCGACCCCATGGACTTCAGTCTACCAGACTTCTCCATCCATGGGATTTTCCAGGCAAGAGTAGTGGAGTGGGGTGCCATCACCTTCTCCAAATTAGTACTATAAAATGTAAATGAAACACCCCATTTTGGCTGCTGGTGATTGAAGTGGGCTTCCTGTTCATATGTTTGGTTTGATTAGCAGTTTTAAGAACCTTTGAATGTGAATGATATTCAGTTTGTCACAGTTCCCACTGGTCCCCACGTTAGGGCCTCCTTTCATCACTGAAGCTGGCTGCAGATGTGTGAGAGGTAATTTAAGGAGGGAAAGAATATAAGAAGAGAATTGAAGATAGGACTTCTAGAAAGATAGATCTGAAATAGAAGGGAAGGGTGCAGGGTACAAACTTTAAAGAATGACATATCCTAGAATACAACAGAAAGTGATTAGAACCAAGTAAGTCCAAAGTGGTGGATCAGTCAACTTCTAGACCTCAAGTCTCATCATACACTCACTGTAGCACATCACCTAGCTAAGTGACTCACCCACAAGCTCGGTTCAGAGAGCCAGCAAAGATTAAAAAGAGGGCGTGGCCCTGGCCCAATTCCTGGAAAGCCCCACCCCACTCCCTGAGAGAGTGGAAATAATCCTCTCATTAGCCTATGAAATTATCCAGCTGGTAAAAACTAACCTTGCCTGGTAAAAACTAACCTTGCTGTATTCTGAGGCTGCTCTCTCCTTCTGAGACTACCCACACTCTGCAGAGTGTGTTTCTCTCTATCTAAGTCCACTTCTCACCTATCACTTGTCTCTCACTGAATTCTTTCTGCAATGAGACATCAAGAACCTGAGATTCATTAGGTGCAAACCAGGTATGTGATCTCAGTTGGAAAACCATGGATTTTGGCTGGGTTTGTGTCCTGACCAGTAGGTTCAAGTCCCAGTCTGAGGTTCACAGTTTCAGCTTCACCACTGGTGGGGGTGTACTTTCAGAATTCCTTGGGAGAAGTGAATTTGTTTTATTCAAAGAGCCCTGGGAGTAAAGGCAGACTCACAGCTAGTGTCTTCAATCCGCTCAGTTGGCCAGTGATAGGCTGGGTCTACCTTCTCCTGTTTGCTTTCTGAAACACAGTCTGCCCTGATGAATTCTGAAGTTAGCTGCAGTAGATCAACACTGACTCAGCAGCTTGCCATATTGTGAGACCAGAGAGGAGGGGGATATAAAGTGTAAGAAGAAGCTGGACCATACAGCATCTCCTGGGGGAGAAATGATAGCTATAGATAGCGCCCCGTATAGAGACAGTGGGCTGCTGTTGTTGCCTGAAAACTGGATTTGCTTCTTGGTAGGTATCAAGCCAAAAGTCATAATCAAGCCAAAGAGTGGGAAAAGCTTCCTTCCTTTATTACTTGCAGCAAGTAAAGAGAACACAGAAGATCTTTCCCAAAGCATTCTATCTCCCTAACAGCAAAATTGCGGAATTTTTAAGCTAAGAGGACGTGCATATTCATGAAAGGGCCTGGGCTGTCCAGAGTCCAAGCTTTAGTTGAGTGAAGTTTCAAGGATCAGAAAATGTCAACATCATCATTCCTTAGGTTTCAACTGATCTGGTAGTTGAGTGCCTGGGGAGTTTAAATTCTACAAAACATCTCAAGAAAGTTTCAGGCTAGTCTTCACCACTGAAACAGAACTGGGAGTTGTCTTTGCTGGGGCTTCCCTGGTGGCTCAAATGGTCAAGAAAGTGAAAATTAATGTCACTCAGTCATGTCAGAATCTTTGCAACCCCATGGACTATGCACTCAATGGGATTCTCCAGGCCAGAATGCTGGAGTGGGTAGCTATTCCCTTCTCCAGCTATTCCCAACCCAGGGATCGAACCCAGGTTTCCCACCTTGCAGGCAGATTCTTTAGCAACTGAGCTACAAGGGAAGCCCAGGAATACTGGAAAGAAAGAGAGAAAGTGAGGTGGCTCAGTCGTGTTCAACTCTTTGGGACCCCATGGACTGTAGCCTGTCAGGCTTCTCCATCCGTGGAATTTTCCAAGCAAGAGTACTGGAGTGAGTTGCCATTTCCTTCTCCAGGGGATCTTCCTGACCCAAGGATGAAACCCTGGTCTCCTGCATTGCAGGCAGATGCTTTACCCTCTGAGCCACCAGGGGAAACCTAAGAGTATTGGAGTGGGTAACCTATCCTTTCTCCAGCAGATCTTGCCAGTCCAGGGATTGAACCCAGAATCTGCTTGCAATGCAGGAGACCTGGATTCAATCCCTGGACTGGGAAGATCCACTGGAGAAGGAAATGGCAACCCACTCCAGTATTCTTACCTGGAGAATTCCATGGACAGAGGAGCCTAGTGGGCTACAGTCCATGGGGTCACAAGGAATCAGACACGACTGAGTGACTTTCACTGTCTTTGCTATTGTTACTTCTCTTGCTCGGTAAATGTTTATTCTTATTTATTTATTTCAGAGATTACATGAAATGTCATACCACAACAGATTGAATATTGATATGAGAACCCAGCTGTCTTTTATTAATTCAGATATTTAAAAGATATGAAAAAATGTAAAATGTGTCCACTTCTCTCACTAATTTTTTTTTTTTGGTTTGGGAAAATATGATTATTTTTGAAATATTTATGTCAATGTGTAATGCTTTATTTCATAGTGAACAAGCAAATATTTTAAAATTCTGTTTTCATTTCTAATATGAAAACTTTAATCTTTTTTATTTTTCATTTTACTTAATTTTTTTGCTATACCACGTGACACATGGGATTTTAGTTCCCTGACAAGGGATCAAAGCCACACACCTTGCATTTGGAGCTTGGAGTAATAACCACAGGATCACCAAGGACATCTGCAAGCTTTTAATGTCTGTAATTCCTAAATAAAAAATATTAGATATATTCAATAAAATTTAAAAATGTTAAGGGATACTGAGCTCCCAAAATTTGAGAGCCAGTAATTTAGTAAGCCGTGTGCAACTTGGTACTTGATGCACTTTAAGAAATGAAGTACAGGACAGTGATAGTGAGATAAGGGAGAGAAAGTTAGAGGAGTAAGCCCTAATCATTAGTCACGCATATTCTTTTGACAGCAAAAAGGGGAAAAAAGGCAAATTAATTTTGTACAGGAATTTTAACATATTCTGTACAATGGTCTCACTTTGCTGACGTCATTTATACAAATTTTCAGAGTTTACTTGACTATTATTATCAATATTTGCTTCCCTGACTATTTTATCAAACTGCTCATGTGTTCATTTTCCTCAAAGGTGTTTTATCATGTGATGTACTTATGTTGCACCAACATAGACAGTGTCATCCTTATTAAACACAAAGAATGTTTCTCTGGTTCCTTCTCCACTCTCTGTTTTTCATTTTTCTTAACATCATTATCAAAAACTCCAGAAAGTTAGTTGTACTATTTTCAACGCCATTTGTTTCATTAATTCCGAAACTTTGCTTCTAGGGAATTTTACCCAAGAGACCTCATTACAGTCTTCAAGTTTTGGATGTTCATCACCATCCTTGTCAAATAGCGGAGAGCGTCTTTCAATTCTGCGATCTGTTTTCCCTTCAGCTGGTCAACCACGCTGTCAGGTGTCACTTATCTTCAAGTGACAGTCACACAAACATTCAGTTCATTAGCTCTACTCAGCTTCTCTGAAATATTATTTCTTTTTAAGGTTTGTATGTTTATGTTTATACATATTTTAGGTAAAATTTACATGCAATAACACAAAAAGCTTATGTGTGTACTTTAAAAAATTATTTTAAATTGAAGTATAGTTGACTTACAATGTCATGTTACTTTGTGGTATACAGCAAGGTGATTCCCTCTGCTTCTCCCTCTCCCTTGACAATCACAAGTCTATTTTCTGTCTGTGAGTCTGTTTCATAAATAAGTTCACTTGTATCATTTTTTAGATTCCACATATAAGTAATATAATATGGTATTTGTTTTTCTCTTTTTGCCTTACTTCAGGTAGTATGAAAATCTTTAGATCTATTCATGTTGCTACAAATGCTATTATTTTGTTCTTCTTTCATGGCTTCATAGTATTCTTGTGTGTGTGTGTGTGTGTGTGTTTATATATCACATCTTTATCCATTCATCTGTCAATGAACATGAGTCAGCTATTGTAAATAGTGCTGCTATGAAGATAGTGGAATATGTATCTTTTTGAATTATAGTTTTGTCAGGATATATGCCCCAGAGTGGGCTTGCTGGGTCATATGATAACCCTATTTTTAGTTTTTTGAGGAACCTCCATAAAAACCTCCTGTTTTTCTGCACCACTTGACTGCACCCATTTACAGTCCCACCAACCATGTAAGGCGGTTGTCAGGCACTGGGTTTTGCAAATTCATTGATTTGTTGGCCAAAGGCGTGGGCACATTGGTAACCACTCAAGGAGAAAGAAAAAGTCATTTGTGACAGTCAGGAACTGGCTTTGCACTATCAGGCTTTGGTATTCTTTTGTATTTTGTTGCTGAGTACAAGTCTGCTGTATGAATATACCATACTTGGCTTATCCGTTCACCTGTTGGTGGACATTGGGTTGTTTCCAATTTCTAGCTGTTCAGAATAAAGATGGTATGCATAAAAAGTTTGTACATATGTATTTTGTGGACATAGATATTTTGTGAACATACATTTTCATTACTCTTCTGGAAACTATCTAGGCATGAAATCGCTGGGTCGTATGGTAGGTGACATTTAGCTTTATGAGTAGCTGCCAAATTTTCCAAAGTGTTTTACCATCCTACATTTTCCAACAATGTGTGAATGTTTCAGTTGCTCCACTTCCTTGCCAACCGGGTAGGCATTTCATTGTTTTAAATGTTACCCATTCTAGTGGGCAGGAAATGATACCTCGTGGGTTTAATTTGAATTTCCTTTTCAGAAAACATCGTACATTATATTAAATTAATGCTGTTCATTTGAATTTTACCATTTTTAATATATTTGTATTACTGATACAATTATATTTAATTTTCAAACTTGCTTTGGTTTTATCCTTGTGGTTTTTGTGGTTTTAGTTGCTAAGTCATGTCCAACTCTTTGTGACTCCATGGACTATAGCCTGCCAGACTCCTCAGTCCATGGGATTTCCCAGGCCAGGAATACTGGAGTGGGTTGCCATTTCCTTCTCCACGGGATCTTCCTGACCCAGGGATCAAACCCAAGTCTTCTGCTTGGTAGGATTCTTTACTACTGAGCCATCAGGGAAGCCGTTTATCTTTGTAGAAGGAGTTATAACATCAAGTCATTTAATTATTTTATTTTTTTAGAATAAGACATTTATATCTACTTTTTGGTTTTTATGTGTTCAAGTAACATCATAATAAAAATAATAAAGGTCAACTTTTTTTTTTTTTTGACTGAGCCATGTTACATGTGGGATCTGTTTCCTGACCAGGGGTGAAACCCAGGTCCACTGCATTGAAAGTGAGGAGTCTTAACCCCGGGAATGCCAGGGAAGCCCCTTAACATTTGAGGCTCACAATTTTTCCTTTACAAGATGTAAGTGCATTGCTCAAGTCTGAACCACTAACCAATGCACACATTTCTGTCATTCTAGTCTTCGTCCAATTTTCAGGAAGTTAATTCAGTTATAACTTTTTTCATCTACACATGCAACTTGTTTCTAGTTACCTTATTTGGATTCAGGTGTTTCTCAAGATTCCATTACAATTTCAAAAACTCTCCTAGGCTAAGACTACATTTTTCTCATAAGTAGCTTTCATTGTGTTAATATTTACTGGAGTAATTCTTAGAAAGTAACTTTATTCTTCAGTTGAGCAGGTGATAAACTCACTAAAGCTCTAAACATCTCTTTACTAGGTTCTGAACTTTTTAAAACATAATTCTCTCATTTTGATAATATTAATTTGGGGAGATATATGTGACTTCTTAAATTTGGGCTGGAAGCTAGGTGAATAATGGGCTGAAATATTTTTACAATTTATTTTAAAATTATAGATGTATATGACAGTATATGACATCAAAAATTTGGAAAACACAAGAAAATGAAAATAATTGCCCTTATCTGGTATCCTAACACATCTATGATCATTTTATTTATTTGATGTCATTGGATCTTAGTTGTGGCATGTGAGATCTTCCTTGAATAATGCAGTATCTTTCATTGTGGGGCGCAGACTCTCTGGTTGTGGCCCGAGGTCTCAGTAGCTGCTCCATGTGGGATCTTAGTTTACTGACCGGAGATGGAACCCACATTCCCTGATTTTGCAAAAGTGTGAAAGTGTTAGACACTCAGTCAGTCATGTCCGACTCTTTGCCATCCCATGGACTGTAGCCCACGAAGCTCCTCTGTCCATGGAATTTCCCAGGCAAGAATACTGAGTGGGTTGCCATTCCCTTCTCCAGGGGATCTTCCAAACCCCAGGATTGAATCCAGGTCTCTTGCACTGCAGGCAGATTCTTTACAGTCTGAGCCACTAGGGAAGCCCAAGGCATATTCTTAATCACCAACCACCAGGGAAGTCCCATGTGTATCAATATTTTAGATTCCACATCTTTATCATTCTTGATAGTCTTGAATACATGCAGTCTTGAGAATCCTCTGAACAGCTTGTAACATCTTATTGGTTCCCTCATTAATTTTTTCCATGATCCATTTTGATAAATGAGGAAATAAAAGCTATGTTGTTTGCACATGTTATTCAGAATTGGGGTCATATTGACTATATCAAATCAATGCTTGAGCAAATGTGAAATTAGAGCTTCTTTAGCATGGAACATCCTGGGTGTCATTTTAAAGAACATACTGTTTTAAAAGATAGTCTTTAATAAATAGTTCCTGTCATTCAAACCACTTGCTATTTAGGCCCTTTGATTTTTTTTTTTTTTTTTTTGTCATTAGAAGGCACATAAATTAGGTTACTGTCATTCGCAATGGATTTTAGATTGAATCTGCATGACTCCCCTCCAGAGTTGTTACAAGTTTCAGAAGCCACTTAGCTCATGATTGAACCCAACCAGTACCCCCCAAATCTCGTCTCAGTACTCTTTTGTTCTTCTATACTCCTCTTGGTCACTCTCATGAAGTGATAAGAGCTTGCTTTGCCTTTAAAAAATTTATTTATTTATTTGGTTGCACTGAATCTTAGTTGTGGCACATGGGATCTTAGATCTTTGTTGTGGCATGTGGAATCTTTAGTTGTGGCATGCAAACCCTTAGTTGCTGCGTGTGGGAATCTAGTTTCTCAACTGGGGACAGAACCCAGGCCTCCTGCATTGGGAGCATGGAGTCTTAGCCACTGGACCACCAGGGACCTCCCTTGCTTTGCTTTTTTAATAGCAGATTTGTTGAGTTGTAATTCATACACCATCCAAGTCACTTATTTAAAATGTACAATTTGGTGGTTTTTAGAATACTGAGCTGTGCATCCATCACCACAATCAATTTTATGACCTTTTCATTGCCCTGTAAAGAAGCTAGGACTTCCCTGGTAGCTCAGCTGGTAAAAAAATCTGCCCGCAACGCAGGAGACCCTGGTTTGATTCCTGGGTCGGGAAGATCCCCTGGAGAAAGGGTAGGCTACCCTTTCCTGGTACCCATTCCAGTATTCTTGGACTTCCCTGTTGGCTTAGCTGGTAAAGAATCCGCCTGCAATGCAGGAGACCTGGGTTTGATCCCTGGGTTGGGAAGATCAGATCCCCTGGGGAAGAGAAAGTCTACTGACTCCAGTATTCTTGCCTGGAAAATTCCATGGACTATTCCATGTGGTCAAGGAGGACACAACTGAGCAACTTAAAATAAGAACAAAATAAAGACACTCACACCCCTTAGCCATTGCCTCCTATTTCCTCCATTCCTCTGTGCTGGGCAACCACGAACTTACTTTTTGTTTGTAAATAAATTAGCCTAATCTGGACGTTTCAAATAAACTGTGAAATATGTGGTCATTTGTAATTGGCTTAGCATAGTGTTTTCAGTTTTCTTCCATGTTGTAGCAAGTATCCATATTTTATTCCTTTTATGGCTGAGTAATATTTCATTGGATTGCTATAACAGTTTGTTTATTCATCAGTTGATGGGCATTTGGTTTATTTATACCTTTTGTCTATTATGAAAAATGCTGCTATGAACATTAATGTATGAGTTTTTGTGTAGACATATGTTTTCATTGTTCTTGGGTATACACCTAGTGGTGGAACTGTTGCATCATATGGTAACTATACCTTTAACCTTTGGAAAAACTGCCATAATGTTTTCCAGAGTGACTGCACCATTTTACATCTCTGCTAGCAATGTCCAAGGGTTCCACTTCCTCCACATCCTCACCAACATTTGTTATTTTTTTTAAATTTTATTTATTTGTTTTAATTGGAGGACATTTGTTATTAATATTATCTAGTTTATTCTATAATCCTAGAATTATAGGATTGTAATCTATGATTATAGATTATATAGCGTGTGTGAAGTGATAAAATATATTTCTTAATGCAAAAGGCCAGAAATGAAAGTCAGTGCGAAATCTGGTGACTGAAGTTAAGGAAAAGCTGAGGCAGTTAATTGTTTTCAACCAGAAGGCTATTTCATTTGAAGGCTATTTCAAATCCTGTATGTATGGGAATCATTAAGAGTCTTAAAGGTAATTTAAATTTTTCAGCTGCACTTTACATTAAAGTAGTATTTGGGGATATGGGAAGGTCTCAGGACTAGACCTGCGAATACCTAGGTTAGGGTAACAAATTTGCCTTGTCACAGAGACAGTATTCTAAAAATCTTACCGTGAACTATCACTTTGCCTCAGTGGCAGAGTCATCACTGTGGTGGTTGTTCATTTGTGCTTTAGTCTCCCTGCAGAGAAGAGTCAAATGAAGGTGAGATATTTCTATACTCTTTGCTACCCCATCCAAGAACTCTCTGTGTTCTGCGTATGGGTCTCCCCGTCCTAAGAGGGTTCCTGATGTCTTTTATGTTGTGAAGCTGGGAAAACGTGGAGTGCAAATAGGGCTCCCAGGTGAAATACTGAGTTTATATTTTGGATAAATGACCAATTAAGTTTTTTTAGTATAAGTCCATCCCCCTTCTGCACTTGAAATTATTTGCTGTTTATCTGACACACAAATTTAGCTGAGTACCCTGTTACCCTTTCACCTGTAAGGCTTTTTTTTTTTTTTAAAGCATCCTGTATCTGTGTTTTCTCAATTGGACAATTCTGCCCTGGGATTTCTTTGGAAGGGATGATGCTAAAGCTGAAACTCCAGTACTTTGGCCACCTCATGCGAAGAGTTGACTCATTGGAAAGGACTCTGATGCTGGGAGGGATTAGGGGCAGGAAGAGAAGGGGACAACTGAGGATGAGATGGCCAGATGGCATCACTGACTCGATGGACGTGAGTCCGTGTGAACTCTGGGAGTTGGTGATGGACAGGGAGGCCTGGTGTGCTGCGATTCATGGGGTCGCAAAGAGTCGGACACGACTGAGCGACTGAACTGAACTGAAGTGGAGGGAACCCTGCTCCTCCCCCACCCATAAGGTTCTTTTTGTTAAATCTTTTTTTGCTTTGTTGTGAAACACGTGGGATCTTAGTTCCCCAACCAGGGGTCGAACCTGCACTCCCTGCATCAGAAACTTGGAGTCTTAACCACTGGACCGTAAGGCTTTTGTTCGGGGGAGTCCAGATCATTCCATCAGTGCTATTCTGAGGATGGAGGAAGTGAACGTGGGAAAACTGAGAGCTAGATTATTGGAGATGGCCTCTGGGGCTGGGTTCACTGAGGGCCTGGGACCTGTGTTTTATTGCCTCCTGGCTCCTGAGGAAGTCTAGCGCCCCCATGGAGCTGGCAGTGGGAGTGGGTGTGGTGGAAACTGAACATAGAGTATGGTAACACACTGCCCAAACCCCCACCAAATAATCCTAAATTGCTCTATCATGCGAGAGAGGGTGCAACATGGGGCAAATAGGATTTATCTGAAGCATTTAAAGTGCACAGGTTGAGACTTCCCTGGTGGTACAGCCGATAAGAATCCGCCTGCCAATGCAGGGGACACAGGTTCAATCCCGGGCCCGGGAAGATCCCATGTGCCACAGAGCAGCTAAGCCCATATGCCACAACTACTGAGCCCAGCTCCAGCCTGGGCTCTACCATGCTTCGTAACAAGAGAAGCCACGGTAATGAGAAGCCCTCACACTGCAGCTAAGATCCAGCACAGCCAGAAATAAAATCAATTGTTTTAAAAAGAACATTAAAAAAAATTTAAGTGCGTAGGTCAGTGACAGGCACAAAGTGAGTGCTCTTTAAGTGGTAGCCGCCGTTTAGAATGAATGGAGAAAGGTGGTGTTTCTTGAATTTCCATAACATTCATCAGAATTATACTCACTGTACTTTATTTTTGTTTTCATTGTACTTCTGTCAGAGAAGTTTACTTAGGTCCACTCTCGTGGACCATATCTACTGTGACAGCAGGCATAGTGGTCACACAATCCCTAGAGTATAAATTTCACTGTCCAAAATCCAGAAAAATATACACTACTTGACCATCAGAGGAATATCAGAGTACCGTCCAAAGATGATTTCAGCCCACATTTTTCCTTTATTTTTGTCTGCACAGTGTGACATGTGCCCCCTTACCACTGGACTGCCAGGGAAGTCCTAGTTCACTTTTTAAAATTGTTTATTTATTTATCTTTGACTGCTCTGGGTCTTTGTTGCCGTGCGAGGTCTTTCTCTAGTTGCGATGTGTGGGGCTTCTCATTGTGGTGGCTTCTCTTATCGCACACACAGGCTCTAGGGTGTGTGGACGTCAGGATCTGTGGTGCATGGGTTTGGTTGCCCTGCAGCACGTGGAATCTACCCGGACCAGAGATCAAACCTGTGTCCCCTACATTGGGAGGTAGATTCTCAACCACTGGACCACCAGGGAAGTCCCCACAGTTTTAAAGCATTGCCTGTTGTTAAGTTACTAAGGTGTGTCAATCTCTTTGGGACCCCATGAACTGTAGCTTGTCAGGCTCCTCTGTCCATAGGATTTTCCAGGTAAGAATACTGAAGTGAGTTGCTATTTCCTTCTCCAGGAATTGAACCTGTGTCTCCTGCTTGGCAGGCAGCTTATTTTACCACTGAGCCACCAGGGAAGCCCAAAGTATTGTTTAGTACAATATTTAAGTAGAACTGAGCTATATGAAGAGTCTGTTGGAGGTTTCTGATAAAAGAATATGACCCATGTCTCTCAGATGATTCAACCTAATCACTAAATGATTACTAAATAAGTCCTTTCTATACCTCTTGGTATATGAGTGATTTTGAACATGGCAGACTCTTAGGGTAGAGGGTGAAGAATGAAGACTGAAAGCTTGTTCTTTGCCATAAGTGAACCTGCTGGACAGTGTCCTGGGGAAGGTCACTTGGCCTCATTGAGTTATAGTTTCTCATCTGGGCTTAGAGTTAAGTGTCACTAAGATTCTTTCCAGCATAGACAGAATGGTATCCAGTGACTTGGATTTTAGTCCTGGCTTTGCCATTTATTAGCTGTGTGACCTTGGGCAAATTACAAAACCTCTGACTTCTCACTTGTAAAACAGGGATAATCATACTTTGCAAGTTGTTCTGAGGACCAAATAAAATTATATGTGGGATAATACTTTCTAATAAACCATGATATAATTCACTAGTGCAGAAGCATCAATTTATTTTTTATTAAAAATTAAAAAAAAATTGGCAGTGCTGCGTGACTTGTAGAACCTTAATTCCCCAGCCAGGGTCAACCCCATGCTCTTCACAATGAAAGCAGAGTCCTAGACACTAGACCAGCAATATTTATTTATTTTTAAGAGGATCTGGTAACAAAGGAAAACAAAATAAAGCACAATTTTGTGTTCTTGGCTTCTTGAAAATTTGCAAAAACAAAACAGTTGCACACGTGCTTGCTATGCTGTGCTCAGTCATATCCAGCTCTTTGTGACCTCATGGACTGTTGCCCACCAGACTCCTCTGTCCACGGAATTTTCCTGGCAAAAATACTGGAGAAGGTTGCCATTTCCTTCTCCAGGAGATCTTCCTGACCCAGGGATTGAACCCATCTGCATTGGCAGGCAGTTTCTTTACCACTGCACCATCTGGGAAGCCCATGAATGTGCTTACTGGGCCTTTATAGAAACGAGCACTTAGTCTGAAACACAGCATTAATGGTTCGTTATATGTAGACCAATGCATGCTGGGAATGCTTGGCCATGGTTAAGAGAGCCCATCAGCTCTGACACGGAGGAGCATGAAGCCAGCCCCAGGGAGCAGCTGGCTCATAGGTTACCAGCAAGACAGAACACAGCACATCCAGTGGCCGTGAAACACTTTGATCCTTGGGACTCACAAAAGTCCTGCTTCTCACTGGGGACAATCCCTAAAGACTCTAATCATATGCATCCATAGTGTGCGGAGAAGAAAGGGATAATTCCAGGTAAAACGAAAATTCTGTGTAACCATTCCATGACCTGAATCGTTTAGGCACGCATTGCACTGAAATGATATTGAAAGTCCCAACCCAAATGACTGACATTCTTGGTAATGCATTTTCTTGCAAGGAGAGTCTTTAGATATGCTCCATGGGATCTTAGTATTCTTTAGAAGCTTTTGGGGGGTTGGGGTCGGGGTCAGGGGTCAGGCTTCTTCAGGGTCATCTGACTTTGTATGTTTGGTATGATTATGTAATATTGTATCTGTTTGGGATATATGATTATTATAATCCATTGACTTTATTACATGTTGTATATTATATGTATTATATAATATTGTATAATTCATTGATATATGATTGATAATTCATTGACTAATTAATTCAGCCTTTCGTGGAAGTCTACTGTGCGTTAGGCTTCGTGCCAGGAGCTATAAACACACAGTTAAGTAGGACTGGTCTTGACCTCAATTAATTCACAGTGTGGTAGAGGAGAAGGATATAAAGGCAAATAAGGTACATACAACTCGAGGTTTTAACTGAATAAATCTGGTTTCTGCCACTATTGTTTGCTCTTTCTGATTCCAAGTTTCCTCATCTGTGAAATGGGACGAATAACATCTTTGCAGTAGGCGTACAGTTGTCTACACAAAGCCTGGCTCCTGGTACGGCCTTGTACCCCTCCCCCACACAGTGCAGGACTTGGTAGAGGGGGTCAGCCATGCCCTCCCTCTGAGGCACAGGCTCTATGTGGCCCTTTCAGGTTGCAAGGAAGAGCCTGAAGACTTCGAGACTTTTTGTAAGAAATTCTGGTCTCCAGCCAGCTACTTTGTTGTTCTTGGGGTCTTTATCTCTCTCTCTCTGCTTTCCATCATCAGCCTTCCTTTGGGTTTTGATTGGGTCCATTATTCACCATCCTATACAGAAGACCCACAACTGGGGAAGACTCAGATGGACAGGAGAGGACCCACCATCCGATGTTACAGACCCAACTTCAGGTGCAGCTCTGGTCCAGTGAAGTCTGTCTAGGGTAGGCAGACTGATTTTTTTTTTCAAAGCCCAAAATGAACCGAGACTGCTGTTTTTTCTTTTTAAAAATATTTATTTATTTAGCTGCATCACGTCTTAGTTGCAGCACGTGGGATCTTTCTTTGCGGTGCCCACGTTCTCTAGCTGTGGCTCATGGGGCTGGAGTGCATGGGCTCAGTACTTGCAGCCTGCAGGCTTAATTGCTCTGCAACATGTGGGATCTTAGTCCCCGACCAAGGATCAAATATTCGTCCTCTGCATCGCAAGGTGGATTCTTAGCCACTGGACCACCAGGTAAGTCCCCAAAAGTACAATAGGAAACAGTGTAAATGGCCTTTAAGCATCTGGCTTTAAGATGCAGACCTGAGAATTGATCTGGGGGTACAAGAGTTACCAGGAGTTGACCACACTCAGCACATACATACACATGCCCTTATTTTACCCACAGCAGCCCAGGGAGGATGAGAGTTGCTACAGGTAACTGATGGGATAACTGAGACCTACAGAGTTTAGTGAAGCTGGTCCAGTGCTAGAACCAGGATGTGATGAAGAGTGAGGCTTGTCAGACTCACAAGCTCCTCTGATGTCCTGACTTTCTCTTCCAGGACCTACTCTCAAACCTTTATCTGAAGTCAGTACCAGTGCTGATTATATTTCTCATTGCTTTCTGCTTTAATATCTTTTTTGTTTTTTAATCCTTAGGACACTCAGGGAACTGCTTATTTTGTTTGTTTCTTCTCCACGACTAACGGAAAGCCTACAGTCATCATTGTGGCCCTCTGTATGAAGTGTGCATGAATGGTTGGCCTGGATTTTGTGAATTAACTTCACTCCTGGTCTCCTTTTTACTTGCCCACTCTCATTTTCTCCTTTTATCATCACCCCACCCAACCTTAGATGGCTGTATATGTTTTGTTTTTTAATTTTAATTTTTTTCTTTCTTAAAATTTAAAAAATTCTTGATATATTGTGTGTATCTTTGCAAGCCACCCTAAATCATTTATTTATTTTTTTAAAATTGTTTATTTAGTTATTTGTCCACACTGCGCCTTAGTTGTGGCATGTGGGATCCAGTTCCCTGACCAGGGATTGAACCCAGGTCCCCTGGATTGGGAGCATGGATGCTTAGCCACTGGACTGTCAGGGAAGTCCTCCTAAAGCCCTTCTGATGGGGCATAAACAAATAAATAACTCCTGCTGCTGCTGCTAAGTCACTTCAGTCGTGTCCGACTCTGTGCGACCACATAGACGGCAGCCCACCAGGCTCCCCGGTCCCTGGGATTCTCCAGGCAAGAGTACTGGAGTGGAGTGCCATTGCCTTCTTCGAAATAACTCCTAGTAGTACTCATTGCATCATGATGACCATTATGATCTTTTCCTTTTTACTTTTTTGAGCAACTGATTTCCATGACCATGCCATGAGTCACACCTCTGAGTAGGACTGCTCCTCCACCCCATGCTTGAACTGCAATGTGATTTTCTAGGTCCATCTTTCTCTCTGCCTCCTTAATCCCACCTACCCTTCAACCTCCTTGACAACTTCAACACTTTGGCCTGGCCCATTGGTCAAGACCCTCCTGGTCTCATGAGCCACCACTCTTTCTCTCTTTGGTATTCCTGCGGCCCCCTGCTCTGGAGATGCCCATCCTAGGATTAGATCACCCACGAGCCCTCCTTTGGTGAGAAAACCACAGACGAGCCAGCCCTCCATCCTCTGTATTTTCTTGGCCTGAACCTCCCCTAGGTTCCTGCTCCGCCAACGTTCCTGTTACTCTCATGACCTGTCTCAAAAAACCCTCCATTCCCCTGCTGTGGGCATTTCCCAATTGGATTGCCTTATCCTTTTGGCCACAGTGATTGGTTCAAGGATGAACATGAGATCAGTGTGGTCCAGTGAGAAAGCTTGGCTTCTGGACTGGACTGTCTCTCCCTTGACAGCTTGTATGAGGTTCAGCCACTGCTGCTGAGGAGGTTGACTGACTGTGTGTGGGATGGGGGCGGTTGTCACTGTGAGGGTCCTGAGGATGAGTGCAGCCATCACCGTGGACGGCAGAGTGGAGAAATGGAGAGAAAGGGCACTTTGAATCACAGGGCAGTCCTTGCTTCTCAGTTACTAGGCCAGTTCATCTTCTTTTGATAAACTGAGTTTTCCATCATCACAACTGAACAACTCCTAGCTGAGGAATAACTCTCCAGTTCCCACCTCAGCCCTAGTGGGTGCCTTTGTGTCCTATTTCATAAGATGGGAATGGCAACAGTTAACTTTTTTGCCTGTAGTCTAAAGAAAGGAAATCAATACTCTTCTATTCTGTTTAAGAATATAATCCTTCTGTTATCTAGTAGAACCTGCCCAATCCTTATTCAGTTTGATGACCTCTACTCTATCCATCAGTAGGATGTGAGCCTTTGCTCACTGCTGTATCTCCAGTGCCTAAACAGCACCTGACGAGGAGCAGAAGCAATACATATTCCTTGAATGAATGAGTAACTGTATTAGTTTCCTATTGATAGTGTAAAGCAACACAGATTTACTGTTACAATTCTGGAGGGATATAAAGTTGGCAAACATGCAAACAACTTGGAAGCATCAAGGGTCCAGTGGAGGGTGGTCGTCATGAAGTTACAGTGGCCCCAACCTCTGTAGCTTATGTCATATCCTTTGTCATATCCTTCTCAAACTGGATCTGCAAACCTGAAAGGGCCAGCTTTCTTTTCCTTCTTCTCACCCTCCCTTTCTTCTTCCAGCCCTTCTTTACCTGGCAGATGGAAATGATGTATTGTGTACCAGTTACTGAGACCCACATCCCACCCTTCATGGTCTGCTTTGCAAACGTGGAGATGGGTCCTTTAAGTGTTTCCTTTCGAGCTGATGCAATATCAAATATTGCCAGTAGAGGGCGCTGGAGAGACATTGCAGGAAGAAGGGGCTTTTCTTTCTGGTTCAAGTGTCTTTACTATTCAAATGTTGGAATCAGAATCTGCAGTGGATGGTGGTTAGCAGCTCCCGGTGGCCAGCAGCTTGCTGCAGCACACCACTTAGGTGATTTTGTAACGGAGAGCCTCCTGTTAGACATCTCTTCATTAACAGCTTACTCTAGAACCCTGAAGAGATTTCCAGCAAGTTCCAGGGTGTGGATTTCTAGCACTCCCTACTACAACTCTTGTTATCCAGCCGCTCAGTCGTATCCAACTCTTTGTGATCCCTTGGACTGCATCACACCAGGCTTCTCTGTCCTCCACTATCTTCTGGAGTCTGCCCAAACTCATGTCCATTGAGTCCTTGATGCCGTCAAAACATCTCATCCTCTGTCGCCCCCTTCTCCTCCTGCCCTCAATCTTTCCCAGCATCAGGATCTTTTCCAGTGAGTTGGCTCTTCGCATCAAGTGGCCAAAGAATTGGAGCTTCAGCTTCAGCATCAGTCCTTCCAATGAATATTCAAAGTTGATTTCCTTAAGGACTGACTGGTTTGATCTCCTTGCAGTCCAAGAGACTTTCAAGAGTCTTCTCTAGCACCACAACTCTGCCATTCAATTATTCATGACTGTGCCCACCCAAGGTGGTCTGGATCTCAGCCCTGAAGGAAGCGGGGGCCCTACCTTGAACACTCTATCTCAATTTGGGGAANGCTCTTCGCATCAAGTGGCCAAAGAATTGGAGCTTCAGCTTCAGCATCAGTCCTTCCAATGAATATTCAAAGTTGATTTCCTTAAGGACTGACTGGTTTGATCTCCTTGCAGTCCAAGAGACTTTCAAGAGTCTTCTCTAGCACCACAACTCTGCCATTCAATTATTCATGACTGTGCCCACCCAAGGTGGTCTGGATCTCAGCCCTGAAGGAAGCGGGGGCCCTACCTTGAACACTCTATCTCAATTTGGGGAAAAATAGCTACTCCTTACCTCTGCTATTATATTCTTTAGTTCTCTTCTTACTAATTAGTCCTTGGTTACTCAGGTCCTCTGTTAGAATAATTCTTTATTGAATTTCTGTGTGATCCATGTCTCTTGATTGGACCCTGGCAGATACAGGACTGGTACAAAGAGTGGTACCAGGAAATAGACCCACAAAGATGGGATTTGGGGACAGGTTCGGTCATGGCTTTGAGTGCGGCACTGAACACCTTGTCAATGAACAATGGAATGCTGGTAATTTATCACATCAAGTGACATCACAATTAATCAAGCTATTTGTTGCTTATTGTGATGAAATGCCAACTGAAGTACATGGCCTTGGAGGCAGAGCAGCTGCTGCACTTGGCAGTTACGACAGTACTGATGGCTTTGAAGACTGCTGTGAGATGGATTCTTGAGTGTGCTCTTCAGCACTTACAGGGAGAAAAACCATAAGCTCAAGTCCTTAACTCTCAGCTGAAGTCATGGTTTAAGAATGTGAGATTTCTATGATAGCCCTGAAGGACTCTCTTCTTTCTTGTGTTCATAGGACTGATAGTGCTGAAAATCAAATGCAAAATTAAATTATTTACATATCCAGGTTGTTTATAGTAAAGTTGAGTTCACAGTCTCACCTAGTTTCTCACGTGAAAGTTAGAGTATGAATTGCTGAAAACTGAGGTTCCAAAACCTGGAATGGGAACATAAGTTTGGATCCAGATAACAGTGACAGTTTCTCCTAGAAGTTGAAAAGTCAAAGGGATGGATTATCCAGTTACTAATTTATTGCTTCTCAGATCCAAATCCATTCTTCATTGCTTGCTCTGCAAAAGTAAAGATGGATCTTTTTTTCCGGCTGGGTCATATGACATGTGGATTGGAGAAGAGGGTGGCAGAGGATGAGATGGCTGGATGGCATTACCGATTCAATGGACATGAACTTGGGCAAACTCCGGGAGACGGTAAAGGACAGGGAAGCCTGGAATGCTGTAGTCCATGGTGTCATGAAGAATCAGACACAAATTGGCATCTGAACAACAACAACAACACATGGCAAATGGGATCTTAGGTCCCAGGTCAGGAATGGTACCCGAACTCCCTGCAGTGGAAGTGCAGAGTCTTAACCACTGGACCACCGAGGAAGTCCCAGGATGGGTCCTTCAAATATGCTTTCTGTGTCAGCTAGTGAGACGTCCGGCTTTGAGACATCGCAGGAGGAGGTTTTCCTTACTGCTTCTGATGTGCTCCTGGTGGCACTCTGGTGATCTTAGCCGCTTCTCCAGTACCTAGCTCTCTTTTCACGGGTAATTTCTTTATCTTGGATGCTTGTTCCACTCACAGATTGAGGCTAGAAAACAGAGAGTCATCTGAATCTTCTGTTTCCCCCGCTGTCCCTCATACTGATCACCAGGTCAAGTGGATTCTGTCTGCGGAATATTTCTCATTCCCCTACTCCCCTCCCCCCCTCCCCTTTCCATGCCCNCATAGCGTTCTTTTCAGCCGCAGCTGCAGAATCTCCACCTCAGAAAACGCAGGGGCAGAAATTTGGCTCGGCGTAGTTGGGTTTGGAGGGTGCTGCAGCTCCCTGGCTTGTCTCACTGTCAAACACACTCTTTTTGCTTGGATGGTATTGACTTTTTTTTAACTGCAGGGCATGGCTTGCAGGATCTTAGTTGCCCAACCAGGGGTTGAACCCAGGCCAGCGGCAGTGGACTGGCCAAGTCCTGACCAGTGGACTGCCAGGGAACCCCCATGGAGGGACATTTTTTGGCGTAACTTTAGTGGGGGTGTTGAAAATGATGAGGATACTGTATTGAAGACCCCCCCCAGCACCCACCCGTTGGCACACCTGGGGGTTGGGGTGGGGCTGTTGGGGTCTGTTTACAGAGGGGTCATCAGGAGGAAAGAGCACCAAGGCACACACATCAAGAGTGATGGGCCAGGGTCCTGGGAATAGTGGCTAAGTGTTGCTTTTCAGGCTCCTTCATCATCCTCCAGCCCACAGCCCAGATAGACAGGATGTTAGTGAGGCCGGTGGGGTCAGCCTCCATGGTGTCTCGCAGGCCCTGGTATGTGGTGGGACCCACTGTAGAGTTTGCAGCCAGGGAAATATCTGGTCTGAACATGGTTCACACACACTGCTCCCACTGTCTTATGGAAACAAGGTTTAGAGGGACAAGGAAGTGGGGTCAGCTTTGCATATGGGTCCTGTGGCAGCAATGGAGCCTCAAGGCACCCTGGCTTGCTGCAGCCCTGCAGTCGATGCTACTCTGGGCCCTCACGACGTGGGAGGCACGGTTATGAGCATGCCGCCTCACAGGAGGGTCCGAACGGGGTAGCCAAGAACACACGCGACACATACCCTGGGCAGCTCAGGCTCCCACGAGATGGAGTTCCCAGAGAGAAGGCTGGGGAGGACCAGAACCAATGGCATTCTCTTATGACTCCGGTGATGGCCTCATTTTTCATCTCTGGGCTAGTGTTAGCGAGGCTTGGGAAACAAGGGTGACACGTTTATTGCCATTTGCTTTTGGTTTGTTTGTTTTTGCTTTGTTTTGCCTGCCCCTCGCAGCACGTGAGATCTTAGCTCCCCAACCAGGAATTGAGCGCTGGCAGTGGAAACACAGAGTCCTAATCACTGGATCTCCAGTGGCAATATGGCACTTGTTTTTCATCGGTCATTAAGAAAGATATTTGAAGTACCCAGAAATGATAAGCTTCCTCAGGGTTTTGAAACCACTCTTACGGCAAACACTAAAGAAGTACAAAGTATCATTATTAATGAAAGTGGACAAAAGTGACCATGAGTCAATAGTACTTTGTACTTAAACCATTTTCCAGCAAAGCATCTCAAAGGGCTGGCTATATCTGAACATCATACCCTTTCACATAGATCTGTGATGACAACTTCTGTTAAGACCTATATATGACCCTTATCAGGGTGAGATCACTGGCTATTTCCCAAATCATAGAGACATTGGATAACAGCCTTGGTCAGGATATGAGTATTGCATTTGGCTTGTCATAATAAGTTCCTGGCCCAGACAGGTGGACTATTGCAGAAATGTGTGTGTGTGAACACTCAGTGGGGGTGGGTTAAACTTGATAAAACCAGGAGGAGGCCTGTCTCTTATACACATCTCACCAGGTCAAGTGGATTCTGTCTGCGGAATATTTCTCATTCCCCTCCTCCCCTCCCCCCCTCCCCTTTCCATGCCCACTCCCACTGCTTCCATCAAGCCTTGCTTGGAGAGTTCGAATAACTCCAGCCTATAGCCTCTGCCTATATTTTCACCTCTATTAACTCATTCTCCACACTTCAGGCAGAGTGATTTTTACTAAGATAAAGTGATCCTGTCATTCCCCAGCTTAAATTTTTCAAATGGGTTCACTTTGTTTCTAACAGTGGTCTCCAAACTTTGTTTCTACAACACGTCAATGACACGTTTTCGAGCATTCAACCACAGTCTGAGTACGTTCAGTTACATACATATTCTACTCTACTTAAAGTTATGAATATGGAGGAGGGAGAGATTAATTGGGAATTTTGTATTTGTAGATACACACTATCAAGTATGAAATAGATAAGCAATAAGGACCTACTGGAAACTATATTCAATATCTTGTAATAACCTATAATGGAAAGGAATCTCAGAAAGAATATACACACATGTATATATATAAATAAAAACTGAATCACTTTGCTATACACCTGAAACACTGTAAATCAACTATATTTCATAAAAAAATTTTAAATACATTCACTTTCATGCATTGGAGAAGGAAATGGCAACCCACTCCAGTGTTCTTGCCTGGAGAATCCCAGAGATGGGGGAGCCTGGTGGGCTGCCGTCTATGGGGTCGAACAGAGTCGGACACGACTGAAGCGACTTAGCAGCAGTAGCAGCAGCAGCAGTGGGTAATAAATTATAAATGTGATAAAATATATAAAGAAAGAAATGAAAATGTGCAAGGTAAAAATAAACAGAAGTTCTGGTATTTTCTTCCCATATCACAATAGTTATTTTTGGAATCTCCTGGGGAGTATTTGCCCATTTTGAATACCACTTATTAATTGGACAAATTAACTGCTTAGTTTGGCATACCAAGCCTTCATGATGTCTTTTGTTTGTTTTAGATTCATTTTATTTATTTATTTATGACTGTGCGGGGTCATTGTCGCTGAACTTGGACCTTCTCGAGTTTCCGTGAGTGGGAGCTCTCTCTAGTTGCAATGCATGAGCTTCTCATTGTGGTGGTTTCTCTTGTTCCGGAGCACAGGCTCTTGGGCAGGAGAGCTTCAGTAACTGTGGCACGTGGGCATGGGCTTTGCTGTCCCATAGCACATGGGAACTTACCAACCCAGGGATCAAACCCAGGTCTCTTTCGATGGCAGGTGGATTCTTTACCACTGAGCTACCAGGGAAGCCCCATGATGTCTTTTACTTGACATTAGAACTTGGCTTAAAAGCTATCTCTCACCTGTGCCACCTTCTCTTACTTTCCCAGTCGACTTTGGAGATTCCTATCTGAGATCCCACAGTCCTTTTTTCCATATCTTTACCATAGCGTTCTTTTCAGCCGCAGCTGCAGAATCTCCACCTCAGAAAACGCAGGGGCAGAAATTTGGCTCGGCGTAGTTGGGTTTGGAGGGTGCTGCAGCTCCCTGGCTTGTCTCACTGTCAAACACACTCTTTTTGCTTGGATGGTATTGACTTTTTTTTAACTGCAGGGCATGGCTTGCAGGATCTTAGTTGCCCAACCAGGGGTTGAACCCAGGCCAGCGGCAGTGGACTGGCCAAGTCCTGACCAGTGGACTGCCAGGGAACCCCCATGGAGGGACATTTTTTGGCGTAACTTTAGTGGGGGTGTTGAAAATGATGAGGATACTGTATTGAAGACCCCCCCCAGCACCCACCCGTTGGCACACCTGGGGGTTGGGGTGGGGCTGTTGGGGTCTGTTTACAGAGGGGTCATCAGGAGGAAAGAGCACCAAGGCACACACATCAAGAGTGATGGGCCAGGGTCCTGGGAATAGTGGCTAAGTGTTGCTTTTCAGGCTCCTTCATCATCCTCCAGCCCACAGCCCAGATAGACAGGATGTTAGTGAGGCCGGTGGGGTCAGCCTCCATGGTGTCTCGCAGGCCCTGGTATGTGGTGGGACCCACTGTAGAGTTTGCAGCCAGGGAAATATCTGGTCTGAACATGGTTCACACACACTGCTCCCACTGTCTTATGGAAACAAGGTTTAGAGGGACAAGGAAGTGGGGTCAGCTTTGCATATGGGTCCTGTGGCAGCAATGGAGCCTCAAGGCACCCTGGCTTGCTGCAGCCCTGCAGTCGATGCTACTCTGGGCCCTCACGACGTGGGAGGCACGGTTATGAGCATGCCGCCTCACAGGAGGGTCCGAACGGGGTAGCCAAGAACACACGCGACACATACCCTGGGCAGCTCAGGCTCCCACGAGATGGAGTTCCCAGAGAGAAGGCTGGGGAGGACCAGAACCAATGGCATTCTCTTATGACTCCGGTGATGGCCTCATTTTTCATCTCTGGGCTAGTGTTAGCGAGGCTTGGGAAACAAGGGTGACACGTTTATTGCCATTTGCTTTTGGTTTGTTTGTTTTTGCTTTGTTTTGCCTGCCCCTCGCAGCACGTGAGATCTTAGCTCCCCAACCAGGAATTGAGCGCTGGCAGTGGAAACACAGAGTCCTAATCACTGGATCTCCAGTGGCAATATGGCACTTGTTTTTCATCGGTCATTAAGAAAGATATTTGAAGTACCCAGAAATGATAAGCTTCCTCAGGGTTTTGAAACCACTCTTACGGCAAACACTAAAGAAGTACAAAGTATCATTATTAATGAAAGTGGACAAAAGTGACCATGAGTCAATAGTACTTTGTACTTAAACCATTTTCCAGCAAAGCATCTCAAAGGGCTGGCTATATCTGAACATCATACCCTTTCACATAGATCTGTGATGACAACTTCTGTTAAGACCTATATATGACCCTTATCAGGGTGAGATCACTGGCTATTTCCCAAATCATAGAGACATTGGATAACAGCCTTGGTCAGGATATGAGTATTGCATTTGGCTTGTCATAATAAGTTCCTGGCCCAGACAGGTGGACTATTGCAGAAATGTGTGTGTGTGAACACTCAGTGGGGGTGGGTTAAACTTGATAAAACCAGGAGGAGGCAGGCTGCTAGAAGGGACATTGACTTTGACATTGAGGCAAAGTTCGGATGCTGCCCTTCCTAGTATGTGACTTGAAAAAAATTAACAAATACCCATGAGCCTCAGTTTCCTCTTTTGAAAAATGAAGATGATAATTCATCCCGTGATCAGTTATATGTGGATTAGATGAGCCAATATGAGCAAAGTACTTAGTACCTAATAAGGGCTGAATAAATATTTCCTGTAGCTCATTCTTTTTTTTTTTTTTTAAGGCTTTCATATTTTAACTTTATTTATTTATTTTACTTTATTCTACTTTACAATACTGTATTGGTTTTGCCATACATCAACATGAATCCATCACAGGTGTATACGAGCCAGTTAGATTAGGATCTAAATCCGATTCACACTTTATAAGGGGTTGATATTTCTTTCTTTTTTTTTTTTTAAAGGCTTCTGTAGCTCATTCTTAATGACTACTTAAAATTTTTTTACAATGACTATTGTTCTTGAAAAAATTATTTGTGATTATATAAAATTTAAGTCATAGGGAATTCCCCAGAAGTCCAGTGACTAGGACTCCATGTTGTCACTGCTGAGGGCCTGGATTCAGTTTTTGATCTGCAAGATTCTGCAAGCCTTGTGGCCCAGCAAAAAAAAAATCAAAACAAATACAAAAGCACAAAGAAGAAAGTAACAAATCATGAAATTTCCTACCACCAAGAAATAACTGTTTTTAACACTAGGCTATAATCATTTCATACCTCTTTCTGTGCAAATAGGTAGTTTCATAGGTAGTTAGCTGAGTGAGTGGATTAAAAATAACTTTGCAGGGGCTTCTCTGGTGGCTCAGTGATAAGGAATCCGCCCGCCAATGCAGAAGACATGAGTTAGAGTCCTGATCCAGGAGGATCCCACATGCCGAGGAGCAACTAAGCTCCCGCGTTACAACTATTGAATCTGTGCCCTAGAGTCTGGGGATCGCAACTACTGAGTTCATGTGCCACAGCGACTGAAGCCCACGCACCTAGAGTCTGTGCTCTGCAGCAGGAGAAGCCTGTGCACCACAGCTAGGGAGTAGCCCACACAGCAACAGAGACCAAGCACGGCCAGAAATAAATGAACACAAGCAAACAAAATTATTTCAAAAATAGCTTTACATGGTTGTATTTTGGTTCAAATGAAAATGTGAACTTTAATTTTGCTTACTGTAACAGGAGCTAAAGGAAGATGAAAAGATTTTCTGCACTTCAGGTAAATGCTTATGTACTAATTAAGGTTATTTGTTTCTTTGCGATTCACTCAGCTTATGAATAAAAGATAATTATAAAATACAATGATTCTTTTTAAATGACAGTTTCTGTTTAACTCATATCTGTTTCCTGAATTGGTGCATGTTTGAGAGTTGCCGCTTAATGTTTTTATGCTTGGGATCACATCCTTTTGGATGGAATATTGTTCTTTTTTTTTTTTAAGTTTATTTAAACAACAAAATGCTTGACTTGAAGGGAAAATTATTTCAGATTCATTTCTATGAGAGTAATTTATCCCTACTTAAAGACAGTATTCAACGCCTGGATCAGGAAGATCCTCTGGAGAAGGAAATGGCAACCTACTCTAGTGTTTTTGCCTGGGAAATCCCATGGACAGAGGAGCCTGGGCGGGCTATAGTCCATGGGGTCCCAAAGAATCTGACACAACTTAGCAATTAAATAACAACAAAGGCAGATTGCCCTACATGTAATAGCTTCATACAAAAATGTTATAAAATTCCTTGGTTTTACAATGATAAATGAAAAAATTTAAATTCTCCAATTAAACAAGGTACTCAAGGATTTTTATGTTGTTCTTTTTTTGTTAAACAGTGAGAATGAAATAACTTACCAGGATATAAAGATAAAAAGAGCTGAATCAACATGCCAGTAATGGAGAACAGCAGATATTTTCACAAATCCAATATTTTCCCCCTGGAAGGAATATTCTTTATTGAAATAAAAAAATTTAATTGGAGTATAATTGCTTTACAATGTTGTGTTAGTTTCTGCTGTACAATGTGAATCAGCTGTACATATACATATATCCCCTCCCACTTGAGCCTCTCTCCCACCTCCTCTAATCCCACCCCTCCATCAGAGAGCACTGAGCTAGCTCACTGTGATATACAGCAGCTCCCCACTAGCGATCTATTTCACACATGGCATTGTGTATATGCCAATGCTGCCGCTGTGCTGTGCTCAGTCGTGTCTGACTCTTTTCGACCCCATGAACTGCAGCCTGCCCAGGCTCCTCTGTCCATGGTATTTTCCAGGCAAGAATACTGGAGTGGTTTGCCACTTCCTACTCCAGAGGATCTTCCCGACCCAGGGATCGAATCCATGTCTCTGATATCACCAGCATTGGCAGGTTTTATATATATATATAAATATATAAATATGTATATAAAAATATATATATGTTATATATATTTATTTTTTAACGACTGCACCACCTGGGAAGCCCATTTATGTCAACGTTACTCTCTCAATTCATCCCACCCTCTTCTTCCCCCCCCCCCCCCCCCCCCCCCC
>SJYV01056333.1:2780747-2799467 GCA_006410875.1 Neotragus pygmaeus
AAAGTCTGTTCTCTGTCAGAATATTCTTTTTTTTTTTTTCCTTTTTTAATTAATTACTTTTGGCCGTGCTGGGTTTTCATTGCTGTGTGAGGGCTTTCTCCAGTTGTGGCGAGCGGGGACTATTCTCCAGCTGCAGTGTGCAGGCTTCTGACTGCAGTGGCATTTCTTGTTGCAGAGCATAGGCTCAGTAGCTGTGGTGCCCAGGCTTAATTGCTTAATTGCTCTGCGTCATGTGGGATCTTCCTGGACCAAGGATCAATGGAACTTGTGTCCCCTTCATTGGCAGGTGGATTCTTAATCACTGGGCCACCAGCGAAGTCCCCTGAATAATCTTAACTCATTTCCCCCCCTCTTTGGCCCTTACTTTGAGCTGGTGGAAGCTATAGAAAGTTCTGAGGCTAGCTAAAGTTTCTTCTCGTATGTAGGATACACTTTCCTGCCTGAAGGCCTGTAGAATGCTTTCTCTTGCCTTGAAGTTTAATAGCTTAGCCAGGATCGGCTCCAGGCCAGTCGCTCTATTCAATTTTCGAGCAAAGTGGTGTGCCCTTTGACTGCTGATTACCTCCTCCTGAATCCCTGCGTGCTTTTCCTGTCTCTCTCTTTTTTTTTAGATTCTCTGCCTCTGAGTCATCGTTACAACAGTGTTGGATTGTCTCTTTTCTAACTTCCACAATTATGAATTTTTTCCCAGGTGCTTTCATCTGTTTCTTTTCTTCTCTGCATTCACTGTGATTATCTGAAGCATTTCCTCTGTTAATAATCCTGATTTTTGATCATGCTGATTCTCTAGATTTTCAGGGTGGTGTTTTGGTCTTCTCTTCACTTCCTGATTCTGTAATTTCCCTTTCCACCTCATTCTGGGTGTCACTTTCTTGTGCTTGTGCTCATATTTCATGATTCATCTATAAAGCACTTGTAGGAACATTTCTTCTAAGTGTGGGATGCATTTTCTTTCACACAGGTTTCTAAATGTTGTATCATCTCTAGGACTGGTCCTGCTCCCTTCTTTGCCTACATCCTCTGACTAGGGGATCACTTCTGTCTTATGATTAAATGTCATGTAGATGCTAATGAGTGGCAAACTTACACATTTAGCCCACACTTATTTCTTCGAGTGAATTTTAAAAATTAATTAATTACTTTATTTTTGGCTGTGCTGGGCCTTTGATACAGGCCACTGGATCATTGTTTCTGCCTGCTGGCTTTCTCTAGTTGTTTCAAGTAAAGGCTACTCTAGTTGCGATGAGCAGGCTTCTCGTTGCGGTGGTTTCTCTTCTTGCAGAGTTTGGGCTCTAGGGGGCTTGGGCTTCAGTAGTTTTAGCACCTGGGCTCAGTAGTTGTGGTGTCTGGACTTCGTTGCCCTGTGGCACGTGGGATATTACTTTTCAAACCAGGGATCGAACCCATGTCCCCTGCATTAGCAGGAGGGTTCTTCATCACTGGACCACCACGGAAGTCCCCACACCTATCTGTTGAACTCAGATTAAACTTCAGCTGATTTCTTGACAGCTTCACATCTCATATGTATCTCAGAATCCAAATGTCTTATACGAATCTGTTAGTTTTTATCTCCTACCTCCCAGTTTTCCTCCCTTAGTTATCTCTGTTAGAGTAAATGGCACCAATATTCACGCCGCTGCTCAAGCCGAAGGCTTAATAGACATCCTTCTCGTCATGGCCCACAACCAGTCCACGACCAAATCCTCTTGCATCTACCTCCTCAGTGTTCCCCAGAGTTTTGCACCTGTTTCACCTCCATCCCATTTTTACCTCTTATCTGGATACTCCACTGACTCCTAACTGGCCTCTCTTCTTCCTCTGTTGCCCCCTCAGGGATTTGTTCTCCACTTAGGAACGAAGATGTGGTGGTTTAAAACCTGTCTGCAAATTCTTTGATGTATCTGTCATCAAGAGGTGGAATCCAGTTCCCCTTTGCTTGAATATGAACTTAGTTATCTGCTTCTAAGAATAGAATACCAAATACCTATGCCTTCACAGGCTAGGTCATAAAAGCATGATAAGGTGTCCACCCGCCTCTCTCTCCTGGGATGGTTGCTCTTGGGACCCATTCTCCATCCCTTAAGTGAGTCCAGGCCACGTGGAGAGGTTATGTGTGGGTGTTGCACTGGACAGCAACAGGGGAGGTCCCGACCAAGAGATCTCTGAGCAAGGAAACACTGAGATCACTCCCGCCCAGCCATGGTTTAAAGGCAACCATGGTACAGCAGAAACTAACACAACAGTGTAAAGCAGTTACACTCCAATTGAAAAAAAAGACAACCACATAAAAGAGTTTGACCAAGAACCACATGGCTGAATGCAGTCAACTCCTAGAATGGTGAGAATGATAGTGTGTGTTACTACTATCTCACATCCCTAAACTTGGGATGATCTGTTACACAGCAATAGATAACTGATGCACCAAGTGACTTTCAAATATAAATAATATTGTGTGACTTCCCCACTTGACACTATTCACTGTTTTAGAATTGAGTTTACTTTTATTGTTTGTTGGGGTTTTTTTTGCCTCATTGTATGGCTTGCAGGATCTTAATTCCCTGACCAGGGATTGAACCCATATCCTCAACAGTGAAAACCCAGAGTCCTAACCAAAGGACCACCAGGGAATTTCCTAGAATTGAGTTTCATGTAAAATCAAAACCAAATCCTAGCATGATCTGGCCCTGTCTTGCCATCTCTCTTCCCTCTTATACATTTTGCTCCAGCCCTGTAAACACCAAGTGCGTTCTCTCCTCAGGACCTTTACACGTGCTCTTCTCTGCATGAAACGGACTTCTCATACCTCTTGCCACGGTTGGATCTTTCTCATCTTCCAGACCTCAGTTCAAGCATCATCTCTGCAGAGGATTTCTCTCTCACCCATCCTCCTTTTGGCCACAGCACCTTGCTTAGTTCCCTCAGCAGATGTCACACTCAAAAATTAGCTCATTATTTATTTTAAAAAATTGTGTTTTCTCCCTCCCCTCCATTAGAACATAAGCAACACATGGCAGGGGTCTCATCTTGTTCATTCTCAGAACCTAGTAGAGTAATTAACACATAGTAGGTATGCAATAAAGGTATTCATCTTTAGAATGAATATCAAGGGAGGGAGACTTTGTGGCTTACTTCCTTTATGTGGAAATCCAAGCAAAGTGTTGAAATGTTCCCTCTCATGGCATTTCCTAGTATTGAGTCTGGAATAATTAAAAGGGAATAATCTGTTTTTTTGCTGTCGTCACTTTTTTGATTCATTCATTCATTCATTAAGCACAAGATTCCTTCTCTCAGAAGGAGGATATGAACAAACCATTAATATTAAAGATATCATATTAGGATATGATACAACTAGGAAGAAAAATGAAGCAGGGCAAGGGGCTAGATAGAGTGTGACTATTTAGGGGGACTGTTTTATTTATTTATTTAAAAAATTCTCAAGTTATATTTTAAAAAATATTAATTTATTTGGCTCTGTTGGGTCTTGGTTGCACAATGTGGGATATTTTAGTCGTGGCATGCTGAACCATAGTTCCCCGACCAGGGATCAAACCTGCACCACTAGCGTTGGCAATGCAGAATCTTAACCACTGGACTACCAGGTAAATCCCCTAAGCTCTGTCTTTTAATCAAAGATGGATCTCTTTACCAAATGGCTACATTTAGACACTTCCTAGTGTTGTATTGTGTTGCCTTTTAAATGACTCAGATATCGTTTCTGTGTGTCTAAATGATTAAGCATTCCAAGCACAATATGATCCAAAAGAGGACACAGTTTTATCCCAAAACACATTGAGTTGTATGTGTTAAATATATACAGCTGTCTATATGTCAATCATACCTCAATAAAGTGGGTAGGGGGAATACAACTTTAAAGAAAATGGAACATGTTGGCATTTTTCTTAAACTTGAATTGTTACTAACTTACTTCAATCTCATTGGACCAGAATGAAAATGATCCTTTGTAACTCGTTGGATGTTCTTAGACCCCAAAGCTCTTGCTAATGTGTCTTATTCTATCTCCAAGTGGAAAATCATTTTCCATTTCCACTTTAAGTGGCTCCCTGACATACTTAGTAAAGCTTCATTCTGGTTCACCAGAACAAAGGCATCCCGGGTTGCCCTGGAGTGAATGCTTTCATTGTCTGACTTTATTGTGTCCTATTTCCAAGGGGAAAATTCCAGAGGTGGTGAGGGAGCAGATTGTACTAGCTCATAGTTTTCCTCCCTAGCTAAATACTTGAGGAACAAGCATGGATTGAGGGATATGAGAGGTAAGCCAAAAGAAGGCTTGGAATCCCTTCTGGTGCTAATCGAGAAGTGGAGGAGGGGGACTTTCTTGGTAGTCCAGTGACTAACTCTGAGCTCCTAATGCAGGGCGGGGGGTGAGGGGGCTCAGGGCAGGTTCCATCCCTGGTCAGGGAACTGGATCCCATACACTACAACTAAAGAACCTGCTTGCTGCTACTAAGACTCAGTGCAGCCAAATTGGGGGGGGGGGAAGGCTTGGAGGGGAGAGCAGTGAAGCCAGGGCTTGCACCTGCCCCTAACTTTCTGGAGGATTTCCCTAGTTCTCCCTCAAGCCCTCCTTCTTTTTCTAACCTCCTTTCCCAGCCTTCTCTTCCCACTTTTTTGGTATTCTGGGAACTGTAGGGAATAGATATTAATCTTATTTCCATGGGCAATATTTTAATGGAGGAGAGTCCAATAAACACTATTTCTGATTTAAACCCCCCCCAACCTGTTCATCTCTTGAAATGACCCCCTCTTCACCCTCCACTTTCTCCTTTCCTGATCTCTAGCCCCAGATTTCACTGAACCCTTCTAGGTACAACTGGCTTCCTTTGACTCTTTGGTCTTTTCAATGTGTTGTCTTGCATCTCGGTGCTTTTGTTTTTTAATTTTGCATCTAGAGGTAAAGGTTAGGTTTCATTTGAGCTGAGAGAAAATGTATAGAGAAGCAGACAAATTATTTCACCCTTCAAGTAGCATTAATGTTGAAGATCTTTTTCATGTGTTCCCTGCCTGTTGGCCAGTGAATTCTTTTACAGATTTGTAGCTTTTTTGTTTGTTTGTTTAAATAGTGGTATTTATGAACTTCCCTGGTGGCTCAGATGGTAAAGAATCTGCCCATGATGTAGGAGACCGGAGTTCGATCCCTGGGTTGGGAAGATCCCCTGGAGAAGGGAATGGCAACCCACTCCAGTATTCTTGCCTGGAGAATCCCATGGACAGAGGACCCTGGCAGGCTACAGTCCACGGGGTTGCAAAGAATTGGACACAACTGAGCCACTAACACTGGGGGCTTACTGGTTAAGAAACCACCTCCAAATAATCTAGACATAATCCCAGGGAAAGGAAGGAATGAAAAGTTCCTGAGGTTAGATTTTCACTAATTCAAAGAATCAGAGCTCCAAACAGAAACTAAGGTGAGTTCTAGAAAAACAGAGACAAGTACCCTTTGTTGTTCATCTGAGACAGTGTGCTGACTTCTACTGTTAGATGTCAAATGCAAGGACCTACTTCCTACATTCATGTATTAAATACATGTGTTAGGAAATTTCAGTTTTCCTCTAGGCCTACTTAATGTGGTATTTAGAGAACAGTGGTAGCTGAATGAAGAATTCTTGGCACTGCTTCAGGCTGTAGAACTTAGCACTGAAAATTATGTATGGGATGCTACATACATGGTAATCAATTTTCTTCTTTCTTTTCAATTTATTTTATTTTCAACTGTACCACATGGCATGTGGGATCTTGGTTCCTCAACCAGGGGTCAAACCCACGTCCCCTATATTGGAAGCTTGGAGTCTTAACCACAGGACTCCCAGGGAAGTCCCTCCTCTTTCTGACCATAACCTCCTTGAGGATAGAGACTGTGTCTTTGTTTTCAATTCTCCCTCGGTGCCTAGTACTGGGCTACAAGCACAGTGAGCGCTAAATACTGTCAGTCAGCTGATGGATTGAAGTCATATAGAAAAGATTCAGAAAAGAAAGAATGGCAAGGCAACACAAGGGGAGAGAGCGAATTCTAAAATGTACTTCCTTCCATTCCCCACTTCCTACTATGTCCTACTTTTTTCCTGTTAGCACACTTTCCCTAATAACTTTTTAAAGCTTATTGAAGAGAAGTAGTAATCTTTCTCTTGTGCTGTTAAAGAGTAGAAAATATTGATTCAAGCCATGCAGGATACAAGCCTCGGACAAAGTAAGGTGGATGAGTTTGGCTTTATGAGCAGGGGATTCATTCTCATTTTCATTACTGAAGCTGCGCTTAGCACTGCCACTTAATACAGTCTTTATAAACTCTTCACATAGCAGATGGTGGTCTCAAGTCCCCGGGTGGGTTTCCACAGGAAGAGAACAAAGGAAACCTTTAAGTGGCTTGGGCCCTGTGTAGCATTAGCATTTCATCAAAGATGCAGGTTCTCCTTTTGATCCTTAAGGTCATGGAAGGAAAATGACCCATTAGCACTAACGGGATCTTGAAGGCAAAATCCCATGGAAAGGAAGCTGGGTGTTTTTAAAGATCCAGCGTGTGAATGATACCCAGGATGGACATCTAGTAAGAGTCAGTTTCCCATGGACTTCAAGCTATGCTCTTACTCTTTCTTCAAGCTATAAGTGACTGGTTGATTTTCATTAGTATTCTTTAAGTAGGCCATATATAGAACTGACAAGGAAATGATGGAGCTGGGGCAAAAGAAGATACAAAGAACATGTACAAAGCCAGCTATATATCCAGAAGCCCTGATCTTTGGCACTAGTGTGGAATGCATGTGTGTAGGGTGTGTGTGTAACAGTCCCTTCTCAAGAATATTATCTGTAGAATGACCCGAAATAATACCACAAGTATCTGTTTCCTAGTAGCTGGGCAGTAACGAGCAGAAAACAGTGCACAAGCCTTTTAGTTATATCTGGCTACAGACCCTGGTTCTGCCATTTACTGATTGCCTCAGTGTAGGTACATTAAGTTACACAACTTTCTCAAGAGTCAGATTTTTCACCTGTGAAATGGGTTAATAATGCCCACCCTGTCAGGCTGTGAGAATCACAGAGAATGCACGCAAGCATTGGGCACAGAGTGTCCTCAGCACACGACTGCTACCGGTACGGCAGTGTTGGTGTGTGTGGTACGAATTATCCATCGACAGTGTACCTCATTCTATGCTGACCTGCACTGAGAAATACAGAAGAATAAGAAGTCTAAGTTCTCCCCTTTTTTCTAGTATAATTAGAGTGGTAAGATATCAACACACAAGTCTTATTTTCCTTGACTCAGTTTAGAGGCATTTGTGTACTTGAAGTGCACCTTGCACTATCCAAGAAGCAGCTTGAGAGGATTCTTTGATATACTCCATTTGAATCCCAGCAGCATTAAACCTGGTAACATAAGCAGGACAGTTGTTTAATGCATATCTTTTAATTTGATGTAAACAGACTGAGACAGAAGAATTCTGTGAATACCAAGGGCCAGGTTGTAAGGTTCAGGCTAAATGTGCCTTATAAAATCAGAAAAATAGAAGGATTTTATGGCCATTGATTCTAAGCTAGAGTATTATGAAAGAGTTTAGATCAAAAGAAAATATAGGATGCATTACTTTGGGAGGATATAAACGCACACACCAAACATGGGGAATAGCACAAATATACAGGAAGACAAAATTAAAACAGCATTCAAGAAAGAACACAAAAGGCCAGAATAGACCAGAAAAGAAGAATTTTCAAAAAGACCACAGTAAATAATGTTGGATAAGAAAAGTCAAAGGAAAGCCTTTGACTTGAGTAACATGATAGAATTTGTGACTATTGTTTTCCAAAGGCAATAAGAAGTCCAAAAATATAAGACATCCACACTAGGAGATGAGAGAATGTGAATAATGTGAATTCCACGTTCCACTCATATTCCAGAATGTGAATAATCTAGAGAGAAGAGAAGAAATTGTGTTTAACATTCAACATGTGTAATTTGAGTAGGAGTGTCCTTTAGGAANCCTTTGACTCTTTGGTCTTTTCAATGTGTTGTCTTGCATCTCGGTGCTTTTGTTTTTTAATTTTGCATCTAGAGGTAAAGGTTAGGTTTCATTTGAGCTGAGAGAAAATGTATAGAGAAGCAGACAAATTATTTCACCCTTCAAGTAGCATTAATGTTGAAGATCTTTTTCATGTGTTCCCTGCCTGTTGGCCAGTGAATTCTTTTACAGATTTGTAGCTTTTTTGTTTGTTTGTTTAAATAGTGGTATTTATGAACTTCCCTGGTGGCTCAGATGGTAAAGAATCTGCCCATGATGTAGGAGACCGGAGTTCGATCCCTGGGTTGGGAAGATCCCCTGGAGAAGGGAATGGCAACCCACTCCAGTATTCTTGCCTGGAGAATCCCATGGACAGAGGACCCTGGCAGGCTACAGTCCACGGGGTTGCAAAGAATTGGACACAACTGAGCCACTAACACTGGGGGCTTACTGGTTAAGAAACCACCTCGCAATGCCGGGGCACAGGTTCAGCTCCTGGTCTGGGAAGATCCCGCATGCCTCTGGGGGACTCAGGGGGTGTGCCACAGCTACTGAGCCTGTGCTCCAGAGCCCACAGCCACAACTGCTTAAGCCCACCTGCCTTAGAGCCCGTGCTCTGCAGCAAGGGAAGCCCCCGCAATGAGGAGCCTGTGCACCACAATGAAAAGCAACCCCGGCTTGCTGAAACTAGAGAAACCCACTCGCAGCAGTGGACCCAACATGGCCAAAGATAAATAAATTACATAAATAAAAAACATTTTAAATAGTGCTACTGGGACTTCTCTCATGGTCCAGTGGCTAAGACTCTGCTCTCCCCACGCAGGGGACCTAGGTTCAGTTCCTGGTCAGGGAACTAACTAGATCCCACACGCTGCAGCTAAGACCTGGTGCAGCCAAAAAAAAAAAAAAATGGTGGTATTTATTTATTTTGGGCCATACCACGTGGCATGAGGGATCTTAGTTTCCTGACCAGGGATTAAACCCATACCCCAAGAAGTGGAAGCTCAGAATATTAATCACTGGAACACCAGGGAAGTCCCCCCAGAGTAGCAGCATTTGAATAGTCTCTTTTACTTCTGGAAGAAAGTAACCTTTGCCCCCTCCTTTTTTTTTTTTTTAAGGGAAGGAGCTCTTTTCAGATCGCAGTGCAAGGAAAAACACAGGTTGACACAAGTCCCTGCAGGAGAAGAGGGGTGGGCATGTGGTCCCTCCCATTTGGGGAATAGCACTCCATGCAGAGAGCAAGCAGGCGGAGCACAGGCCCTGCCCTAGGGAGGCGCCGGAAGGGAGCCTTGCCCGCTCTTGGCTTTGGCCTCTCCTTGGGGGCTCTTCCTGGCCCGCAGCTGTCCACACCGACCCTCGGACAGATCTGGACAAATGTTGTCCTCTTTTACTCCTGTTCTGTGTACCAACACTGTGTGGGGCTGAGGCTGACCTTGGCTTTACCCTGGGGTTGGGGGGCACCGTAGAGGCCCCCACTTCGCACAGCCACCCTCTCCGAGCACTCAGTCAGGACTGGCAGGTGCCTCCTGGGTCAGACCCCCAGGGACCTGCGGGCTGTGGTGTTGGGCAGTCATTATGGATGCCCTGGTCCCCACTGCCCACTCCAGCCCTCAGAGGGACCAAGATAGGGCCTCATAGTCCCTGAGGCTGGCCTGTCCACTTCTGCCCCTCCTCGAGGAGGCTGGTTTCTACTCACCCAACTGGGAACAGCGAAGGTGTTTTCTGACCTCAGGAGAGAGTTGGGAGCGGGCCGAACCATCACAGCCTTTGGCCTAAATGGCAAACAGAGTGGAGAGTCTCTTGGTTGAGGATCTGGCACTGATCAAGGGTTTGCATAAGCAGTAAGTTGAGAAATCCTGCTTGCTGGAGGGAGTGCAGGAGGCAAAGGGGACTGACTGTCCCTTTAGGAGGAGACAGTCTCTCATAGGTGACCTCTTATGGAACGACTGACCTAAGTCCTCCTCTTCTCTGTCCACTTGGTGAATTAATTAGGCTCTTTGGAACTTGATTTCCTCATCTTTGAAATTAGGAATAAGAACACAAGTTCCCCGAGATCCTTTTCTTTGTTTCTTTCCACGTGGGATCTTAATTCCCCAAGAAGGGATTAAACAGGGCCTTTGTCAGTGACAATGTGACTTTCTAACCACTGGACCACCAGGGAATTCTCCAAGATCCTTTCCATCTTGGCCATTCTGTGAGATAATTAGTGAGACTGGTTTTCTAATAAGCAGACACTCAAAACAGTGCTGTGATCTTTCAGTTCAGTTCAGTCGCTCAGTCGTGTCCGACTCTTTGCGACCCCATGAATCGCAGCACGCCAGGCCTCCCTGTCCATCACCAACTCCTGGAGGTCACCCAGACTCATGTCCATTCAGTCAGTGATGCCATCCAGCCATCTCATCCTTGGTCGTCCCCTTCTCCTCCTGCTCCCAATCCCTCCCAGCATCAGAGTCTTTTCCAAAGAGTCAACTCTTCGCATGAGGTGGCCAAAGTACTGGAGTTTCAGCTTTAGCATCATTTCTTCCAAAGAAACCCCAGGGTTGATCTCCTTCAGAATGGATTAGTTGGATCTCCTTGCAGTCCAAGGGACTCTCAAGAGTCTTCTCCAACATCACAGTTCAAAAGCATGAATTCTTCGGTGCTCAGCCTTCTTCACAGTCCAACTCTCATATCCATGCATGACCCCAGGAAAAACCATAGCCTTGACTAGATGGACCTCAGTTGGCAAAATAATGTCTCTGCTTTTGAATATGCTATTTAGGTTGATCATAACTTTTCTTCCAAGGAGTAAGCGTCTTTTAATTTCATGCCTTCAATCACCATCTGCGGTGCTGTAATCCTTAAGGAGGCCTTAATGTCTTCCTATAACCTTGTGTGTATGTGTGTCTGTATGCTCAGTCCCTCAGTCTTATCTGACTTTGTGACCCCATGGATTATAGCCCACTAGGCTCCTCTGTCCAGGAGAGTTTCCAGGCAAGAATGCTGGAGTGGGCTGCCAGTTTCTACTCCAGGGGATCTTCCTGACCCAAGGATTGAACGCATGTCTCTTGGGTCTCCTGCACTGGCAGGTGGATTCTTTACTGCTGCACCACCTGGGAAGCCCCTATAACTTTGTAATCACCCCCAATAAGGAGGAAGTACTTGTGAAAAAGGACCTTTTTCCCCTTCTTCCTCTTTTTCTTCCTTCCTTCTTGGCTTCCTTGCTTTTTTATAGCCTTAATTACCTTCTTCAATCATACGTCTTTTGACACTAGAGTTACCATTTATGAACAGCCATTTGAGCCAGGTCTTGTGGATAAGGGAAGGTCAAACACGATGCCATAACTTTGGTTGTGACAGTTTCCCAGGGAGCATGCTGCAAACTCTGAAATGCTGTCTGCGAGTCACTGGGCCACAGTTCAGACTTCTTGCCAAATTCAGAATCACACATAAAAAAATATCCTTCCTGTCAAAGGAGTGAAGCATTGGGGCTTTCTCTGGATCATTTCTTTTCTCAGTTCTGGAATTTTTAACTGCAGATTTTCATGTCTGATTTGGTTGCACTAGGCACTCCCAGTGCTGTTTTCTTTAAAACTTCCTGATTGGTCCAGCTCCTAAGAGAAATCTTTGCTGTGTTATATGTCAAAATACGTGGACTAATAATTGCAGAAACATGCTACATATTCCAGGTTACTTTAAAAATTAGACCAAAGCTTTATTTACCATTTAGTTTTCAGCTTTCATGAAAGTGGTTAGGCATCATTTAAAGAGAACAGTATTTTCTGACCTCCCCCCCGTTTTCACAGGTTATGGGTTATGGGTTCACCCTGCGTGGCAAGGGTGAATATTACAGGCAGACGGCTTCTTGCCCAGAATGGCTAGGATACCATTTCTAACCATGTCACTGTGCAGATGTAGAATGAAAAGCCACTTGGCAGCAAGCTATATTGGGACTTCGGGAATCATGTGGGTGGCGGGATTTACAGGGCCTTTTCCTTTCAACCAGAAAATTCTACATTTCTGTGATGCTAACTCCTTCCCTACCTTCCACACGCCATCTGGGGGCAGCGTCTGACATGACTCCCGATAACCCCACCTCTTGGGATTCACTCCCTTGGGTAATATCTTCCTGACATGTGGGTTGAACCTTATGACTTAAAAAAATTATTATTCATTTATCATTTTTGGCTGCATTGGGTATTCACTGCTGCACGGGCTACTGTCTAGTTGCATTGCGAGGGCTTCTCACTGTGGCGGCTTTTCTGATTGCAGCTCCCGGGCTCTAGAGCACAGGTTCAGTAGTTGTGGCTCGCGGGCTGTGTTGCTCCGCGGCATGTGGGATGCTCCCAGACCAGGGATTGAACCCTTACCTCCTGCATTGGCAGGTGGATTCTTTACCACTGAACCACCAGAGAAACCTGGAATTTTTAAAATATTTATTTAATGTATTTATCTGATTGTCTCAGGTCTTAGTTGGGGCATGTGGGATCTAGTTCCCTGACCAGGAATTGAACCTAGCCCCCTGCATCGGGACTATGAAGTCCCACCACCAGGGAAGTCCCCTGACTGGTTTCTAAGGAATAGAACGCACCGAGATGATCAGATGTCACTTTCATGATTAGGTTACTTATAACACTGGGACTTCCATCTCACTACCACTTTCTTTTGCTGGCACTCTCTCTTCCTCGCTCTGCTTTCTCACCCAGATGAAGTAAGCTGCCATCTGAAAAGACTCAGATAGTTCAGAGCTGAGGTTGACCTCTGAGCAGCAGTCATCAAGGAACTAAGGCTCCCAGTCCAACAACCAGAGGAGGTGAATCTTGCCAAAACCATGTGATGGAGCTTTGAAGCAGCCCCTTCTCCAATTCAAGCTTCAGATGAGACTGCAGCCTTGGCTGAAACTTTAGTACAACATTTTGAGAAACTCTAAGAGGACCCAGCTGGGCTGTGGATTCCTGGAAATCCAGGTTCCTGACTGAGAGAAACTGTGGGAAACAAGAACCCTTGGGTCTTCTTGTTGTTGCTGTTTTGTTTTCGGCCACACCTGTGTCTTGCAGGATCTTAGTTCCCTGACCGAAGATCAGACCCATGCCTCCTGCATTGGCAGCACAGAGTCTCAACCACTGGATCACCAGGGAAATCCCACTATTGCTGTTTTAAGTCACTAAAGGTTTAAGGTTTGGGTGCTAATTTGTGATGCAGCAGCAAATAACCAATATAATATCATTCAATATCGTCAAAACTCTCTTACTGTTTTATTGACCAGAACTCCTTTTAGTGTAGCAAATGTTTTGCTTTTAGATTTCATTTGACTGAAATTTACTCTCACAGGGGCTGGAATCAGCCATCTAGAAAGTGCCCCTCAGCTGTAAATTTCAGAGACAAATTCTTTGTTCCAAAAAAACAAAACATGCTTTTTTTTTTTTCATCCTTATGAAATAAGAAGGCTTAAGTGGCCACAGTTGCTGGCACAAGATTAACTGGCTGGCTGTGCAGACGGCGGCTGGTGTGAGTGGATTCAGGGGCAGGATGTGCAGCTGTGACACTTATAAGCTCTTTTGAACCTTCACCCTCTGGACTCTGACTCACTTTATAGTTTGCTCTTATTGTGGGTTCCTGTCCCATGGTTGGTTTAGTTGCTAAGTCATGTCTGACTCTTTGTGACCCCATGGACTGTAGCCCGCCAGGCTCCTGTGTTCATGGGATTTCCCAGGCAAGAATACTGGAGTGGGTTGCATGTCCTTCTTGAGGGGATCTTCCCCACCCAAGGATCAAACCTGGGCCTCCTGCATTGCAGGCAGATTCTTTACCAACGGAGCCATGAGGGAAGACCCATAGCATTTAAAAAAATTACGTATTTATTTACTTATTTGGTTGTGCCTGGTCTTAGTTGCACCATACGGGATCTAGTTCCCTGACCAGGGATCAAACCCGGTCTCTTGCACTGAAAACTCAAGAGTCTTAGCCACGGGACAACCAGGGAAGTCCCAGCATTGTTAGAGATTCCTCTGAGATACATTTCTTCTTTCTTTTTCTGAGAAGGAATGCCTGAGTCCTCCCTTCCCTTCTTCCTTTGAGGACACTGAGGCACAGACAGGTTAAGCGGCCCACCCCTGGCCAGATCCTGACTCCCCCCTCCACAGGGCAGGACACCCCTACCTTCACTGAGAAAGGAATTCCAAGCCCCTTCAGAATGGTGTCGCTACCAGCACACCCTGAATCGTCTGATTTGAACGTTTCATGCTGCTACCTAAATTCTCTAGAGCTCTACGAAAGTGATATCATCAGCTTTAAACTATTTTGTCTTCTTCCTTTTCTTTCTTTTAAATTAATTTATACTGGAGTATAGCAAGGCCTGGCGCTTCTGCAGTCCCTGGGCTTGCAGAGTCAGACACGACTGGGCAACTAAGCAACAACATAGTTGCTTTAAAATGTTGTTTCAGTTTCTACTGTACCCAGTTATGGAAATACATGTCCCCTCTTTTTGGATTTACTTCCCATTTAGGTCACCACAGAGCACTGAGTAGAGTTCCCTGTGCTATAACAGTAGGTTCTCAGTTTTATTATTTTATACATAGTATCAATAGTGTATAAGTGTCAATCCCAATCTCCCAATTCATCCTGCTCCTCTTTCCCCTCTTTCTAATTTCCCTATTTTCTGCTCCTTTCTCCCTCTCTTTATGTCATCTTCTTATATCATCTGCTGTAAGTAAAGACATGAAAAAGTGTGTTCTTTTAAAAAACAAGTTGTTATATATATATGATGTATATATACATCAAATATATACATACATCAAATGTATATATACATCAAATATATATATATACCTGAAATAAGTTGATATATATATATATAGTATATACTGTGCTTAGTCACTCAGTGGTGTCCAACTCTTTGTGACCCCATGGAAGGTGCCTCTGTCCATGGGGGTTCTCCATATATAGATATAAGATGGAAATAAACAATGAATTTCAGAATGCAGCCAAAATGAAGTAGCATGACTTCTAAGGCTATATCACAAAAGGCAATGTGCTTTTCAACTTGTTTACTGGAACACTTATCCTGGAGCCCTGAGCTGCCATAGAAGGAGTGGTTTGAGGCTACCATGTTGCGGGGAAGCTCAAACTAACCCACATGGAGTGACCTCATAGAGAGGTCATGAAATGACATGAAGAGGGAGAGTGAGAGATACCAGCCAGCTCCTGCTGCTTCTTCCCCCTGCTGTTCCTCTTCTAAATGTTTTCTAATTTCAACCACATGGGGAGACACTGAGCCAACCAAGCCCTTCTCAAACTCCTAACCCATAAAAACTGTGAAATATAACAAAATGATCGTTGCTGTTTTAAGCCATTAAGTTTTTGGATAATTTGTGATGTAGCGATAGATAAGTAACAGCAACTTGCCCCCCAACTTTTAAGTCATAGAGCTGAGATTTGAGTTGTCAGTGCTGCGAATAAAAAGACAACACACGCATGCATGAAGACACAGTTTTTTAATCTTCAGATATAGCTAGGAGGAGAACTGGTTATTGCACACTCATCCGGCATTCACAGTCCACAAGGGTAAGTTATAATTTAGCATAACTTTGCTTGCACACCTTGATGAGGTTTGAGAGATTCGAATTACACAGCAAAGTCAGACTTTTTCTTTTAAAACATGTCTGACTTCTCTCTAGCATGTGAATGACCAGAGTTCTTCTCAAAGACTAACCCTGGAAGGGAAGGGCTGGTTGAAAAAAAATGTTGATTCCTGAGTGCCACCCAGATTTCTAAATCTGATTCTCTTGGTGGTAGGATCAGGAATCTGAAGTTTTAACAACTCTCCAGGTGGTTCTGTTTTTATTTTCTCTCTCTCTCTCTCTCTTTTTTTTTAAAATTTGGCTGTGCCAGGTCTTAGTTGCAGCACACAGGATCTTTAGTGGCAACACATGGAACCTTCTGGTTGCAGCCCATGAGATCTAGTTCCTTGACCAGGGATGGATCCTGGGCCCCCTGCATTGGGAGCAGAGTCTTAGCCACTGGACCACCAGGGAAGTCCCTCTTTAGGTGCTTCCTAAGCATATTAGAATTTGAAAACAGCTGCTCTGTGGCCAACATTATTTGACTTGGAGAATATTCAAGGTAGTCCTTCTTAATGTGCCTCTCCAGGAAAATCATGCAATCACTAACTCTTCAATCAATGTAACTCCCTGAATTTGCCTGATTGTAAGGATCACCTAGAGGATTTGACAAAGATATGCATTCCTAGGTCTCTGCTGGGAATCTGAGAAGAAGCAAAGCCTAGGAATCTGAATTTTATATTAGTTGTTAAGGGAATTCCCTGGTGGTCCAGTGGTCAGGACTCCAAGCTTTCACTGCCAGGGTCACGTGTTCAATCCCTGGTCAGGGAGCTAAGCTCTCACAAGACCTTTGGTGTGGTCCAAAAAATAAATAAATAAATAGTTGTTCAATGTTCTTCTAAGTAACTACACAAATTTATGTGCTTCACGGAGTTATTGAAATATAGGTCAGCAAGATTTTGGATAGCATTTACCCAAAATGATAATTTTAGTTTTCAAATAGCAGTGTGTTTTAATCCATCACTTTTGGAAGGATTACATTTCACCGAATGCTTTCTTTCTCTTTTATCCATAGAGATGAGGATTAAGATGACAATAGGTAGCATTTGGGCTTCCCAGGCTGTGCTAGTGGTAAAAAACCCACCTTCCAATGCAGGTAGACGTAAGAGATGTGGGCTTGATCCCTGGGTCAGGAAGATCCCCCGGAGGAGGGCACAGGCAACCCACTCCATTATTCTTGCCTGGAGAATCCCATGGACAGAGGAGCCTGGTAGGCTGCAGTCCATAGGGCCCACAGAGTCAGATACAACTGAAGCAACCTAACACATACACACCCGCTTAGTGTTTGTTGGGCACTTACTATGTGCCAGGCACCATACATTTGATCCTCCCCAAACCTTGGAAGGAAAGTTACGACCAACCTAGAGAGCGTATTCAAAAACAGAGACATTACTTTGCCTACAAAGGTCCATCTAGTCAAGCGTATGGTTTTTCCAGTAGTCATGTATGGATGTGAGAGTTGGACTGTGAAGAAAGCTGAGCGCTGAAGAATNCCTTCCCTTAAAATAACTTGTGATGGTCTACCTACTTTTTGGAACCCTATCCTAAAACAACCTGGGATTCTGTAGGGACAAATATTTTCTGATTCAAGTGAGTCAATGACAATTCTCACCAGGCTTTTTCTTTCTTTTTTTGGCTGCGCTGGGTCTTCGTTGCTGTGAGTGGGATCTTTCTCTAGCTGTGCAGAGTGGGGACTACTCTGTAGTTGCAATGCATGGGCTTCTCATTGCAGTGAATTCTCTTGTTGCGAAACACAGGATCTAGGCACATGGGCTCCAGAAGTTGTGGCTTGCAGGCCCTACAGCGAACAGGTTTCAGTAGTTGTGACACACTGGCTGAGTGGCTCGTGGCATGTGGATTCCTCCTGATCTGGGGACCAAACCTCTGTCCCCTTCATTGGCAGGTATGGAGTCTTATCCACAGCACCACCAGAGAAGCCCTCACCAGGCAACTTTTAACAGCCTTGTGGCTTTTTGTCTTTAAAAGCTCCTGACTCTCTTCCCTGGAATATTCTTTCATGTTTACCCCAAACCTGTGTCTTCTGAATTGCAAAACTTAAGACCCCCCAAAACTCTTTTCTAATATGTAGGTTCCTGCATTATTTTTAAGTTAGCACATAAAAATGTAGGCTTCATAATAGTATTGTAGTATGAATCCAAATTGATGGAATATATTATGTGTATATAAACTGATAAAATGCTGATGTCCAAGTAGATCCAGTAACAGTTGGGCAACAACGCTTTTCACTTACAACACATGAAAAAAAAGAAAAGAAATTTTTTTTAATGGCTGATATTGTGAGGATTTGCCCACCCCAGCTAATGAATATTGGTTACGTTTCTAGGGGAGAAAGCAATCTCCATGGTTTTGGACCAAAAGATTTGCACAAGCTAGGGTAAACCACATAGACCAGGCCTCCCCTACGGTCCCGTTTTTCTATTAGAGATAGAGATTTCATTGCCAGCCCCTCCTGCTATCAATTTTAACATAACCCCCAATCAGATGGCATGTGTAAATGCTTAAACCTGGATTGTGAAGGACAAATCTCAGTGGTCTCAGAAAGTGCTGGAGAAGAGAGTTTCACTTACAGGAAAGAAGCTCATGCTTGTAAAAAAGAAAAGATTTTAAAGGGTCATTCCAGTGGCACTGACAAGCATCACTAAGGATGCTGCTTGCTTTTCTTTGGTCATGTAAGTCATGTCTGACTCTTTTGTGACCCCCACGGACTATAGCCCTAGGCTCCTCTGTCCATGCAATTTCCCAGGCAAGAATACTGGAGTGGGTTGCCATTTCCTTCTTCAGGGGATCTTCCCGACCCAGGGTTCAAACCCCCATTCCCTGCACTGGCAGGCAGATTCTTTACCACTGAGCCACTAGGGAAGCCCAAGGATACTGCTGCTGCTGCTGCTAAGTTGCTTCAGTCGTGTCTGACTCTGTGCAACCCCTGAGACGACAGCCCACCAGGCTACCCCATCCCTGGGATTCTCCAGGCAAGAACACTGCAGTGGGTTGCCATTTCCTTCTCCAATGCATGAAAGTGAAAAGTGAAAGTGAAGTCGCTCAGTTGTGTCCGATCCTAGCGATCCCATGGACTGCAGCCTACCAGGCTC
>SJYV01056333.1:2799910-2820192 GCA_006410875.1 Neotragus pygmaeus
TGGCATTTGGGATCCTTTTTTTTTTAAAGTTCTTGCCTTCAAGATCTTTTAGATGAGGCCTGTAGGATCTAGTTCCTCAACCAGGGATTGAACCCCTGTATTGGGAGCATGGAGTCTTAGCCACTGGGTCATCAGAGAAGTCTCAATTTTGGCTTTTCTAAAACTACTTCCTCGTGAGGGCAGTAAGGCTCCAGGAAAGGCAACCAGCTCTGCCCCCAGCGCTTCTTCTCCCGCCCATACAGTCTGAAAAAAACACCACAAAGAGGTAAAGGAGCTAGAAAACATGGCTGCCACTCTTGAAATCCATTTTGGAGAAACAGGCTTGCAATACTGTGCTTTTGCTTTTGGTTTCCATTTGGAAACGAAATGCACCCGAAAATCACCGACCCTCAGCAGACATCTTTTCAAGAGTTCTTTTGCAGATCTTATTACCAAGTCGAAGCTTACTCTACTCTCCACAGGATAGGCCAATGAATCGGAGAGGCAAGGTGTTGAGGCAAGGAAGAGACTTTAATCTGGGAGCCAGCAGCCGGAGAAAATGGTAGGCTAGCGTCTCAAAATAATGATCTTATTAAGGTCTGGATGCCAGTTTCTTTATAGATCAGAGTGAAAGAAGCAATGAGGAACTAAAGTCAAAAGGCAGAATACAGAGGAAGATACAGTGGGGAAGTAAAGTTNAGTACTTTGGCCACCTCATGCAAAGAGTTGACTCATTGGAAAAGACTCTGATACTGGGAGGGATTGGGGACGACAGAGGATGAGATGGCTGGATGGCATCACCAGCTCGATGGATGTGATTCTGAATGAACTCCGGGAGTTGGTGATGGACACGGAGGCCTGGCATGCTGCGATTCATGGGATCGCAAAGAGTTGGACACGACTGAGCGACTGAACTAAACTGAACTGAACTGAAACCTTTCAAGGCAGGTACTATTGCTATCCATATTTCAAGTTTATTTTTTGGCTGAGATGCACAGCTTGTGGGATCCTAATTCCCCCACCAGGGATTGAACCTCACCCCCTGCAGTGGAAGTACGGTGTCTTAACCACTGGACACCAGAGAAGTCCCACTATCCCTGTTTTATAGATGAAGATTCTGAGTCAGAGGGAGGTTATGTACCTTTTCAGGTACACCCAGCTTGATAAGTTAGAGCTATGATTCCACCCCATGTGTTTAACCCATGCTATACTGCCTCTCTGCCCTTATCCCAGACCAATTCATCTGATGTTCAGAATGTGCCTTTGGGCTTTCCTGGTCATCCAGGGGTTGAGAATCTGCCTACCAATGCAGGGAACACGGATTCAGTCCCTGGTCAGGGAACCAAGATCTCACACGCCACAGAGCAAATAAGCCAAAACTAACTAACTAACTAAAAGATCTTAAAATGTCTTTGTTCAATATGCTTTTGTGAAATGTATTTCTTATATAAAACAGAAGATTTGCCTTGTGCTGTTGTGACTCATGGCCAAAAGATTGCTAGAAGCCTTGTTCCTAACACATAGAGGTTTCTCCTCAAAGAATATTTTCTATACCATCAAGAAAAGCTTGCCAGTTTAAATTATGAGAGAAAGTAAAGCCTTTTGTAGGACTTCCCTGGTTGCTCAGATGGTAAAGAATCTGCCTGCAATTCGGGAGACCCAGGCTCAATCCCTGGGTCGGGAAGACTCCCTGGAGAAGGGAATGGCAATCCACTCCAGTATTCTACCTGGAGAATCTCCGTGGACAGAGGAGCCTGGTGGGCTACAGTCTGTGGGGTTACAAAGAGTTGGACACGACTGAACAACTAACACATTCACACTTTTAGTTAATTATTTTTGAAGGATTTATTCTTGAGCTTCTTCTGAATTGTTGAATGTCACAGAGTATTTTGGAAAGCCTCTAATTAAGAAGTTTTAAAATATACAAAATGATGAACACTCATTGAGTTATCATTGAAGGCAACTGTTTTTTAACACCTAATCCTGAAACCAAGCGAAGGGCTTATGCAGAAAGCCAAACTGCCCATGGAAGTGTGCAGTAAAGTAAAGAATTACTGCAGTTACACGGCATCAGGCAAGGACATGGGAACAGCCTCAGATCCACTCCATCCTGGGCAGTGAGACTGGGGGTTTTTAAAGGGGAGAAACAAAAAGGCTGGAATTAATCATCATCTTGTGACATTTCTGTGACATTTTAAAAACTGATCTATACTATTGTGTTAGTTTCAGGTGTATAACAAAATGACTCAGTTATCTATACATCTCAGGTTATTATATATATAAATATATCAGGTTATTTTATACATATATATATACATATATATATCAGGTTGTTTTCCACTATAGGTTATTATGAGATACTGAATACAGACTCACTGCTACAGAGCAAATGCTTGTTACTTATCTATTTCATGTATAGTAGTTTCTATCTCTTAATCTCACTCTCCTAATTTATCCCTCTCCTTTCCCCCTTTAGTAACCATATGTTTGTTTCCTATGTCTGAGTGTGCTTCTATTTCGTATTTGTGTTATTTTTTATATTCTACATATAAATGATATCATATAATATATACCTCTCTCTGTCTGACTTACTTCATTTAGTATACTCTTTAAATCCATCCACATGCTGAAAATGGCAGCGTTTCATTAATTTTTATGGCTGAGTAATATTCCTGTGTATTCGTGTGTGACATCTTCTTAAACCAATCATCTAATTTTTTTTTTTAATCAATCATCTGTTGATGGGCACTTGGGTTGTTTGTCTTGGCTATTGTAAACAGTGCTGCAATGAACACTGGTGAGCATGTATCTTTTTGAATTAAAGTTTTCATCATTTCTGGAAATATGCCTAGGAGTGGGATTGCTGGATCATATGGTAGCTCTATGTTTAGTTTTTAAAGGGATCCATACTGCTTTCCATAGTGGCTACAGGAATTTTCTGTGAGATTTCTTTCTTTCTGTCTTTCCTTTTTTTTTTTTTTAAGAAAAGCAAGCCTTTATTTCCTTGTTTCACAAATAAAGCTGGCTCAGTTGGTTGCTTTCTGTGACATTTCTTAATAGTATTTTTGGAAGTCAGGATATCTCTGGTTTATGATTTTCTGGTCAAGTGGTCTGTGACTTGGGGGCCCATTAGGTTATCTTGTTCTGGGGAACCAACCCGAGTTTGTACGTTAAGATAATATCTATAAGAGCAATTTTAGCCCATTAATGATGTTATTGACAATTGCCATTCTTGTCATCAGGCTTCCCTAGTGGCTCAGATGGTAAGAAATCTGCCTTCACTATGTGAGACCTGGGTTCTATCCCTGGGTCAGGAAGACCCCCTGAAGAAGGGAATGGCTGCCCACTCCAGTAATGTTGCCTGGAGAATTCCATGAACTGAGAAGCGTGGCAGACCAAAGTCCATGGGTCACTAAGAGTCAGACATGACTGAGCAACTAACACTTTCATTCTTGTCATCTGACTCTGATGAGTGTTCAGTTAGCAGAGGACTGAGGTCAGAGGGGACAAGAAAGGGAATAAAGTTTTGGAGAGAGATTAGTCATAGACTCATTAAGGAAACTCACTTTTAGAAGAGCTGGGTTTCAATCCTAGGAATTTGGCAACTTGATATGGGTTTATTAATTATGTTTTCCTTTAAACCGAAAGCATGCACGTTGATTAGCTCAAATGTATTCTCATCCTCATATAGTGTAGAAAACAAATGCAAGAAGAGAACCCTGTGGACACCTGTTGGTGGTCCGGTGGTTAAGACTCCGTGCTTCCACTGTAGGGGGCAAGGGTTCCATCCCTGGTCAAGGAACTAAGATCCCACATGAAGAAGAGAAAGTGTGGTGTGGTGTGTAAGGAGGGTCTGGTGCAACTTGTATTTGGCTTCACTGCTGACTGGAGTGTGGCTTATGAGAAATGAACTCATCTCTTTATGGGTGGCACATGAGCCCCCTTGAAGAATCTCAGAAATTCTTAGAGAAGAACCCTGTAAAGCCAGGGCTTTCTACAGTCACATAGATTGAGTATTCAAGGTGATAGAATGTGGGAGAGTACACAGATATACAGGTTAACACAGTAGGATGAAAAACTGGTCTTGAAATTGGTATGAAAATCAGGGAGATGTCCCAACCTGTTTCGTGCTGGGACTATGGGGAAAACATTGATTAAGACACAGCAGGTCTCTATGGAGAGACTAGGTTTGGTGAGTGAGAGAATCAAAGAGCTAGAAGGAGAGAAGGGTGTTTAAATTATTCTCACTTCATAATATATCACTTGAAAACTTTAGAGGTTTAACACAGTAATCTCTCTCTTTTTTTTTACAACTGGATTCAGTTAGGTGGTTCGTATGTAGGTCTCTTGTGCTATTGCTCTGGCTGGGGCTGGAGTTATCATAAAGGCTTCTTCAGCCCCATGTCTGGTGATGATGGTGGTGGTCAGCTGAGACCTGAGGCTGTTGGCCCTTCTGTGTGGCCTGGGCTTCCTCACAGCGTGATGACTGGTTTCAACCAGCAAGCACCTCAAGAAGGCCACGGAGAAGCGGTTTATTGTCTGGTCTCAAAAGATACAGAGCATCATTTCTGCCACCGTTAGACTCTCTCCGATTTAAGGGGAAGGAACATTACCCCAAACTCTGGATGGGAGCAGGGCCAATATCACGTTGCAGAAGAGCATGTCGGGTGGGGAAACCTATTTGCCGCCATCTTGGAAAACGCAATCTGCCCTAACAGGGAAGAACAAAGGGCAGATATAGGTGTTTTAGATGTTAGAAACCTGGCCATTCAAAAGGACCACAAGGACCACTCCTGTAGGCTGTTGAGGTAGAACGGCAGCAAAGGTCATTACCGTTGAGGAAGATATGGGACAATTAGGGGAGTTGCGTGGCCGTCTACAAGGACACTAACATCCCTGGGGAAACAGGGGACTTGAGAGAGGTGTGCCAAAGGCAGAAAGATCAGATGCTATGGTAAAGGCTTTCTTGAGTTTTTGCCTTTTGTCCCCAGGTGGTGGGAAAAAGTAATCTCCGGTGGGGAAGAACTTCTCTTTTCTTTGGAAAAAGATATTTGCTGTAGGCTGGTAGCTCGTGAAAATATAGCTAACATTTTTCCATGCGCATACATTCATTTGTTCATTCCAAATGTATGCTTACTGCATACCTGCTCTGTGGTCTGTTTGAGATTCTGATGCAGTAGTTGACAAAGCAGAAGATATCTGCCTTTGGGGGCCTTATAGTCTAGTCAGAGAGACAGACATAAAAAAGATTTTTAAAAAACAATACATATTATGTCATGTGTGTGTGCATGTTAAGTCTCTTCAGTTGTGTCCAACTCTGTGTGAACCTATGGGCTATAACCTGCCATGGTTTTCTGTCCATGGGATTCTCCAAGTGAGAATATTGGAGGGAGTTGCCATGCCCTCCTCCAAGGAATCTTCCCGATCCAGGGATCAACCCCGAGTCTCTTAGGTCTCCCACACTGGCAGGCGGGTTCTTTACCACTAGCACCACCTGGGAAGCCCACATATTATGTCATATAGTGGTAAATGCTAAGGAAAAAGAAGTCTCAAGTCTATGTTTGTGTGTTAGCTCATAGCACAGGAGCTAAGAGCATGGATCAGGGAGCCAGCCTGCAGGAGCTTGAATCCCAGTTTGGCAACTTATTAACGATGTGATTTTTGGCAGTTTATTTAGCTTCTCTGAGCCTCAGTTTCCTTATCTGTAAAACATTGATAACAATAGTTCCTACATCAAATGTTGCCGTCAGAATTACATACAGGTTAAGAACTTGAGAAGAAGATGGCAAGGGAGGGGCAAGTCGCCAACATCAGTGTTCCTACTGGAGCTCTGGGGCCATGCTTAGACTGGGTGATCAGGGTGGCCATGCTGGGTTCATGGATCTTGAGAGCAAGGATCTCATCAGGGGCACCTCAGGGTGCCCTAGGGCAGTGTCTGGGATGGCAGTGAGCAGATGGAATTTCATCAGAGTTCAGCATTTAATCCTGGGTCTTGCCTACCATGGGTCTTCCCTGGTAGCTCGGCGGTACCCCTGTGGCTCAGTGGTAAAGAATTAGCTTTCAATGCTGGAGACACAGGAGACATGGGTTCAATCCCTGGGTTGGAAGATCCCCTGGAGGAGTGCATGGCAACCCATTCCAGTATTCTTGCCTGGAGAATCCCATGGACAGAGGAGTCTGGTGGGCTACAGTCCATAGTGTCGCAAACAGTCAGACACGACTGAGGCAACTTAGCANGATCCCCTGGAGGAGAGCATGGCAACCCATTCCAGTATTCTTGCCTGGAGAATCCCATGGACAGAGGAGTCTGGTGGGCTACAGTCCATAGTGTCGCAAACAGTCAGACACGACTGAGGCAACTTAGCACAGCACTCTAGCCTACCTCATATCACAGGGCTATATTGTTTTCTACAGTGAAGCGGGAGCAGGAAAAGACCCTAAAACTTGATTACAAGCAGAGGGTAGATGGAAGAGGAGGGTTGGTGAATAATCCGTTCATTCTGGGGGAAAAAACAGAGCTTCCATGTCAAATTGAGAAATATTTTCTCAGAAGGAAGCCACATCAGCTGGTGGAAAGGTGGGAATGGGTAAACCAGATGGACATAGGTACTAATGGAAGGTTTAACTCTTCTAGTAATTGGGCCCTCTGAGACTTACTTCTTTCTCATGGAAACTGCGGATAATGATACCTACCTTGCATAGAGCTTATGAAAATATACAACATAACGTATCAAGAAGCCAACACAGTGCTGGGCATGTAGGTGTGTGCCTAGTGGACAGCATCTTTGGTGGGTTGGCAGGTCATCTGTGCACATAGCATGGTTTCTAGTCCATTCCTCATCCAGTATTTATTTTATTTTATTTTTTTAAATATATTTTTTGATGTGGATGGCTTTTAAAGTTGCAATTAAATTTGTTACAATATAGTTTCTGTTATTTGTGTTCTGGTTTTTCGGCCATGAGGCATGTGGTATTTTAGCTCCCCGGCCAGGGTTTGAATCTTGCCCCCTACATTGGAAGATGAAGTCTTAACCACTGGACCACCAGGGAAGTTCTTCATCCAGTGTTTAAGAAAGAGCATTTCTTCTGTACCAGCAATAATGAAATGATATCAGAATTCATTATCCCTTGAAAGAAAAATGGCACATCCATCCGATCTCAGTAGGATATTCACCGTGAGTGGGATTTTCCCAAAGAACACTGGGAGANGGAGATGGTGATGGACAGGGAGGCCTGGCGTGCTGCAATTTATGGGGTCGCAAAGAGTCGGACATGACTAAGTGACTGAACTGAACTGAACTGAGCTTTGTGAAGGACAAGTCTAGCTACAAGTGTTTGTTAGTAGCAACAGCTAAATAATAACCAAGATTGTTTAACTCTTATAGGCCTGTTTGGCTGGTGTATGCCGAAGGCTGTTCATTCATTTCTGGTTTTTGCTGCAGCACCCTGATGCCTGGCCTCCCAGGGTACAGGCAGGGCAGTGTTTAATAGTCCTGCCTAAAGACCAAGGTGCTTGAGAGCTAGCATGTCCTGAAGCAAGATGTCATCCTGGCCCCTTGCCACGAAAATCCCACGGACTTGCTGCTAATCCCTTGCAGCAAGTAGCACTTTTCTATTTTGAAGCCATAGAGTTTAAAATTCTCAGCTCATCTCTCTTCTATACTCTCTCTTATTGTTCCTACTTTTGTTACACATGTGTAAGTGTTATCTCTTTCCTTTCATCATAAACATCCTTCTAAAAGTCCTATTTCTTTTTTTTTTTTCAGTACATGAGTAACTAATTTGAAAATCTCTAACAAAATTTGCAAAGCAAAACGTACTTTAGGAACACACTGAGGAGGAATTTTAACCTGTTAGGGAGAATAACTTCACCTCATCTTTCAAAAGTTGCACAATTCTAGGACAGAGTGATTCATTACTCTTCCAAGAACTTTCTCCAGAAACAGTCATGTTCACCAAAAACACATATTCATTACTGCACCATGTATAGTAGCCCAAATTGGAAACTACCCATGAACTCCTCAAGTTAGAAATTATTCCTTACAGAGAGGTATGGCTAAGTAAATGTTACAAGTATATGATGATATGCTAGGTATGAATCTGTCTCTTATACACATCTGCATGTGTATAAGAGACAGGNTAGCCCAAATTGGAAACTACCCATGAACTCCTCAAGTTAGAAATTATTCCTTACAGAGAGGTATGGCTAAGTAAATGTTACAAGTATATGATGATATGCTAGGTATGAATTGAAAGAATGAATTATGATTCTACGTACAGACCTGGAATGACCCCCATTGTATCTTGATAAGTAAAAAGAAAGTGAGCTGTAATATGTATGATTATAGCCCCCTACTGAATATTGTTGTTGTTCACTCAGTTGTGTCCGACTCTTTGCAACCCCTTGGACTGTAGCTCTGCCAGGCCCCTCTGTCCATAGGATTTCCCAGGCAAGAATACTGGAGTGGGTTGCCATTTCCTTCTCCTGGGAAGCCCCAATTAAATATTGCTATATGTTAATATATATACAAATATATATGGGCTTCGCTGGTGGCACAGTGGTAAAGAACTCGCCTGCCAATGGCAGGAGATGCATGTTTAACCCCTGAGTCAGGAAGATCCACTGGAGGAGGAAATGGCAACCTACTGCAGTATTCCTGCCTGGAGATTCCCACGGACAGAGGAGCCTGGCGGGCTACAGTCCATGGGGTTGCAAAGAGTCGGACACGACTGAGCTTGCACGCATGTACACGTATATATTGTACATATATCTTACAAATTTACATATAATATATACATTATATATTACAGCCCAGACAGAAATGGACACCACATCTGTAATTTAATTTAAAAGGGAAAATGTAATAGGAAGAATAACTAGTTGAAAAGGTTAGCTGCTCAAGGTAAAATGTCTCCAGGGCTGAGGGTGAGTACCTAAGGAGGGAAGAAATTTGGAAGACTCCTCCCCATGACCCCAAGTTTGGGAATCAGAACTGGTTGAAGAAGATGTGCTGTGTCCACAGATGACAGAGAATTTCCCTGGAGGGAATAGAGGGGCGGAGTGTGTGTGTGTGTGACGAGCCAGAGCTTCTCTACAGTTGGCAAGCTGGGCTGGTGAGCAGGGGACTGCCCACTGGGTGCCCAGCCAGTTCTCAGGTCCCGCACGTCCTCTGCAAGCCTCCAGCAGCTGTGCCTGACAGGGGAGAGGAGCAGCCCCACCAGGAAGAGAAGTTTCTCTCTCTCTGCTTTCGCTTGCCCTGTCCCTCCAGTGCCCTCTACCTACAAAGTCTAAGAGTGTGCTGGGTGGCAAAGATATTTTTACAAGATGTAGCTACAGAATCATCAAGCCGGGCTAATGAGTGGATTTGAACTGAGAGGCAAATTGTTTGCTTCTGGCATGATATACTGATCCTGCTTCTCCAAACAAAATGGTATATGTGACATATTATGCACATAGATGCTATAATAATAATTATTCACAAGTATTATGTGTTTACTCTGAGTGCCAGGAGCTGTTCTAAACATTTTGCAAGTATTTGTATATGCTTAGTTGCTCAGTCACGTCCAACTCTTTGTGACCTCATGAANAGTTCAAGAACTGTCCCAGGGCTTCCCTCGTGGCTCAGTAGTGAAAGATCTACCTGCTGATGCAGGAGACAGGCTTGATCCCTGATCCAGGATGATCCCACATGCCCTGGAGCAGCTAAGCCCGTGCACCACAACTGTTGAACCTGTTCTCTAGAGCCCAGGAACCACAGCTACTGAGCCCACGTGCCACAGTTGCTGAAGCCTATGTGTCCTGGAGCCCATACTCTGCAGTGGGAGAGGCCACTGCAATCAGAAGCCCATACAACAACTAGACAGTTGTCCCCACTCGCTCCAACTAAGAGAAAGCCCATGTGTAGAAATGAAGATCCAGTGCAGCCAAAAATAAATAAAATTGTTTTAAAAATAAAAATAATTAAAAACAAAAAAAAAAAACACAACACCTTGGACAGGTATCCTTGCTGTGGCCTTTCTCAAAACTTGGACAGAAAATATACAGTGTTGTAACCCAGCAGAGCAAGTTTGGGATCATGAACAAGCTTGTAGAAAGCTTTTGGGATTTCTGATTCTGGTATGATGGATTGAGCCAACGTAGAACATACAGAAACACAAGATAAAACCTTCTAAGAAAAAAAGCTGAGGGCATTCCCTGATGGTCCAGTGGTTAGGACTCTGCCCAGGGGCTGGGTTTGATCCCTGGTTGGGGAGCTAAAATCTCATAAGCCAAAAACAAAAACAAAAAAAATAAGAGAGCTTAGGAGAAAAAAAAAAGAAAGATAAAAAGCTTAAATATGTAGCCGAGCTCAGTAGGAAGACAGATTTCCAGGTGTGGATGAAAGAGACCTTAACACCAGGCCTAAGAATGAAGCACTGTAGCGGCAGTGGCCAAGGGCATATGGCATGGGATGCTGGCTCCAGAAACTGTGATGATAAACTAGAGACTCCTTCCAACTCGAGTCTGTCCTTTCATGAAAGAGAATTGGGGGTGGCTCTTTGGGAGCACAGAGGGGGAGAAGTTTCCAAAATGAGGTGGTATTTAAGCTGGCCCCATTCCTTCAGTAACCCATTCATCAAATAATTCTTGAAAGTGAAAGTGAAGTCGCTCAGTCGTCTCTGACTCTTTGCGATCCCATGGATTGTAGCTCNAGCACAGAGGGGGAGAAGTTTCCAAAATGAGGTGGTATTTAAGCTGGCCCCATTCCTTCAGTAACCCATTCATCAAATAATTCTTGAAAGTGAAAGTGAAGTCGCTCAGTCGTCTCTGACTCTTTGCGATCCCATGGATTGTAGCTCTACCAGGCTTCTCCATCCATGGGATTTTCCAGGCAAGGGTACTGGAGTGGGTTGCTATTTCCTTCTCCAGGGGATCTTCCCAACCCAGGAATCGAACCCTGGTTTCCTGCATTGCAGGCAGATGCTTTGCCCTCTGAGCCAATTGTGCCAGAACACAACACAACACGTGAGTGGTCAGTTGTGTCTGACTCTTTGCGACGCTATGGATTGTAGCCCGCCAGGATTCTCTTGTCCAGGGGATTTTCCAGGCAAGAATACTGGAGTGGGTTGCTGTTTCCTTCTCCAGGGGATCTTTCTGACCCTGGGATCGAACTCAAGTCTCCTTTGTCACCCGCGTTGACATGTGGATTCTTTACCACAACACCTGGGAAGCCCATTGTTGTTCTAGGTACTACCTCCTACTGCTGGGAATACAGAAGATCCAGGCACCTTCCCCACAGAATTTACAGTTGGTAGAGGCAGACATTAAGTCAGCAATTATAACACAGAAGCTCTGAGTACACCTTATAAAAACAAGTTTTAGTGAGATATAATTTACATACCATAAAGTTTACCCTTTTACAGTGGTTTTATTCATAGAGTTGTGCTTCCACCATTCTAGATCCAGAATGTTAGATTACCCCTGAAAGAAACCTTGTACCCCATTAGCAATCACGTCACATTTTCCATCACCCCAGCTCTTGGCCACAAGTAATCATTTTCTCTCTCTAGGGATTTGCCTGTTCTAGACATTTCATTTAAAAAGAATGATATAGGACTTTTCTAGTGGTCCGGTGGTTAAAAATCTGCCTGCCAATGCAAGGGACATAGTTTCAGTCCCTGGCCCAGGAAGATTCCATGTGCCACAGGGCAACTAAGCGTGTGTGCCACAACAAAGACCCAGTGAACCCAATGAATAAATGCATAATTAAAATTTTAAAAATACATAAAAGGAATGATACAAAAATAAGCTTCAAAAATATATTGCACAACACAGGGTCTGTAGCCAATATTTAATAATAATTTTAAGTGGAATATGTCCTTTAAAAATTGTCAATCACTATATTGCACACCTGTAACATATAATACTGTATTAGCAACCATGTGTACATTCATGCTCAGTCGCTAAGTTGTGTCTGACTCTGTGACCCCAGAGACTGTACCCTGCCAGGCTCCTCTGTCCATGGGATTTTCCAGGCAAGAATACTGGAGTGGATTGCCATTTCCTCCTCCAGGGGATCTTCCTGACCCAGAGATTGAACCCGCATCTCCTGTGTCTCCTGTGTTGCAGGCCGAGTCTTTACCACTGTGCCACCTGGGAAGCCTATTGGCAACTATAATTTAAAATAAATAAAAGGAGTGATACAATACTAGGCTTTTATGTCTGGGTCTTTCACTTTGCATAATGTTTTCAAAGTTCATCCCTATTGTAGCATATATGAGTATTTCATTCCTTTTTATGATTGAATACCAATACTCTATTGTATGCATAGGCTCCATTTTGTTTATTCATTTATCAGTTGATGGGCATTTTTGGCTGTTATGAATAATGCTTCTGTGAACACTCATGGACAAGCTTTTGTGTGGACTTATGTTTTCAGTTCAGACACGACTGAGCGAGTTCACTTTCACTTTTCACTTTCATGCATTGGAGAAGGAAATGGCAACCCACTCCAGTACTCTTGCCTGGAGAATCCCAGGGACGGGGGAGCCTGGTGGGCTGCCGTCTATGGGGTCGCATAGAGTCGGACACAACCGAAGTGACTTAGCAGTGTGTTTTCAGTTCTCTCGGAAATATACCCAGGAGTGGAGTTCTGGGGTCATATAGTAACTATGTTTAACATTTTGAGAAATTGCCAAACTGTTTTCTGAGAGGCTACACCCAGCAATGTATTGATGTGGTTTCCATCTGTTTACAGTGTGTGTTTTTTTGGGCTGCATTATGTGGCTTGCAGGATCTTAGTTCCTCAACCAAGAATGGAATCTGGGCCCTGGCAGTGAAAGCACAGAGTCCTAACCACTGGACTGCCACGGAATTCTCTATATACAAGTTTTGAAGCTTACTTGTTTGGATTGGCGCAAAGTGACCTCCCAGAGTTGTGCCCATCAAGTACAGAAGGTCAGTTACCACTCAGCACTATAGAAAGGTTGATGAGCCACTTACAAGACAGAAGAGCTTCTTCCTTACAGAGACAAGGGCTCTTCTTGGTGAGCCTCCAACAGTGACAGCCTCATCCAACTTCTTCCCATNGAATCACGATGACATTACAAGCAAAGAAAAAAGACTAAAATAATCAAGATGTTATCAGTGGTGACCTCTCAAGGTGGCATCAAAAAGGCCACAGGAGAGGTTTTCACTTTTTTATTGGTGCTTTAAATAACTAAATACAGTGATAAAATGACTGCTTTTTAATTTTGTTTTTGTATCTCACGCGAAGAGTTGACTCATTGGAAAAGACTCTAATGCTGGGAGGGATTGGGGGCGGGAGGAAAAGCTGATGACAGAGGATGAGATGGCTGGATGGCATCACCGACTCGATGGCCATGAGTCTGAGTGAACTCCGGGAGTTGGTGATGGACAGGGAGGCCTGGCGTGCTGCGGTTCACGGGGTCGCAGAGTCGGACATGACTGAACTGAACCGAACTGAACTGAGGGGTTAGGGTTTTATTTTTCCAAGAAATAACTAAAATAATTAGGAAGTAACAACTCCCAGTGCCAGGCAGTAAGAAAGGAACAGTCTAGGAGCAGGGCAGGCAGTGTGTGAGGGAGGGAGGGGCAGTGTCTGAGGGACAGATGGGAAGAGTTTGAGTCACCACGAGCCCTGGCAGCTGGATCGCATCGCGTGCGGTGTGACCTGTGCCTGGCTTCTTGCCTACCTCCCCAGCCCTACAGTCTCAAAGAGTAGGTTGCCTGAGGGAACCCGTATTTATGGAGCACTTGTAAGGTAATATCCATAAGCACCACTCTGCAGGGCAACCTTATCAGATCGTCATTTTTATCTCTATTTCCCACGTGAAAGGACCCAGCCTGGGAAGCAAAGAAAGGTGTTCAGGTCCTCAGCGACAGGCCAAGTTGAATGCTGATCTATCTGATTCCAAAGTTCAAGCTCACCCAGCTGCTTTCTAGGTAGTGAAAGGCTAGACTTCTTTCCCCTAGCTGCCTGCCTCTAGAAGGCTGACCCTGGTGGCTGACCCAGAATTTTTAGATCCTTTCCCNATCTATCTGATTCCAAAGTTCAAGCTCACCCAGCTGCTTTCTAGGTAGTGAAAGGCTAGACTTCTTTCCCCTAGCTGCCTGCCTCTAGAAGGCTGACCCTGGTGGCTGACCCAGAATTTTTAGATCCTTTCCCGGTGATTGAGGGCTGGAGGTTAAAATGTCAGTAGAGGGAGAGCCAGGCCAGAGGTGGTGACATTGGCTTTCAATGAACCATCATTTGTCCTTCCTTCTAAGAGCTGCTCCTGAGCTACATCCACATTCAGACTGTGTGGAGTTGGACCTGGGCAGGCTGTGCACAGCTGGCCACTTGAACTTTGGGAACGTGGATGTGAGCTTGGAATTTCCAGAGAAAGTTTCAGGGGAAGAGAAGTGGCGGTCGCCACTGCATTGCTCAGTCCTGACACAGATGCACTGGCTAGAGTTGGTGCCAATTGGGACCCACTCACGCTCTCTTTGCCGACAAAGGTCTGTATAATCAAAACTGATTTTTCCAGTAGTCATGTACAGATGTGACAGCTGGACAATAAAAAAGACTGAACGCCGAAGAACTGATGCCTTTGAACTGTGGTGCTGGAGAAGACTCTTGAGAGTCTCTTGGTCAGCAAGGAGATCAAACCAGTCAATCCTAAAGGAAATCAACACTGAATATTCATTGGAAGGACTGATGCTTAAGCTGAAGCTCCAATATTTTGGCCACCTGCTGCAAACATCTGACATATTGGAAAAGACCCTGATGCTGAGAAAGNAGCAAGGAGATCAAACCAGTCAATCCTAAAGGAAATCAACACTGAATATTCATTGGAAGGACTGATGCTTAAGCTGAAGCTCCAATATTTTGGCCACCTGCTGCAAACATCTGACATATTGGAAAAGACCCTGATGCTGAGAAAGATTAAAGGCAGAAGGAGAAGGGGACGACAGAGGACGAGATGGTTGGATGGCATTACTGACACAATGGACATGAGTTTGAGCAAGCTCCAGGAGTTGGTGATGGACAGGGAAGCCTGGCGTGCTGTATGTAGTCCATGGGGTCACAAAGAATAAGACACGACTGAGCAACTGAACAACAACACCTTGTCAGAGTGGTCATTAGTCCACTCTAGTTACCAGCAGGCTGGGTATGCATGGACAAGGGCAGTGTTTAGCCAACTTCTTGTAGGAACTAGTCACCTGCAGTGTGGGCCCCAACCTCAGAGGAGGGACCACCAGTGATACTGGATGGTGCATAGTCACACATTAAACACCAGGGGACTACAAAGTGAAAAGTTATTCTCTTTATAGTTCTCTTACCTCACTGGGGGAAAAAATCCATTGCTGGGACTTCCCAGGTGGTCCAGTGGTTAAGAATCTGCCTTCCAATGGAGGGGACAAGGGTTCAATTCCCGGTTGGTGAACTAAGTTTCCTCATGCTTCAGGGCAACTAAGCCTGTGCACAGAGCTCTGCAATGAAGACCCAATGCAGTCAAAACAAAAACAAAAAACCCAAAAAACAAAAACCCACTGTCACTGCCAATCTACCTATTTTGTCTCAAACTTTGCTCTTCGCCCCCCCCCCAACCTTTTCATGCATACATAGCATGCAGAACTTCCTTGACCAGATATCAAAACTGTGCTCCCTTCTTTGGAAGCGTGGATCTTAACCCTGGACCTCCAGGGAAGTCCCTTGTTTCTCTTTTTAATCAAGGAAAAAACTAGGCAATGGTATCTAACTAGAGGTTAGTAAACAGTGTCACATTTTATTTTAATTTATTTTTACAGTTCCTTTTCTGTAGCAAATGTAATGCTTCTACATTTACATAGTGACATAAAATTTCCTTTTAATATTTATTTGGGTCAAATTTTATTTTAGTAAAGAAAGAGAATCAGTTAAAAATTAGATAAATAAAAGAATGAGTAAGTGGGGAATAGGAAAGAAATTGTTGAAGTCATTCAGGAATGGCTGAAGTGGGCAATGTGGTGCCATTCGTGAGGAAGCCAGGCTGCTCTGAGAGGCAGCGCCTAAATGGCCCAGCTGACGATCAGCTATGGAAGTCCAGACTCTTTTGGGAAAGTTCTGGAATGAGGCTTGGTGAGAGATCAATGATTTTAGTGTAATATAGGACTTCTTTTATATCTGAGTCTCACTGCACATGTTCTTTTTCAGTCTGGGAAACTGATGTGTGGGAACAGACAGACTACCAACAGTTGACAGGAAGCCTGACTTTTCTATTTGGATGCAAGGAAGTGTTTGGTAGCCAAGGAGACATTTGTTTACCAGTGGGAGATCCCAAAGCCCCCCATTTCCTGGTTCTTCTTCCTATGGTACCCCTTGGGATATTTAAAGCTGTTTCTCCTGGTATTTAACTCCACATTTATATCCAGTGTACTTATAGTCTGTCTCTTAATTAATCAATTTTATCGTGTAGGTCACGACCATTAATTGTGTTATTTGAATCTCCTACAGCCCTGCTGCTTCTTCTGTCTGCCCTGTCAGTTGTGAGAGAGGCACACAAATATCTCATACTTTAACTGTGGACTTTCTTTTCTTATTTTAGTTCTGATTACTTTTGCTTTATGTTTACTTTGATGTTATATAACGATACCAGTTTTACATCCTGATATTTTTAGTGTTTCAGTGTCTTTACATTTGACCTCTGTCTGTTATAAGCAGTGTATTGTCAGTTTTGTTTTTTGTTTGTTTAAACAAAATCCAGTCCTATAAGTCTTTTCTTAAAATTAGAATTTTTAGTCCATCTCTGTTTAATGTACTTGTTTATATAATATGCATAGCTTTTATAATTTATGTGTAGTTTTGTGTTTTCCTTGTGTTTGATCTGTAAAGTTTCGGTTTTATCCGTGTGCAAGAGCTATAAACCTAATGCATCTGTATGTAGCTTTATGTTTATATATAAATACTTAGATAATATTATAATAAATGAAGTAAAATTGGAAAAAAATACAAAAACAATACAAAACAAACACCAAAGATTGATGTGACGTGACTTTTCAATGAAGGAATAAATTGAGCTAAAAAAGCATCAGTTATTGCTACACTTCACTTAAATCTTCATAGTCTTTGACTTTCTTCATCAGATTCTTCACCATTTGGAGTCTTTTCAATGGGACTCAGTTTCTTTTCTCTTGTAGGATCCTTTTCTCCATCTTTATGGAAACGTCTAGCAAGGTCTAGGAGGAAAAACAGAAAATCAGGAGACAAGAAATGTAATTTTTTTTAAATGTAAACTTTTTTTTCAACATAATTAAGATTTATACAATTTTCACACAACAGTAGGACACAATTTCTACTCAAGTTCCCACAGACTGTAAACTAGAAAACACTGAAACATATCCAAGGACATAAAACAAGGTACAAACATTTCATGTTCTAAAGATATTGAAATTGTACAGAGTATGTTCTCTCATCACTGTGTAATTATGTTAGAAATCAGTATCAAAAGATACTGCTGATAAAGAATCCACTTGCAATGTGGAAGACCTGGGTTCAATCCCTGGGTTGGGAAGATCTTCTGGAGGAGGGCATGGCAACACACTTCAGTATTTTGGCCTGGAGAATTCATGTAAGTCCATGGGGTCACAAAGAGTCAGACACAACTGAGTGACTTTATTATTCTTCATTAAATAGAGTAGGGAAGCCAGAAGGGGGGTGCTGTCATGCCCTGAGATGGTCAGTTCAGTTCAGTTCAGTCACTCAGTCATGTCTGACTTTTTGACCCTATGGATTGCAGCTTACTCAAATTTATGTCCATCGAGTCAGTGATGCCATCCAGGTATCTCATCCTCTGTTGTCCCCTTCTCCTGCCTTCAATCTTTCCCAGCATCAGGGTCTTTTCCAATGAGTCAGTTCTTCGTATCAAGTGGCCAAAGTATTGGAGTTTCAGCTTCACCATCAGTCTTTCCAATGAATATTCAGGACTGACTTTCTTTAGGATGGACTGGTNGACTGCAGCCTCCCAGGCTCCTCCATCCATGGGATTTGCCAGGCAAGAGTACTGAAGTGGGTTGCCATTACCTTCTCCCTGACTAGGGATCAAACCTGTGTCCCCTGCATTGGCATGCGGATTCTTATCCACTGTACCATCAGGGAAGTCCTCAAGCAACACTTTACTGGGGCCCTTGCTACAGCAGTGGGGAGTGAGAACAAGCAACAGGTTCCCTTGCTCCACACCTTTGGGTCCATCACAGCTTTCATGCTGAGCCCATGCTCTCCCCAGGCTGCTGCCAGTGCCTGGCAGGACCACTAGAACTGGGTCACTCCTGCCTCGCTCCCTGTCAGCCTGGCTAAGACTGCAGAACTTTCACAGTGGTCAGACCTGCCTGTGGTCTGGAGGCTCTCCATGCCTGCTCTTCTTCCCTGTCCCTTTTAGTCTTCAGAGACATCACCTCCTGTAAATATCTCTTAGACATCTGATTTCACCTTGGCATCACCTCTTCAGAGGACATGAATTAACCTAGGCAATATTTACTAACACTGTCTGACTCTAATTCCACTCCAGGATGTATTCTCAATAGACAAGAGAGCATACAGCCACCAAAAGACAGTTACAAAATGTTTGTAGCAGCTTTATTTATTATAGCTAAAAACTGGCCAAATGTCCATCAACAGTGGACAGATTGGATAAATAAAATTGTGGTTAGTCGTATAATAGACTATTACACAGCTGTGTACAATAACATGGATAAACCTCTCAGACATAATGATGAGTCAAAGAAGCCAGACAGTCGATAGATCTCATTAAGTGAGTAGAGGAATCCTGAAGGAGGGGGGCTACCAGGAGAATGAGTGCATTCAGTTATATGAAAACCACCAGAGAGTTAGAGCAGTGATCTTTTTGAGGAGCGTGGTAGGCAGACTTTAAGATGATCCCAGTGACCCGTCTCCCGGTATTCATGCCTTTGTCTAATGCCCTCCCATTCAGTGTAGACTGGATCTAGGGACTTCTTTTTCCCCCCAGTTTTATTGAGATATAATTGACACGTAACACTGTGCTAAGTTTAAGATATACAACATGATTTGATACATGTATATATTGTGAAATGAGAACCACAGTAAGATTAGTTAATGCATCCATCACCATATTTAATTACCTTTGCCTGGAGGAAGGAAATGAGAACATTTTAGATTTAACAACTCTCTAAGCAACTTTCACATATACAATACATATTATTAACTACAGATTCCATTTGGTACAATAGAGCTCCAGAACTAATTCATCTTATAATTGGAAGTTTATGCCCTTTGACCAACATCTCCCCATTTTCTCTACCTGCAAGCCCCTGCCAACCATCAATAAATGTTTCTATGATTTCAGCTTTTTTATTTTCCACATGTGAGGTTATATAGTACAGTTGACCCTTGAACAACAAAGGTTTGAACTACACAGGTCCATTTGTACGTGGATTTTTTTCAATACACACATATAGAGTACTACACAATCCTCAGTTGGTTGCATCTGTGGCAGTGAAACCTCAGATAGGGAAGACTAACTGTAAAGTTATGTGTGAATTTTTAACTTCACAATGAGGTCAGTGTCCCCAAACCCTGCCTTGTTCAAGGGTTAACTGTAGTTGACTTTCTCTGATTTATTTCACTTAGTATAATGCCCTCAAGGTTTGTCCATGTTGTCTCAAATGGGAGGATTTCCTTCCTTTTTTTGTGGCTGAATAATATTCCACTGCGGATACACACCACATTTCCTTTACCCATTCATTCATCCATGGACACTTAGGTTATAAAAGTAATAGAATATGTAAAAGTGGTAGGCGGTCTCTTCTGAGAGTAGGTTACAAAAAAGACTGTGACTTCCATTTCTCTCTCTCTCTCTTATCCCTTGCTCACAGGGAAGTTAGCAGCTTCCACAGCCTTGTCTAACTCAAAGAAACCAAGCCATTCCTGTGGGGCAACCCAAGATGGGCAAGTCATGGTGGAGAGGTCTGACAGAATGTGGTCCACTGGAGAAGGGAATGGCAAGCCACTTCCGTATTCTTGCCTTGAGAACCCCATGAACAGTATGAAAAGGCAAAATGATAGGATACCAAAAAAGGAACTCCCCAGGTCATTAGGTGCCCAATATGCTACTGGAGATCAGTGGAGAAATAACTCCAGAAAGAATGAAGGGATGGAGCCAAAGCAAAAACAATACCCACTTGTGCATGTGACTGGTGATAGAAGCAAGATCCGATGCTATAAAGGGCAATATTGCATAGGAACCTGGAATGTCAGGTCCATGAATCAAGGCAAATTGGAAGTGGTCAAACAAGAGATGGCAAG
>SJYV01056333.1:2828689-2874817 GCA_006410875.1 Neotragus pygmaeus
GGGAGCGGCGGCCCGGGGTGGGGGGCGGCCGGAGTGCAGGCCGCCGGGGCTGAGGTGGCGGGGCCGCGAGACCGACGAGGAGGGAGGGATGAGGTGGCAGAGTGCAGCCGGGGAGGCCGGAGCGGACCCAGAGCAGTTGGGGAGGCTGGGAAGGAGCGAGTGGGGTTCACAGAGGGTGGGTCCCGGCTGGCTTGACAGATTTCCTGGTTCTCGCCCCGGGAGGCGGGTCGGGGGTGCGGGACGCTGCTCGAAGGAGCCGTGAGGTCAGTGTCCACCCCTCGTCCGGGGTCGCCGCTGCTGCCCTAGGCTGTGCGGCCGGCGTGGGCTCCGAGGTTGCATTTCCCAATGTCTTCCCGGTGCTAGGACAGGTGTTTCCGTGGTCAGGCCTCTTTGTACTCTGGAGCGCTGATGGGAATTTTGCAGACTTCTTGAGACAGTGACATTTGCGGGCAAACACGAATTTGACCCTACTCTGGAAGAAGATACCGGCACTCAACATATCTGATTTCTTGGATTCCCCCTCGTATATTTCAGGGTGCCCGGTGGCCTGAGTTTGGGTCTAGTCTCAGCTTAATTTCAGTAAAATATGTCATGTGTGATGACGATGTTTGGGGAATAAGGGTGACTTTTAAACGTTGTTGGTTATTAGAATTAAATACACACCGAAGATTAAAAATACATAGATTGCTAAACTGGAGGGATTGGTTTGTTTTACTGATAATCTTAGGTTTTTAAGCATGTTGTAGTTGATTTATCTGTTACACTTTATTTTCTGCGTTAGATTTTCCTAGGCAAATTACTTTGGAAAAAAAAGAGGAATTTACATCTTTAAAGTGACGGCTCTTTTTTTTTTTTTTTGAGGAGGGATCCTTTTTAAAAATAGCAAAAGTAAAAAGTTATTTTACAATTGCTAGGTTACACAGGTTGCACTGTTAATAGAGACATACTATGCCTAATATTTTGAGTTTGTTAGCGGTAGTCACGTTTGAGCAGTTTCTTCCTCTCCTGTTGATCTGTAAATTACTAGGCAGACAGTCATGTATATAGCTCACTAGTTATTTTGACCTACATATTGGTGATTATATGAACAACCTAGCATTGGAGTTTGTCTTGTTACTATTTACAAGCTCCAGGCTGAGGATCTTTTCCCTTTAATGTTCTTAGTGAGCCAAGTACTCTTTTTCATCTGTAACTTTTTAGTGGGAAAATAGTTATCATTATTGCTACATTAGACACAATGTGTTTAAAATGTAGATACCAGTTAACAGTTAAAATACAACAAAGTAACAAAAAGTTTATATTTGTTGTTGGGTATTTTGAACCAAGTTAATAGACCTAACAGACTCTCAGATACCCTTTTGAGGATGGCTGAGTGTATTTTATGTAAACATTTGTATATTATTTTCACTATCCATTGGGAAGGACTTAGAGTACCTTGCACCCAAAGTTAGCTGAATAAATATATAATGAAAAGACTGTGCAGCAGTATATATCAGGTATTTGAAAAAAGAAGAAATAAGTTTTGATATTAGATTAATGTGGAATTTAAGCACAATTATTACCAGTTTTAGCTTTTGGATACATTATAGTCTATAATAAATTTTACTAGATCTGTTAAATTTGGGGCATGGAAAGAGTGATTTATGTTATCCAGACTGTATGTCTAAGTTCTTAAAATTGGCTCTCCTTTTAAAAAGAGTGGTTTTGAGTCATGTAGTAAGTACAGATTTTAAATATTTTCCGTTATGTGTCCTGCGAGATACAGGTTTTTACGCTCTGATTTCATTTTAATAAGGCACCATAAAATAATATAAAGTAGCATCAAATGAGATTAAAAGTTTATGTGTAAGACTGGAAAATCTGGATCTCTTTATAATTTTAAATGTGAATTTAATATGTTGTGACTGAAACTAATATTTAATTGTGTGGCTGTGTACATAGACTATTTTAAATTTGCTCACCAAAGGAGGTAAGAAATAAGACATGCTAATAAGAAAAGTAAATAGCTTATTTGCCATGTATACAGTAAAATTCAAGAAATTTATCTAGTTTGACCAACTTGTTTGTAAACTACTTGCAAAGCCATATGTATATATGTACACTATATCTATCTATCTATATGCATTATATATATATATATATATATATATATATATACACACACACACACACAATGGAGATAGAGAAATTTGGAAATTTGCTTGAGTCTGATTTATAGACCAATTTTGGAAGTAGTAGACTAAACCTAATTAAAAGTTTTTATTTTGTCAAAGTGAAAAATGCTTTAAATAAAAGCAAATTATTGGAGGCCTCAAGTAGTAGATCTTCTTATTTGACTTAAGTATTGATTGCCACCTAGCAGTAGTAGTAAAGAATGTGACTATTTTAGGAACAGAAAGTTTGCGCCCAGGTTTGAGTGAGTAGAATTGAAGATAAAGAATGAGAAAAATCAACCAGTGAAACAAATCCTGAGGAAAGTTCTCTGCCCAATCCAACAGTAACTCGTGATTTTTGGATTGCTGAAACTCACTGTATTCCCATTTCTCAATCCTTCAATGTCCCAATCCAAATAAAATAGAGATTAATGAGAGAGTCTTGAGGTGTATGTATGAAGTCCTGTTTCTTGAGGTGTATGTATGAAGTCCTGTTATTTTGGGAGACATCATTGTCTAAGGAAGTAGTTCCCAAATTTTTTTGGATTTCAGAAGTATTCCCCCCCAAATTGGGAGGCTGCAAGAGAGGTGCCGGGCATCTTCCTAGTGGTAAAGAACCTACCTGCTAATGCAGGAGACTAAAGAGACGCAGTCTACTGTCACTGTCATTTTAAGTAAGGATATTTTAACTCAGATAATTAGAACTGAATCTCAGCATGAAAGACCTTTAAATTGAATCAGTTAGCTTTGTTGAAAAGTTTACTTTCTTTTTACTTTTCCTCATTTACATTTAAATTACTAAAAAACACCATTGCAAGTCTGCACCAGCCTGCCAGCTAATCCCTGTCTAGTGCACTGAGTTCAGATCCAAAGACTTTTGGTGGACTCCTAGCTCTTCACTTGTTAGATTGTGACATCAAGCTAGTTGTTATCTTCATGGAGCCATAGTCATTTCTCCTGTTAAACAGGGATATTAAAACCTACTTTGCCAGATGAATGGTAGGATTAAAAAGGATACACGGAATGAATAAAAGGATGATACTTGGAATAAAGTATGTACTCAATTAGTTACAGCTGTTATTGACTGGAGGTGGAATGATTATTTTTTGGCAGTGTCTCATCATAAATGCCTTTAAATAGTAGAAGTTTCTTGTTTTAGGTGTAGTATTTATGTATTTTAAATGTAAATTGTTCTAGTGTACTTTATTGCTGGGGCTTCCTATGTGGCTCAGTGGTAAAGAATCCTATCAGTGCAAGAGACAGGAGATGCTGGTTCGATCCCTGGGTTGGGAAGATCCCTTGGAGAAGAAAATAGCAACCCAGTATTATTGCCTAGAAAATCTCATGGACAGAGGAGCCTAGTGGGCTGCAGTCCATGAGGTCATGAAATGTTAGATACAACTTAGCAACTGAGCATGCACACATGTACTTTATTGCTCACTCCATGGCATAGTAGAAAGAGTATAAAAACTTAAAATCCAGAGATTTCCCTGGTAGTCTAGTGGTTAAGACTTCGCCTTCCAATGCAGGGGGCGTGGGTTCAATCCCTTGATCAGGGAGCAAAGTCCCACATGCCTTGGGGTTAAAAAACCAAAGCATAAAACAGAAGCAGTATTGTAACAAATTCAATTAAGATTTTAAAAAATGGTCCATGTTAAAAACACACACAAAACTTAATAAAATCCATTTAAACAACTCCAAAGGTATGGCAAGACACAAAATAACAAGCAGAATATTCTTTAAAGGTATTTCCTGTAAGTTGCATTAGACCCCTTCTAAGAAGAGCTTTTATGTAAGACAGAAATAATCTTGAAAGATTGACTAAGCTTGACAGTTTATGTTCTCAAAAAGTTGCCTTACTTTGCAAAATGTTGAACTAGTAGCCCCTCATATCTTAAAGATAGTACCATCTATTTACTACCCTCCTCTTTGAGATACATTTTTGGAATTAGATTAGAACCTATAAATCTTTGCTGCCCCTAGCTTGGTCCAGCTATACTCACAGGTTAAATGACTTACCCAGGATAACAGAGTTAGTGGCAGCTTGGGACTAGAAGACTAGCTTCCAGAGTACTTGTTTAGAGGGACCACCACCCACCACCTCCATTTTAAAAATTAGACTGTTATACAGATAATACGGGCTTCCTTGGTGGCCCAGATGGTAAAGAATCTGCCTGCAGTGCAGGAGACCCAGGTTTGATCTCTGGGTTGGGAAGATCCTCTGGAGAAAGAATGACAATCCACTCCAGTATTCTTGCCTGGAGAATTCCATGGACAGAGGAGCCTGGCAGGCTACAGTCGGTGGAGTTGCAAAGAGTCAGACATGACAGAGCAACTACCACACACATAAGTAATATATTCACTGCTTCAAATGTGAAAGATACTGAAGTATATACAGTGAATCGCCCCTTTCATAATCCTCCTCTCAGGCTTGTACTTCTCCCTTTCCTTAATCAGACATGAAACTTTATAGAGCCATCTTATGTGTATGACATTAGTCTCCCAGTTTTTTAAACATAAAGCTGCCCTATTCTGTGTTCTGATCTGTACTTTCCTCTTTGCTAGCATTCTTTCCATCACCACTATACTTTCAAGTGCTTACATTCATGTTTGGTGGAATGTTAATAGTAACTGCTTCTATGTAAGAGAAAATTTGTTCTGCTGGTTAGTTTTGATCAAGATGAATTTAATAAATCACATATTCTTATGTGACCATTGTTTCAGGAGCAGTATGAACATCAGAGTGTAAGCAGAATAGATGTCACAAAGAGGTGAAGCTGGATTGCCATGTGTTAGAGATAATTGTTAATACTTGGATAATGTTTACTGTGTGCTAGGCACTGTTCTGAATGCTTTACATATGTTATTTAATTCTTGAAACTGTCCTGTGAGGCATTTTTATTATCATTTTACAGATGAGAAGATTGAAGTACACAGAAGGTAAATGAAACTTGATTTAGAAAATACAGTGGCAGAGATCACATTTTTTACCCAGGCAGTTTGGCTCTTTACCACTACTTTATTTAAAAATTGTTTGCTCTGTAGCTTGTGGGATCTTAGTTTCCCAGCCAGGAATCAAACTGGTGCTCCCTGCAGTGNATACAGTGGCAGAGATCACATTTTTTACCCAGGCAGTTTGGCTCTTTACCACTACTTTATTTAAAAATTGTTTGCTCTGTAGCTTGTGGGATCTTAGTTTCCCAGCCAGGAATCAAACTGGTGCTCCCTGCAGTGGGAGCTCAGTCTTAACTGGACTGTCAGGGAAGTCCCTCTTTACCGCTACTTTAAATTCCATTTGATCTGATAATGTTACAGTAATACCAATATGAGCCAAATTTTAAAAAATATACACACTTTTTTTTTTTCATCTGTGCCTAGTTTCGTGTTTTAGCTTTTACTTATTGAGAGTGATCTTTTTGAAAAAGCAAGGACATTACTATGAAGGCATGAGGTTCAAGAAGTAACTCCTTGGAGTGTTTGCTTTCTAAGCCTAAACTCGTAAAGATACGGCTTTTGTCACAGCCAGTTAGTGAACAGGTTCCTAGTGGGGTGAGGATCAGGAAGATCTAACAGAATAGTTGAGAGAAGAAACATCAGGTGGATCTAGGTACCTGGAGGTATTGAGGGGAGGGGAAAAGAGTTATTTTGAATTTGTACTAGGGTGGAGTGGTCCTTTCTGAGAGAGGTGTGGATTCATTAGGACTTAGAGACTAGAGAGTTGCGCCTGGGGTGTTGTGGAGGTAAACCTCCAGAACCAAGAATTGGAGAGAGATTCATTTCCTGGATGATTTGAAAGAATTCTAAATATGTGGAAGGCAAAAATGGTGACCATTCTGTGGGGGGGGGGGTGGCAAACAGTCATATTCTCACGTAACAGAAACTTACCTGGGTCAGGAAAAGACTGGAATCTAGAGGCTGGCCAGAAAAATGCACACCCAGGCATTCTTGTAATCCACATGTTCTTGTAAACATAGATAAGATTTAGAAGCACTGTGCCATGGGCTTCTCTTCTGTAATGTGTTTGTACTAGATTGCACTAGATTTGTACCAGATTATTAATTTAAAGAATTCATTCCCCAGAATCCTAGTTTTATGGTAGTATAACATGGATTTCGTAAGCATTTGAGTCACATTTTTAACATTGTAAACTTTAAAACACTGTAAACATTGTTAACCAGGGCTTCCTTGGTAGCTCAGCTGGTAAAGAATCTCCTGCAATGCAGGAGACCCCCGTTTGATGCCTGGGTTGGGGATCTGCTGGAGAAGGGATAGGCTACCCACTCCAGTATTCTTGGACTTCCCTGGTGGCTCAGACAGTAAAGAATCCACCTATTTCCACCTGCAGTGTGGGAGACTTGGGTTCGATCCCTGTTTTGGGAAAATCTCCTGGAGAANGGAGAAGGGATAGGCTACCCACTCCAGTATTCTTGGACTTCCCTGGTGGCTCAGACAGTAAAGAATCCACCTATTTCCACCTGCAGTGTGGGAGACTTGGGTTCGATCCCTGTTTTGGGAAAATCTCCTGGAGAAGGGAACAGTTTCCCACTCCAGTATTCTGGCCTGGAGAATTCCGTGGACAGAGCCTGGCAGACTACGGTCCACAGGGTCGCAAAGAGCTGGGCATGACTGAGCTATTTCCACTTCACTTCAAACACTGATACACATTCAAATGTTATATCATGCTAAATTTTAACAAAGACTGCTGATTTGTACTGCCAGGTTATTTAGGTTTTAAAAAAAGTCTTTAAAGGTTACATTCTATACAGTTGCATTTATATAACATTATTGAGATAACAAAATTATAGAAATGAAGAATAGATTAGTTGTTGCCAGGAGTTAGGAACAGGGGAAGGTGTGGTTAAGGAGGCAGCATGAGGGAGCTTTGTGGGGAGGGAACAGTTCTGTATCTCAACTGTTGTTACTCAAAGCTACAAGTGTCAAATGTGATGAAATTGCATAGAGCACACACATGAATGTAAAAGTGGTGAAAATATTAATAAACTCTGTGGATTGTACCACAGTCAGTTTCCTTGTGATCTTGCACTAGAAGTATGTAAGATATTACCATTGAAGGAAGTTAGGTGAAGGGTCCTTGGGACCTTCCTGTACAGTTTTTTGAAAATTCCTGTGATTTATAACTATTTTTAAATGAAACATAAAAGGCAATGCAGTTAGGATATTTGAGGGAAAATAAACAAAAAGAAAAAAACTAAAATTATCCATAATGCCAACAGCCAGGTAACAATTCTTATAATGACATTTCTTGCTTTCTTTGTGCATGTACTTGAATTTCTAAAAATCCTGTTGATTGGAAAAATTGTAGCTTTATATTGTTCTTTTTAAAATTCAGACCAGTGCTTGTTTGTTCATGTAAGATTATAGGAGCACATTTGCTCCTGTAGACAGCTCTCATTGCATTGTGCAGTAACATGTGACTGCTTTGTATATATAATGTCTTGATGTCAGATTAGTATATATTTTAAGCTTTATATTTTTCTTTCTGCCAAATATTCTCTTTGATATTTTTAGAGATTTAACTTAGAATTTTTGTACTTGGACTTCTGGACAGGTATAATAAATCCTTAGATAGCAATAATGTGCTGTTTTTAAAAGAATGACAAAGACTTATTTGTAACTGCTAATCTCTGTGAATCAGTTTGGTTTTTTTTTAATATACTGGGCAATAAAACAGGTTTGTCCCAGTCTTCCACAACTTATTAGAATTTGTGTTCATCAGAAGAATTTCACTGTAAATATTATAAATTTGAGTTTTTCAAATACACTAATAGAATAAAATGCTGCTTTAATTTGTTTCTCATATTGTAGGTCCATGTAGAATTTCACTTAGAAAAGCATTCCTTTGCTTACAAATTTTTAAAAAAATCCCCTGGATTATGATCTATAAAGTTTCTTTTGTCATTAACACCTGACACTGTCAGCATTTCAAGGATGCTGTTGTCACTGTTGGGTGATTATTGAGCTTTTGAAAGCAGCATTATATTTAGAAGTGAAATAATGGAATATCCATGACAAAATAGGAAGAGGAGTATATTTAACTGTTGGAGTTTGATTTATTCCCTCCTGTCCATTGTACTAGTAGTTACAATCACAGACTAGAGCAGATGNAAAGCTCAACATGAATCGCCCATAGGTATACATATATCCCCTCCCTTTTGAACCTCCTTCCCGTCTCTCTTCCACCCCATCCTCTCCTCCCCTCTCCTCATGTCCATAAGTCTATTCTCTGTGTCTGTTTCTCCATTGTCCCTGTTTTCAGGAAGCTTTTAGATACTGGAACCTTATATGCAAATAAAGGTTAGTCATTCAATCATGTCTGACTCTTTGAGACCCTATGGACTGTAGCTTACTAGATTCTTCTGTCCATGGAATTCTCCAGGTAAGAATGCTGAAGTGGGTAGCCATTCCCTTCTCCAGGGGATCTTCCTGACCTAGGGATCAAGTTCATGTCTCCTGAATTGCAGGCATATTCTTTATCATCTGAACTACCAGGGAAGCCCATATGCTAGTAAAGGTTACAGTAATTCAGTAGATACTAAGGGAGATGTCTTTTTAGGCTATAAACAAATACACAAAGAAAGAAGAGGGGTATCTACATTGATGAGCCTTTGTCATCCAGGCTGAAATAAAAAATAATTAAGATAAACTAATGCCAGTTATTACAGCTGTGAAAATTCAAGAGGATTGATAAATATATTCTATAACTTGATATAATCCTTAACCCACAAGATAGTATTTTAAAAATTTGAGAAGAGCTCCATGCAGATGTATTTTCAGTTCACAGTATTTCTCTATTTTAAGTTGATGTGGGGCAGAAGTTCTCAATTATTGAGTATCTGTAAATTCCTTGAAAAGATAGGTCCCAGTATGTGTAGGAGGTCAAGTGCATTCTTGTGTGTAAAGAGTCAGTAGCTTGCATTAGAGTCCCAAAGGGATTTCTGACTCAAAAATGATTAAGAACCTTTTTGAATATTTAAGATAATTTGGTAATTCAAGTTTCACCAATGGAAGTTAAGTATTTCAATAATTAAAGTTTAAAGAACAAATACTGTAAAATGCAGAGTATATGGAGTTGTAGCAATTGATAGATTTCCAATAAGTAGATGTATCTGCTATTCCTAATCTAAATAGATAAGGAAATCTCTAAATCCCTAAAGATATCAGAATTAGGGCATTTTCATTTTTATATTTTGACTTCTATAATTCTAGTTAAAAATAATAAGACAGAAATCTGTATTGATAGGTACGATTTTTATTCCCCCTTCTCAATTATGTCTGGGTCAGATGATATAGCCAGTCTCAGTGGGACACAGAATAGCACAGCATAACTGTCCAGACTTTGACAGTCTCATCCTGCCATTTATTGGCTATGTGGCCCAAAACGGGGAGTTTACTTCTCTCTCTGAGAATCAGACTCTTCATGTATAAAAATAACAGTAGCCTTGCTATGATAATTGATAATGCACGTATGTTTTACATGTGTAAGTGATTAGTAATATTATCATTATTAATTGTCAGTAGAAAGAAATTCAGATGATTAAAAAATAGCATGTACTGAAAAATGAATGAAAAATCATGCATTTTTCTCTAAACTTCAGTTTTTCATCTACAAAATGAAATTGTTGAGGCATTCTAATACCCCATCAAACTTGAATTCCCATACTTTTATGAAAAAGAACTGAATGCATGTCTGTATTAGAAATAAACCTATTCACTTATTTTAGCTTAGTGATTTGGGCCAATGGAGTAGATCTGATCAGAGAGTAAGAAGGTGCATTGTTCACAGAGATTAAAATAGATGATGTGACACCAGAAATCATTGTTATCTAACTGGATGTGCTTTTAAAAATAAATTGTTTAGAGATATCTTGATCCAATTTTATGGTAGAGCCCATAGAAAAATAGTATTATTTCTTCATTGTGCCACTTTCTAAAAATGTTTGCGGCATTTAGGCTGTTCTATGTCTTACAATGCAACTTGGGAGCATTATCTTGACAAAATATGATAGATAATGTACGTCAGAAGCCACAAGAGAGAAGTAAGTCTTACTTTTAAGCAACTCTGCAGTATTAGATGTGTTTGATTTTTGCCATTATTCTTTATTCTGTCCTCCAAAACTTATTATCCTAGGTTGCTTTATTTAGCATGACTTCCTCAAGGAAATGAACTAAGCCTCATTTAATGTTTGTCTGTATAAGTGGGTGAATAGCAACCTTATCAAATCAATTTGACAGGGTGGTGTTTCTCATCTCAGGGGACTTCCAGGTGAAGAGAAATCTATAAATAAAGTAATGGGGATCAAAATAGTGCACTCATTTCAATCAGTATGACTGACAGAAAGAAAACTTTATTAATGATTATTTTGTAAGTAATTTGGTTACTGAATTTATTAACATAGGGTGAAATAATACTGCATTTCCTGAGCAAGAAGTGACTGTTGCAGGGAAAAAACATTTCTCCTGCCACAATTCTGATTTTTTCTTTATAACTCCATTTCCAAATATACACTACCAATAATTTTCTTTGAAAATGAATGGCTTAAATGGGAAGAACTATAGGAAAGTTAAAACTGCTAAATATATGTGAATCTTTGTTTGCTGAGGGAAATTTGGGGGTCTGAAAAGCTAATGAGCAGTTTATGAGTTATTTATTATAGTCTATGTTGATTTATTTCATGATTTCAATATATTTGAAAAATATATCAATAAGAGAAGGATTTTCATTTGAGGAAAGGGTGGTTAATTTAGATTTTAGCTACATTATCAATGAAAATTGAACTTAACTAGCTTATTTCAAATCAAGGTCATACACGTCTAAAGTTTTGAGTTAAATAGACCTATGAGGCAGATAAGGAAAACTCTCAGAAACTTGGTCAAATTCATAGGGTAGCTGTCTCTCTTTGTTCTTTGCTTTCTTTTTTTTTTTAAACTGTAGACAATTTCTGAGTTCTCTGCCCCGTCTTCCAGTCTTGTTTTACTGATTTTTAAGCCCTCTGCACAGCATCTTCCAAGAACACCCATTTACTGATCCTGGGAATGCCTTTCACCTCTCAAGACTGTCTTAATCCTTATTCTCCCATGCTCCCAACCACCCCCAGGTCTGAGATCTTTTCTTTTTTGGTTTGCTTTCTTGATTTGGTGACTTAATCCCCAGTAGTTTCCTAAGACATAACACTTTGATATTAAATATTGAGTTTACCATGCTACATATGATTGCTATTTTATCTGGGGATAGAGTTCTGGGTTAAAGATCATTTTCATATAATTTTAATGGCATACTTCACTGACTTCTGACCTCCAGTATTGCAGTTGAAAGTCAGACAGTTTCTGGGACTTTTTTCTTTCCAGAAGTTTTGATTATCTCTTTCATCTTGGTGTTCTGAAATATCATTATTATATCACTTAATATCATTATATTTTTGTTTTTATTCATTTTATTATCCTCGGTGAGTCTTTTCAACCTGAAAATTCTCTGTTTTAGCTTTAAGAAAGTCTCATGCTATTTCTTTATCTCCATTTTCTGTGATCTTTCTTTCAAGGCCTCTGATATTGGCATTCCTGCATAGACATTCTTATGTTCACCCATAATCTATTACCTTTTTTATCTCCTATTGCTCTTTTCTCTTCACCTTTTTGGTTTTCATCTTTCTGGAGATTTCCCAACTGTATCTTCTAACACTTTATGGGGTTAAAAAATAATTATTCTGCCATCATATTTTTAATTTCTTAAAATTCTTTCTTGTTTTTCTAAAAATTCATATAGCATCCTGCTCTTATTTTGCACACATGCAAATATATTTTTATGTCCTATCTATCTGATAACATACATGAAAGTTTTTAATACTCTTTTCTTCTCTCTGACTTAACTCTACTTTCTCCACTTCTAGTTGTCCATGTTGGTCTTCGTTTTCCATGTAAGAGCTATTCTTCAAAGGTTTAAGGAATGCTAGTTGTATATCCTGACTCAAGATGGAAGCACTAAAATGCGAATTGAGTTTTTTTTTTTTNGTTTTTTTTTAATATACTGGGCAATAAAACAGGTTTGTCCCAGTCTTCCACAACTTATTAGATTTTGTGTTCATCAGAAGAATTTCACTGTAAATATTATAAATTTGAGTTTTTCAAATACACTAATAGAATAAAATGCTGCTTTAATTTGTTTCTCATATTGTAGGTCCATGTAGAATTTCACTTAGAAAAGCATTCCTTTGCTTACAAATTTTTAAAAAAATCCCCTGGATTATGATCTATAAAGTTTCTTTTGTCATTAACACCTGACACTGTCAGCATTTCAAGGATGCTGTTGTCACTGTTGGGTGATTATTGAGCTTTTGAAAGCAGCATTATATTTAGAAGTGAAATAATGGAATATCCATGACAAAATAGGAAGAGGAGTATATTTAACTGTTGGAGTTTGATTTATTCCCTCCTGTCCATTGTACTAGTAGTTACAATCACAGACTAGAGCAGATGTGTCTGGGTTGAAACCTTGGCTCCATGGCTTGATCTCTCGTTGCAGTTTCTCCATAAAATGAGGATAATAAAGCATCTAACTCAAGATTATTATAAATATAAAGTGCACCAATAACCTGTAGACAGTCTTAGCTCAGTATCTGGAAGAGAAGTAAGTGTCCATAAAACTTTGCTATTATTTTAAAATGTGGTTGAGATTATACTGTGTGTATTTTAGATCTTTTTCCCTCATTTAACAAGTCACAACTCTTTTCTCATGTCATTAAAAATTCCACCTGTAAGATAAATAGGAGAACATCAAGTGCCCTGTACCTCTGCCAGTATTGAGCATTCTCACTTTTTTACACCTTTATCAATTTCATGTGTGAAAAAGTCATCTCATTGTTTTGACTTCCTTCACCACCCCCCTCGAAAGTATAAGCAAGGTTTCATGGTTTTCACATTGTTTTAACTGTTTGCATTTATTCTCCAGTCTTGCTTGTATAGATCTAAGAATTTCTATATTGATTTAGATAATGCTTTCTATATTTAAAGTATATGAATAATTTATTATATTTGTTAATATTTTTGCCATTTTCTATTTCATTAATTTTTGCAATACTAGGGGTTTTTAAAAGTATATAAAATTTATTTTTCTTTGTAAGTTTTGGTTAGGTTTTAAGTTTAGAAGGGCATTTCTCATTCTGACATCAGATGAATGTATATTTATAATTTATTTTAGTTTTGAAAAAATTAATTTCTTAATCATCTAAAATGTAGCTTATCAGACTTTAGATGAGTCTGTAACCTAACTTTTGTGCAGACATGTTAATGGGCATTCATATTCCTTCTGGATATTGCCTGTTCATGTCTTTGACCATTTTGTTCCCTTCAGGGTTGTCTTTTTTTTTCTTACTGATTAGCAGGAATTCTTCAAATATACAATAGTTAATCCTTTGTTGTATGCATTACACATATTTTTTCAACTAGTTTCTTCTCACTTGTCTTTTAATTTCATTTATGGTGTTTTTATTCATATAGAAGTTTTAAACTTTTTATGTGGTCCCATCTTTGACTTCTTTGTAGCTTTTGAGGTGTTTTTTTTTCCTTTAATCTTGTTTAACAAAATCTCTACCATCCCAAGATTTTTTTTTTAACCCTTATGCATTTGAAATTTGTTTTTTCGTATCATATTTAACTCTTTTGGTTTGTGTGGAATTTTTGTCTGATATGGGGTAGAGATCTTTTTTCTAAATTGACAAGCTTTTCCTCATTTCACTTATTGACTAGTCCATGTTTGAAATGCTGCAAGAATTTCTTGTAGGGCCTCTGGATTTGCTGTTTGATCCCCGTGGTGTGTTTGTGTATGTTTCTGCAGAATTTTATTACACAGTCCCCCTTCCCCCTGCAGCTTTGTATACTACAGTTTGATACCAGATAGAGCACATATGCTCATTTTCAATTTTTTCTTGGCCATTATCATGCATTTATTGTTTCAGGTGAATTTTACAATTTATTTTGATAAGCTCTAAAAAAATTCCCATTGAAATTTTGATAAGAGTTGTACTGACTTTATAGGTGAATTTGGGAAGGAGACAGCCTTCACGAAAATCTTTTTATCAAAGAACAAACATATTTTGGTTTTCTGCTTCTTCTGGAGTTGCTAATCTCATGCACATATAACCTAGATGCCCATTGTGTTTTGTTTTGTATGTGACCGATGTGATACTAGAAATTGAGAAAGTTTAGGATGGTATTCTGGTGGGATCAAGGAATATTAGAATTCTCTCCAGTCCACAGCCACAGTCTTCAAATCTATGGGGCTCCTAAGGGACAGATTTATATTAAGTATTTGTACTGGCAATAAAAACCCCCAAACTTTGCCTCTTATTCTTGACTAGGACTTGAGCACCAAACCCCAAGACAGAAGACTCAAATGAGCCCCATAGCTGTTCTGTGGAGCTGCTGTTTTTCTCAATTTAGTTTAGCTTCATTTGTTTGAAACTGACCCAGCCCATGAGATGGATGCCCTCCATCTCCCCAGTTTTCAAGCACAGCTAGATCTTTCCCCTGTGATGTGGGCAGAACTGGCCTGACTCATTCCTATCAGTGCTCAGGGCCTTGTAACCAGAGAGAGCCCATTTGCCCCGGCTGACTGCTGATCTGGCTTGGCCTCCTGCCTCTGGCCTTTTCTGCCCAAGTAGTAGCTTTAGCCCTGGCTCTCCGTTGGAGTAGCAGAAGTCCTCTCTTGAAGGCGTCTCATGCCACTTCAGTCACACGAAGACACGTAAAAGTGAGCTTGCACCTGTGTGCTGACCTTTTCATGCCGATTCTGCCCAGTGGTGCAGACCTAATGCTCTCCAGTCTTATCTTCTTCCTTCCTGAGAAGCAGGGAGAAGAGTGAGAGGGGCCTTCGTTTCCCACTTCTAAAGACAATACGAAAACTTAGAACCGTTCTCAGAAGCATTGGTTTTCTCTTGGTTGTTGCTTTTCCTCAATTAGCCAGAGAGAGGTAGAGTGAAAACTGGCTCGCTGAGTATTGCGCATAACCCATATGCTTTCTTCACTTCGCACCAACCTGCAGTGAGTGACTGATTTCAGGAGACGTTCTCTTCCTTTGCTTAATGGTTCACCATACACTCTTGATAGTCCTCCCACCACTTGAGTCCTTCTCAGTTTTGTTTTTTTTTTTTTTTTACTGGTTTATCCTCCTGGACCTGCCCATTAAATGTTGGCATACCTGGGATCAGCCCCGCACCTTCTTGTCTGTTTCTTTTCCCTAAACAGTCATCTCTCTGTCCATGATTTCCCTGACAGGTGAATCCAAAATTTCTCTCTCACCGGGACCTCTCCTTTGAGCTCGAGATCAGCATATCTAATTGCCCACTGGACATCTCTGCCTGGATGTCTCAAAGGTACTATAAATTCACCGTGTCCAAGCTTTAACTCATATCTTTCCCCTGAAAATGCTGTTTCCTTATCTCAGTGAAAGGCATCCCCACCCAAACTGGTGTGCAAGTCAGAAATCTGGCAGTTTCCCTTGGCTGTCTCTTTATTCCTCTCTTCCCTCAGCAAACCCCATCAGTTACCGAGTCCAGCTGACTTTTTTAAATCTTTTTTTTTTTTCTGATTTGTAACCCTTTCAGTTTTGTTCTGATACATACAGAAAAGTCATTGGTCTGTGCATCTTTCTTTGACGTAGTGATTAAAAAGCATAAGCCTTGTAACATTCAGGTCACTAAGTAGACAATATTCAGCATCACAGAAAGCCCTCCTTAAAATTCTTGCTTATGAACTATATTTCTGCTCCTTCACTAGAGTGATCTCTGTCCTGACTATATATGTATGAAAGTTTATTTGTTTGTTTATTTTTAGCTGTGCTGTCTCTTCATTGCTGTATGGGCTTTTCTCTGGTTGCAGCGAGCAGAGTTACTCTTCACTGTGGTACGTGGGCTTCTCATTGTGGCTTTTCTTGTTGCAGAGCCCTGGCTCTAGGGTGTGTGGGCTTCAGTGATGCAGCTCGTGGCCTCTAGAGCGCAGGCTCAGTAGGTGTGATGCAGGGGCTTAGTGCTCGAAGGCATGTGGGATCTTCCTAGACCGGGGATTGAACCTGTGTCTCCTGCATTGGTAGGCAGGTTCTTTACCTCTGAGCCATCAGGGAAGCCCTCTGCCCTGACTCTTATGATATCATATCATAATCAATTTCTTACTTTTCTACCTAAGGTTGCACCCAAATTTGGTAGTTTAGTTTTGCCTGCTTTTTCAACCTTACATAGATGGAGCCAGTTTATTTTGTATACTTTACTCTGGCTGTTTTCACTCAACATTATTTTGTGAGATTCATCTGTGTGTGATGGAGCTGTAGTTGGTTTGTCATTGTGGAATGTTCTCTTATACAAATATATCACAGTTGATTATTTTGCTCTTTTTTTTCGATGAGTTGCACCGGTTTAGATTTCTATCAGCAGTGTATGAGAATTCCTATTATTCCACGTCTTTGCCAAGCCTTGGAATTGTCAGTCTGTTCAGTTAACCATTCTGGTTTATATATAATAGATATTTGTGTATACTCTGAGGTATATGTCATATCCAATAAGTTGCAAAAATTTTTAATGTACACCTTGAAGAATATTTTACATATGCGTGTACCATATTCACATGCAAATATAGAGCATTTCCATCACTCGAGAAAGTTCTCTCATACTCCTTTGCTTACAGAATCTGTATTCTGTTAAAACTATTCTGACTTCTACTGGTACAGATTTGTTTTGCCTGTTCTTGAACTTCATGTCAATGGACTCGTAACAGTATGCACTCCTTTGTGTCAGACTTCTTTTGCCCAGCATAATAATGTTTTTTGCAGTTTATCCAAGTTGTTGGTTTTATCAGTTGCTTAGTCCCATTTTTCATTGCTTAGTCCCATTTTTGGAGACGGCAGTAGCAACCCACCTCAGTACTCTTGCCTGGAAAATCCCATGGTTGGAGGAGCCTGGTAGGCTGCAGTCCATGGGGTCGCTAAGAGCCAGACACAACTGAGCGACTTCACTTTCACTTTTCACTTTCATGCATTGGAGAAATAAATGGCAACCCACTCCAGTATTCTTGCCCGGAGAATCCCAGGGACAGGGGGACCTGGTGGGCTTCAGTCCATGGGGTTGCACAGAGTTGGACACGACTGAGGCGACTTAGCAGCAGCAGCAACAGCAGCTTATGATTATCATTTTTTTATTGACTGATGTTTCTGAATTTGGCTATTGTGAATTAAGCTGCTGTGAACATTCTCATGCACATCTTTCTATATATACATACTAATTTCTCTTGAGTATATATTGAGGAGTGGATTTTGGGTCATCAGGCAGGCATTTAATTTTATTAGAAACTACAGAATAGTTTCCCAGAGTGGTTGTACTATTTAACACTCCTTGTTGGTTTTAATTTGCATTCCCCTGATTACTACTGTGATTGAGCAGCCTTTCGTTTATTTATTGACCGTCATCTTTTTGAAGGACTCATTAAAATCATTTGCCCATTTTCTTCTGCTGTTCTGTCTTTTTCTTAGTTGTGTGTGTGTGTGTGTATTTTTGGATACCTATATTGCAGATATCATCTTCCACTCGTGGCTTGCCTTACCTTTTTCTTAAAGGTATTTTTGGATTAACAAATTCTAATTTTAATATAGTTAAGTACATCAGTCTTTTCCTTTATAATTAGAACCTTTTGTATCCAGTTGATGAAGATATATTTGCTATTGTTTTCTGTTAGGTTTTGCTATTCACAGATCAACAGTCTACGTGGGATTTTTTTTAATGGTAGAAGATAGGGATCAATTTAGTTCTTTTTCCATATGAATATCCAGTTACTATTGGGTTGACCAAAGTGTTTGGGCTTTTCCCATTACCTTGTACAGAAAAACCTGAACAAGGTTTTTGGCCAACCCAGTATTGCGGCACTGCTTTTTAAAATGTCTACTCTCCCTTTCTCTGTAGAGTCACTTTGGTCATGAGTCAGCTGGTTGCACAGACAAGGATTTGTCTGGGCCCTCCTATTCCATTTCTCTATTTTGTCTGTCCTTATGCCAAAATGTCTGGAGAAGGCAATGGCACCCCACTCTAGTACTCTTGCCTGGAAAATCCCATGGACGGAGGAGCCTGGTAGGCTGCAGTCCAAGGGGTTGCGAAGAGTCGGACATGACTGAGTGACTTCACTTTCAATTTTCACGTTCATGCATTGGAGAAGGAAATGGCAACCCACTCCAGTATTATTGCCTGGAGAATTCCAGGGACGGGGGAACCTGGTGGGCTGCCGTCTATGGGGTCGCACAGAGTTGGACACAACTGAAGCGACTTAGTAGAAGCAGCAGCAGCAGCAGCATGCCAAAATGCCATTGCATTAAGTAGTCTATTTCAGTAGTTCTCCTGGGACCATATAGAGTCCCTGAGACCCTTTAAGGGGTCTCTGAGGTCAAAACTGTTTTCATAGTAATAATAAGATGTTATTTGCTTTATTCACTCATGTCTCATGAGTGCACAGTAGGTTTTCCAGAGAATGTGTGACATGTGATATTGAAATTGAATGAATAAGGGAGCAGATTTGAGAATCCAGCCATCTCCTATTAAGCTAGATGTTGAAGAGATTTATGAAAATGTAAAACAGTGCCACTCTTCTCACTGAATGTTTTGTTTTGGAAAACAGTTCGTTTTTCATAAATTTATTTCTGTTAGCATGTGATAAGCTTCTTATTTTCAAATGAATTTTGTTTAGTTTCAAAGGTAAAAAATAAACTCCCATAAACTTAAGCTCTTTAGAGTCTTAGTAACTTGTAAGAGTATAAGACTAAAAAAAAGTTTGAGAGAATGGTTAGCCATTCTCTAAGTTAACCAGAATGGTTAACTTAATTCCAAGGCTTGGCAAAGACGTGGAATAATAGGAATTCTCATACACTGCTGATAGAAATCTAAACCGGTGCAACTCATCGAAAAGATTTATCTAGTTTAATAAATCTTGATATACAATAGATAATTCTTGGTTATTTTGGGCTCCTTGCTTTGCATATACCTTCTAAAATCAGCTTGTAAGATTCCACAATGATAAATTTAGGTGCAATTGAAATCTTTATACCAATGAGTCTTCTGGTTTGTGAATATTATCTCTCCATGTGTTTTGATCTTCTTTTGTTTTTTTTCCTCAGTAATGTTTTATAGACTGCTAGAGGTATTGCATATCTTCCTAACAGAATTTTTGAAGAGAAAAAAGTAATTTAACAATAGACATAAAATAAAAATCGTCAGCATTATGCCATAGATGGGCAATGTCTTTTTTTAGTGCTACATAAAATAATTGTGTCTTTTTAGAAAAAGTTTTATTGGAGTATACGTGATTTATAGTGTTGTTGTTAGTTTCATATTGAAGGTGTCTTGAAGTTCATAAAATATAATCTGTAAACCCAGTGTAATAACAATATGTCAAGATTTTCAAAACTTGATGCTAAAGTTCATATGAAAGAACAAAAATGGAATTTTTCATAAAAATTATGGAAAAGCCAGTGTTCATGAAGAAGGAATTAATGCTATTAGAGTCTGTGTTAAAGCAGAAGTAGTTAAGAGCACCAGAGTAGACAAGTTACACTGGATAGAGTTGAGAGGACTGAAGTGGCCTCGTTTATAGAAATGCCAAATGTGATAAAGATGAAAACAAATTTTCAGTAAATAGTATTGGGTAAACTGAGTAGCCATTTGGGGAAAAAAAAAAGCTAGCTTGTGATCTCACTTTAAAAGAGAAAAACCTTGGAGAAGGAAATGGCAACCCACTCCAGTTTCTTGCCTGGGCAATCCCATGGACAGGGGAGCCTGGTGGGCTACTGTCCATGGGATCGAAAAAGAGTCAGATCTGACTTAGCAGCCAAACAATAACAACAAAACCACAAACAACTGGGTCTTCCTGCCTCTCAGAAAATAAACATTTTTTTTAATGAAAAAGAAAACCTTTCATTGAAATGCAATTCACAGGAAAGTACACATACTTAAGGGATCAACTCAACAAATTTTTATGTATGTATACACAAAGTACTCACTGCCTTGAGCAAGATGTAGACTATCTCCAACACTTAGAAATTCTCTCTTATGTTCTTCCCAGTCAATATGACCTCCCCTAGTGATAACCACTATTCTGACCTTTGTCCATAGATAATTATAAATTGAATCATATGGTAAGTCTTTTGGGTCTAGTTTCTTTTGCTTAACATTATGTATGAGATTTATTTATGTTGCACATAGCAACATAATGAAAGCATTTTTAATATGTATGATTGGCGAAGAGGAAAAAGTTTGATTTAGCTAACATGTAGTGGAATATCTACTTCCATTTTAGTAATAGTTCTTTTTTAATGTGTTGAATTATATTGTGTTAATATGTCATACTTTATTCCACTGTTGATAGAAGTTTTGGTTGTTTATATTTTGGGGGGTAAAACTGCTGCGAACATTCTTCTGCATGTTTGTGGGGAGAGCACAAGTGCTCATTTTCTGTTGGAATTGAGAGGAAATGCTGGGTCACAGAATATGTGTATGTTTAATTTTAGTATATATTTCCAGTTTTCCAGAGTGACTCTACCAGCTTACATCCACCAGCAAAGTATGAGAGTTCCATTTGCCCTGAGTGTTGTGAAACACCAGAAACTATAAAGAAAAAAAGTGGATGAGTTTGCATAAAGACAGACAAAATCTATGCATGGCAATAACTAACATAAACAAAATCAGAACTCCAAAGACATCCTGTGACCAGTCTTGTCCTGCATCATATTCAAGGAGCTCGTTGTTCAGTCGCGCAGTTGTGCCGACTCTTGGTGACCCCATGGAGTGCAGCACGCCAGGCTTCCCTGTCCTTCACCATCTCCTGGAGTTTGCTCAGACTCATGTCCATTGAGTCAGTGATGCCATCCAACCATCTGCTGTCCCCTTGTCATCCTGCCTTCCATCTTTCCCAGCACCATGGTTTTTTCCAGTGAGTCAGCTTTTCGCATCAGGTGGCCAAAGTATCAGAGCCTCAGCTTCAGCATCAGTCCTTCCAATGAATATTCAGTACTAATTTCCTTTAATTGACTGGTTGATCTTGCAGTTCAAGGGACTCTCAAGAGTCTCCTCCAACACCACAGTTCAAAAGCATCATTTCTTTGGTGCTCAGCCTTCTTTATGGTCCAATTCTCACTATTCATGACTACTGGAAAAAAACTTTACTATAACTTTGACTATATGGACCTTTGTTGGCCATGTAATGTCTCTGCTTTTTAATACACTGTCTAGGTTGGTCATAGCTTTTCTTCCAAGGAGCAAGTGTCCTTTAATTTCACAGCTGCATGCTTCCAATGGAGGTGGCATGGGTTGGATCCCTGGTCTGGGAATAAAGATCCCACATGCCGTGTGGCCCAGCAAAAAAAAAAAAAGGAATGAATGAATTACAATTTACACATCATATAAATGATTCTCACAAACATATTATTGAATGGAAGCTGCTGCTGTTGTTGCTAATTAAGTTACTTCAGTCGTGTCCGACTCTGTGATCCCATAGAAGGCAGCGCACCAGGCTCCCCTGTCCCTGGGATTCTCCAGGCAAGAACACTGGAATGGATTGCCATTTCCTTCTCCAATGGATGAACGTGAAAAGTGAAAGTGAAGTCGCTCAGTCGCGTCCGACTCTTCGCGACCCCATGGACTGCAGCCCACCAGGTTCCTCCGTCCATGGGGTTTTCCAGGCAAGAGTACTGGGATGGGGTGCTGTTGCCTTCTCCGATTGAGTGAAAGAGCTAGATACAAAAGTTCAAAAGCAGACACAATTAATCTATGGTGTTATAAATCAGGGTAGTGTTACCCTTGATGGAGCTCACTGAAAGGGACACGAGAAGGGCTTTGAGACGTTGTGATGTCCTGTATCTTGATGTGGCTGCTGGTTAGTGGGTGAGTGGGGGACATAATGGGAAACACTCTCCCATTATTATTTTGTGACTTTCAAATTAAAAAAAATTTAAATTGCTGCAAAATACACAAAGCATATGTTTTGCCATCTTAACCATTTTAAGTGTGCACTTTAGTACTTACTGTTAAGTATATATACATTGTTGTGCACCCAACCTCTAGAGCCTTTCCTACCTGTTAAATGACTCTAAAATTTCCTACCTATTTCCTCTTCACCTTGATCCTTAGCTGTTACCATTCTACTGTTGTTTTTTTCTATGACTTTGGCTACTCTGGATGCCTCATAAAAGTAGAGTCATAAAGTATTTGTCTTTCTGCAATTGGCTTATTTCACTTAGCATAACATCCTTAAAGTTCATTTAAGCTATTTTGTGACCTTTGAGTTCTGTACCTTGTTCATTTATTACTTAGTTTTAAGAGATCATTAAAATAAAAAGTCACAACCATATTGTTCAGAGATGGCTAATCAGGCGGTAAAATGTTGATCCTGTCTATTACTCACCTAACCAACATGTAACACCAGTTTTGGCAGCAGATGCACTTTATGCCAAAGTGCTATTTGAAGCTTTATCTCACCTCTTGTTTCTCCTATTTTCATCTGTAGGTGGCAATCAAACTACAGACTCATGAAGTTCTCAGTCTGTTGACCATCAACTTGCTCAGTCGTTTTTCCCCTGGGCTTACTGTCCAACTTTGGTCTTCTCAAAATCTGCCTCTTCACCCCAGGCACAGTCTGGTCCAGTGCCAGGGGAATTGCTTTCTCTTGGCTGCTTTTTCCCCTATTTCTGACCTATCTTAAAGGGGGTTTTTGTTCTGCTAGGTGTTCAGTACTGCTTGAGATCATTAGTCTAGAGCCTTCTGTAGTAATATTGTTTCATTGGAACCTTTGACTGGGGGAATTGATGCGGAGATAGAGGAACAAGTTGAAATGACTTTGAAATTTACGGGAGGACCTTGTCCCATTAAATAGAACAGAGGGGGACAGGCAGGTCCTATGTGAAAGATATATGATTTGGGGAAATATTGGCTTGAGATGCTGGCCTATAAAATAGCAGGAGCTGTGACGTAGAAATGGGGATTTAGAAAACAAACTTCTCATTGTAAATGTAGTGTTTGTATACGTATAATGAAAATACAGAAAATATATAGAATAAAAAGCATTCATAAAACAGTTATTCTCAACATTGAATTAACTTCTGGGTTTGTGTGTGTGTGGTTACATACATATAAATGCACAATATAAACTCAAATTTCAAGATGCAGTTGAGCTTTTGCATTTTGTATTCTGCTTTCTTGTGTGTGTGTTCTATTCATGAATGAAGAAGTCCAAGGCCAGTTACATATGGTGCTTCTCTTGTGTTAAGAGTCAGCAGCAAAAGAGGTCACAAATGAAACTGTGGGGCTTATTGAAATTACACATGGTACTATCCTGCACAGATGGAGAAGGAAATGTGGCAAGCACAGGACTTTGGAAACTTGCCTATATTTGAGGATTCAAGAATAAATCATAATCAGAGAAGTAGAATTAAAAGAGTGTAGTGTCAAATTGAGAGTGGAGCACATTCCAAGAAAAAATAGATTAAAAAAAAGAGAGGGCTGGATGAAGACTAAGACAAAGGCTTTAGGAAATTGTAAAATCGATAGTTGATATACCATATTTTTACCATATTTATTCTGTCCAGCATTGTTTGGAATAACAAGGACTGAATTTACCTTGCTATGTTAAGCAATTAGAAAACTAGGCAATATATGAAATAACAGACAAGCACAGGAATGTGATCACTGAAAGAAGGGATCCTCTGTGGTTGCCCCACTTTATTATCTGGAGGTAGTTTTCAGGTTGCAGAGCAGGAGTGGGGAACTCAAATAGAGCCCAGTGATCTCACTGAGTTGAGAAGACAGAGAAGTTTGAAGGGGCCAAGGCAGCTATAATTTGGGAGGCTGACAGGAGGAAGTGGCATAGAAAGCACCAGAGATATGCAGAGGTGTCCCCTTGAGTCTGGCTGAGTACTGATCTGCACATGCATGAGTGGAAATCACCTGAGGCCAGAGAAAGCACCGTGCTGGATAAATGGTGAGCTGGAACTCATCCAGGTTGGGAATGTCTGTGTTCTCACTTGCCAGAATATGCACACGGCATTAAAAAGGTACTGCCTTGGTAATAGGGCTTAATTAACCTTAAATTAAAGGCTTCTCTGGAACCACTCCAACAGAGCACAAAAGCAAGCCTTGGAGGATCCAGCTGATTTCAAGAAACTTAACTGTACACCAGAATGAAGTCAAGCACTATGTAAAGGAATATAGCAAAATCCAGCACCCAAAGCATAAAATTCACAATTGAATCAAAAGTTACCAGACATGCAAAGAACCAGAAACTGTGGGCTTCTCTAGCTGCAATGCACCGGTTTAGTTGTCATGACATGTGGGGTCTTGGTTCCCCAACCAGGGATCAATCCACATCCCCTGCATTGGAAGGCAAGTTCTTAACCACTGGGCCACCAGGGAAGTCCCTGTGTTTTTGGTTTTTTTCTTTTTTTTTAAGAACAAAATTGAGACTGTGCTCTGTTTTCATTTAACTTTGAATTGTAAGAATTTTGACTTGTAATAAAATATTTGAAAGCAGCTTTTGGTGTGTATGTAGAATTCCACTAAATGGCCAAAATGTAATTTGTTTTGTCCTGGATTGTTTCCCCATGTAGGTTTTTTCAGTTTGCTGTTTTAAATGCTGTGATGAGCACCCTTGTACACTTTTATGTAAACCTTTACCTCATTGGTTATTTTTCTATAACCAACCATTTTCAGGCTATATTCCTGGAGGTAGAATTGTGAAATTTATTTCTAGACAATTATAGCAATTTATGTTCCCTCTATAGCATATAGGAATGCTGAATTAACGTCATCCTTGTCCACCTGTAATAGTAGTTAAACATTGCCTAAATGTTTAACATTAAGCATTAAAACCGTTTTTTTAATTGTAGGTAACTTGACTTCCACTCTGAAGGCTTATAAGGATACTGTTTCTCTGAAGTTCGAAAATTCTACCAGAATGTATTAAATTTGGCCAGAAGACAAAATTGTACATTTATTTTCCTTCTCCTTCCTCCTCCTCTTCCTTTTTTTCTTCCTTTCTCCATTCTTCAGTAGTATACTGTTTTCATTTCTTTGGTTATTGCTTCAGCCTCATTTGTTCCAGAAGATGAACTTTTCCATGTCTATCTTGTTCACTATTGTTTCCTCACTGCCTGACTATATTATACAATATGCTCAATAAATTTGTAGAATAATGAACTCTCTTCCTTTCTACAGCTCTTGTTGGTAAAAGTTGATCTGTATAATATTTCTAACTTAAATTTCATTGATCTTTTTGTCCTTTTGATTAGAGTTGTGGAATAATTTGTCCATTTGTGTTATCATGTCACTAGTTTTCTTTCGGTAATACTTCATCTGCCATTCACTGTTTCGATTGCTATTTCAAATTTGGCAAATCATGTTTTTCATCTCAGAAAATCTTTCCATTTTTGTGAAATTGTTCCTCATCTTAGATTATTCTCAGTTCATGATTATTTACATATGCAGAATTCTCTTAAATCCTTTTAAAACATTGAATTTTCACCTCAATTTATACCAGCTTTTTTAGACTCTTAGCTTTTTATATCTTTATTTTTTTATTACCTCTAGGGAATTTAAACCAGGAGGAAATAAAAGAAAATGGAGTGTCCATTTGTTGATTAGTTTTGTCATGTTTCTTTACCTCAACCACTTCAGCACACAATTTAAATGTGGTATCACAAGATACTTAATAGTAGAAATTTAGGCTGAAGGGTTATTAGCAAATAGTGCTATGTGGGACTATTCTAGAAAACACCTACTTCTTGAGCTATTTTTTGAGACCTCCAAAGGTAGAGAGCTGAGTCAAAGAAACAGGTAATCAAAGAAAGTTTGAATACAAACCACCTATTTTTGAGAAGACCACAAATTCAGAAAAATTCAGAACTCGAAAGAGTTGGAATTATTCCTTTCCCTAATTACATACACTTTGGAATTTGACCTTGGGAACTGAGAAATGAATAAGAATTCCTGTCCTCCAGGAGTCCATCACCTGTGTCTTAATTAGACAGGATTGTGGTGGTGGTGGTGATGTACCGGATGGTGAAGGAGCTCCATAGTTCCTGGTCTCTGTTTTCTTCTGAGAGAAGCCAGAAGACATGCAGAGTGAAAGAGGTTTCAGATTGCATTTTGGAGTAATAATAGACTTGAACCTGGGATGAGTGAAAAAAGTACAAATTAAGATAAAAAATTTTTTCTTAGTATGAGTCCTCATGTAAGGGTAGAAAATGACAGTAAAATTGACTCAAGGTAATTTGAAGGAGAATGGGACTGAGCAACAAGTGCTTGACAAACTCAAGATTTGTATATGTATAACTACTTGAATCCTCATTACTTTGCATATTTAATGTGAAATTAATTGCTAAAGCCTCAGTGTTCTTGCCTGGAGAATCCCAGGGATGGGGGAGCCTGGTGGGCTGCCGTCTATGGGGTTGCACAGAGTTGGACACGACTGAAGTGACTTAGCAGCAGCAGCAAGTTAGAATGGAAGTTTAAAACGTTTTTCCTCATACTTGAAAACTATTCCTGGTAGCAGTATTTCTAATGATCTCAGCATCCTCTTTCCCAATCCTGATAACTGTCTGGAAAGAATGGCTTTGCTTTCACATTACAGAATGACCCACAGTAGACGTCCTGGTGCTCAGTTTTGATTACTGGCAACATACACCACTGTGAACACTGCTGGTTTTGTGTTTTGTTTTGTATTTTAATCGTGGTCAAAAGGTCTAATATTTTCATCAATATTAGCTAGGCTAATGATCTACCAATCTCTGAACCAGGTGTTTAATTAGTTTTCAAGTTCAAATTCACTTAAACTTCAGGGAGTCTGAGATTAAAATCAGAACACTTCACTATTTCCAAAGACAATTTTGTTCAGCTTATTATGCTAAACTGGAAGAAGAGATACTGAAGGCAACGTCATCAAGCTCAGGATATTCATTTAGAGTTTCATCCAAAAACAAGTGCTGTAATCTCAAATGTATCCTTTACCATTCAAGAGTCGCCAATTCCAGTAGTTTATATGGTGAACAGTTATATTGTATTTAAATGAAAGAAATAGCTTTAGTTCTATTACATTTACTATCTATGGGTGCTATTGGGTTGGAAAATTAAATTTTAAAATTTCATTGGAAAGTGTGAATTGAGGCAATATTTCCAAGCAGATATCTTTGATGTAATTGTTCATTTGTCTTTTAACAATTGTATTTAGCGTTTTAGTCTTGCAATCCAAAGTGCAAGAATAGGAAGCCTCTAAGACCAACATTTATTGAGAAAGTATTGAATATGTGCTTTTGTTAGCCTAATTCAGTGCTCTTTCTTTCAGAAAATTCTTTTGGCTCTGAGCTTATTTTTGTGTATTTTTGTAAGTGTTGTTCAGCCCATGGGCTGCAGCAAGCCAGGCTCCCCTGTTGACATTCCACTATCTCCCAGAGTTTGCTCAAGTTCACGTCCATTGAGTCGGTGATGCTATCTAACCATCTCATCCTCTACTTCCCTCTTCTCCTTTTGCCTTCAATCTTTCCCAGCATCAGGGTCTTTTCCAGTGAGCTGGCTCTTTGCTGACTTTGTGAGTGCTCCTTAAATTTTGGGTTTTTTTTTTTTTTTTTTGCTCCATTAACTAGTATATCTCTGCAGTTAACACACCTGTTGATAATACTTTACCATCAGTTATGGCTACAAATTGATGATATGGGGCTTACCTGGTGGCTCAGATGGTAAAGAATCTATCTACAATGCAGAAGACCTAGATTTAATCCCTGGATTGGGAATATCTCCTGGAGAAGGGAATGGCTACCCACTCCAGTATTCTGGCCTGGAGAATTTCATGGACAGAGGAGCCTGGCAGGCTACAGTCCGTGGGGTTGTTAAGAGTCAAACACAACTGAGTGACTTAAAGGCTACAGAACTGAACTTGGTATATAAAGCATCATACTCCTGAGTGAAAGAAGGCCTCTTTTAATCTACATCTGTTTGGAATCACTTCCTTTACCCTCATTTGCTTTGCAGATACGGGCACATTCAGAAAAGATGTCTTTTCCGCTAAAATGTTGCTGAAAAATCTACTGAAGCTTGTTTATCCATGGGGTAAATTCGGTCAAAAATCATATAAATTTCACTTCTCTCATTTAGCTAATGATATTATAATTTAAAAAGCATGATTAAGAATTAACTGTTATAAAATTAATTATAAAAATGAGTAAACCTGTGTATTTTCTCAAGTTTTTATAAATCTTTTAGGTAGTTAACAAAGGAACCTGAAAATGTCACATGAAACTTTGTTATACTGTGCTTCACTAGTGCATGTCATGCCAGGTGCAATTCGTCACGAAGTCTGATAACACCTGGATCTGTCTGTATTTTCTTCATCAAGACAAATCCGCTAATCATGTACTTTGATGTCATGGCAATGTCAAATATCTATAAAATTTTCTAAGTGCTCACTTTCAGTTTCTAAACTGATCTGATCACAGGTCCATAGCAGATAGATCATAGACCATCACTGATGTGTGATCCATGCTTTCAGTAGGAGCGGACCTCTAGTAGAGTTGTAGGCTTTATGTGCACTGATACTTAAATCTGTTGGAAATAACCAGCTTCATTGCATCTTTTTAAAGATTTACTTGATATCCATTACATGGCACAAGAGAGCCTATTATGCACTGAATGTGCTTAGTTGCTCGGCTGTGTCTGACTCTTTGTGATTGTATGGACTGTAGCCCACCAGGCTCCTCTGTCCATGGGATTCTCCAGACAAGAACACTGGAACAGGGAGCCATACACTTCTTCAGGGGATTTTCCCGACCCAAGGATTGAGCCTGAGTCACCTGCATTGCAGGTAGATTCTTTACCAACTGAGCCCCCAGGGAAGCCCTATTACACACTGTTGAGGTGTAATTCCATAATAAGGTAATATTAAGGCAAGAAACACTGTACTTTATATTTAGTGATTATTATATTTTAATTTTCAAATATTTGCAGTGCTTTCATGAAAAAATGTGCAGGCATCTGTTGTTTTAACTGGAATTTCAGAACACTTAGAAGTAGATATGAGCTGTTCTCTTTTGGCTGTGCTGGGTCTTCTTTGCTGCCCATGGGCTTGGTGTGCGGGCCTCTCATTTCAGTGGCTTCTTTTGATGCAGAGCACGGGCCCAGTAGTTGTGGCTCGTGGGCTTAGTTGCCCCGTGGCATGTGGGATCTTCCCGGACCAGGTATCAAACCCAAGTCCCCTTCATTAGCAGGCAGATTCTTAACCACTGGGCCACCAGGGCAGTCCTGAGAGCTGTTTCTAAGGCGTGAAGGTGCAGATGCAACTTCTCAATGTTGGTGGAGCTGCCAGGTACTGTTTCTTCCCCAAAAAGCCATCAACAGCCACTGTGTGCTGTAACCCATGGCTCTTCCCAAGATCACAGTGCTTGCAGCTGACCCTTTTTAGTGCATACTTAACCCCATGTTTCTGAACTGGTGCCATCAGATGTGTTCTGATTTATGTAATCGATAAGAATGTGTGATGAAATGGGTGAGAATAACCCACCATTTTATTCCAAGATTTTTCAAGCATTCAGAAAATGTTAAAGAATTTGAGTGCCTGTATACCCACCACTTAAATTCTTCCATTAACATTTTACTATACTTGTATTTATTACATGCCTGTACAAATGTCTACACTTCTATCCAGCCATCACTAAAACCTTTCTCCTCAAAACTTCCGCATACACGTCATTAACTGGAATTCATTGTTTGTTTACGGTCTGTTTTCTTTTGAGCTAAAATACACATACAATGAAATACACAGATTTCAAATGGATATTCTCTGAATTTTGACAAATGTATATGTCTGTGTACGTCAAATCTGTCAAGATATAGGGCAGTTGTGTTCATTTAGTGGCGGTTTTGCCTCCATGGGGAGATTTGACAGTTTCTGGAGTTGTTTTTGGTTGTCCAAGCTGGGTGGCATAGTGCTGACATCTAGTGGGTAGAGTCCACTCACAATTCTTTGTCAGTAGTGCCCCGTTTGAGAAATCATGTAGAGCAGTACCCCCAACCCTGGAAAGTTTCATCATGTCTCTGGCCAGTCAACCCCTTCCCTCACCTGCAACATTCCAGAGATAACCACTGGCGTGGGTGTTTTTTTTTTTTTTCTTACTATAGTTTTACTTGTTCTAGAACATCAATATAAATGAGACCAAACATTATATACTTCACTGCAGTCTTGCCTTAAAAAAATAATACAAAACATTGCCTATAACTCATCAAGGGAGGCAGTTTTTTCCCCCATTAACTATAAAAGAAATCTTTTGTAGGATTTCACATAAAGCATGCAGAAATATACAGGCAGTATTCACAGCAACATGCCTGTAAGAAACAAATTACAGGTGTTCCCTCAGTATATGCAGGAGATTGGCTCCAGGACCTACCATAGACTGTAAAACCCGCAGATGCTGAAGTCCCTCTGTTAGCCCTTTGCAGTCATGCTTCCACATCCTTAGATTCAGCCAATCTCAGATCCTGTGGTACTCTATGTATTTATTGAAAAAAATGTCTGCATATAAACCTGCATAGTTTAAACCTATATTGTTCAAGGGTCAGTTGTAAAGGAGTTCACGTGACTGTTCCCTCTAGACATAATGCCAACGTGAAACTCAGTGCAAGCAGCTATACATAGAGACAATACTGTCCAAAGACATAGGTTTCTAATAGTCCAGTTTGATTTCAAATTAAAACCCTTAGATGAATGTTTGGGATGATCTTCAGATACTCCCCATGAAGGGTACTTTGTTCAGGTGGGATTTGACAAGACATGTACAGCATCCATTTCAAGGTATATACACAGTGCAGATAACATGATGCCAGTTAAGGGGAAATCTACCAGCTCCGGAGAACAAATAAGAAACTTGCCTTATATTTAATGTTACCTATACATTCTTTTCCTTGAAGGTAGTATTTGAGAATATCTGAAAGCAAAGAAGGTTTAAAAACCCAAATAACATAGTTGTTCCACTAACAGAAGCTCAGGTCTCCAAGTTAACTACCACTTTCATCCTTGGCGGCTCTGATGACTAACAGTCATGTTTATTAGTCACTGATTGATGAACTGATTCATTTATGTCAGAAGTCACTTGGTGATGTCATTGTCTCATGAATTTGAATACCATGTATGTGCTGCTGCTGCTAAGTCACATCATTTGTGTCTGACTCTGACCCAATAGACAGCAGCCCACCAGGCTCTCGTCCCTGGGATTCTCCAGGCAAGAACACTGGAGTGGGTTGCCATTTCCTTTTCCAGTGCACAAAAGTGAAAAGTGAAAATGAAGTCGCTCAGTCGTGTCAGACTCTTTGTGACCCCGTGGAAGAGTACTGGAGTGGGTTGCCATTGCCTTCTCCATGAATGTGCTGACATCTCTCAAATTCCTTAAACTATAAATGCATAAATCCAATTGCCTACCTGACAACTCCACTTGGATATACAACAGGCAATTCAAACTTAATGTTTCCAGAACTGAAGTCTCTNAGTGGGTCTATTGCCTTCTCCATGAATGTGCTGACATCTCTCAAATTCCTTAAACTATAAACGCATAAATCCAGTTGCCTACCTGACATCTCCACTTGGATATACAACAGGCAATTCAAACTTGATGTTTCCAGAACTGAAGTCTCTCTCTGATTATTTCCCTAAAGGCTTCTCTCACATCTCAGAAAATAGCCTAAGTTATTTGTCCTAATAGCCTTGAGCTTTCTAGCAGCTCAAGTCAAAACCTTGGTATCACCTTAAACCATTTTTATCGCACACTGCACATCCAACCAACTCTTTATTCATTTAGGTCATGCCGCATGGCTTGTGGGATCTTAGTTCCCCAACCAGGGCTGGAACCTGGACCCTCGGCAGTGACAATATGGAGTCCTAACCACTGGACCGCCAGGGAATTCCCTGAAGAACTCATTTTAGTGTGGATCTTCTAGTGAACATGTTTAGGTTTTATTCATCTCAGAAAGTATTTTTCCTTCATTTTCAAATAATATTTAAGCTAGAAGTTGGCAGTTCGTTGTCTTTTAGCTTCCCTTTCTGTTGGTGTTAGCGCCAGTCTTATTGTTGCTGATTTAAGAGTAGTATGTCTGTTTCCCCCTCTTCTGTGGCTGCTTCTTTCATTTTCTGGAGTTTTATTATAATATTCCTGCATCTGTTTTTCTTTAAATGTCCTGCTTGGAATTCAGCACCTCTTGAATCTGGCTTGGTATCCATCTTCAGTTTTGGAAGATTCTTAACAATTATCTATTACTTCAAATATTGCTTCTGTCCCACTTTCTCCTCTGTCTCTGGTGACAGCAAAGCAGAAGGTTTGATCATGGGGGTGGACAGCTGACTTGGGGTTGCTGAATGGGTAGCTGATGTGGTGGGATGATTCACCTACGTGGTGTCCAAGTCTCTTAAAGAAGATGATAGGAGCTGGGGAGGAGAGAAAGACTATGACCCAGGAGCCAAAGCCTCCCTTGATTATAAGGGTCTGAGAGTACAACCATCCATATGATTATAACGTTGGTGGGTGGAAATGGCTGGGCTTGTGTATTGAAACGCAGCTGCAAGGAAGGAGCAGGGAGTTTTGGAAGAGGGAAAGAGAAGCAAAGCCCCGAAAGCAAAAATTAGAAGAAAGCATATTTTCCTTCCTGGCTCTAACAAATGAATATGAGACAAAACGATGTCAGCATTTGAATGGGTTGTAAAGGAATTTGTGTTGTCAGAGAAGAGCTAAAGAAGGCAGAAAAGGCTCTTCTGAAAGTCAATGAACAGAATTTCAGAAGACACAATTTGAGAGGTTTGGGAGGTAGGGGAGAAGAATGAGAAATTAGATTTTAATAGGAAGTACAGAGCGGTGTGAAATTAATGTGATGATTTAGGATTTGACTTTCTGGCATTGACAGGTACAAGGGTTGACAGGTACAAGAGGCATAGTGAGAAGGGTCCTGAGATTTTCTGAGATAAAGATGGGCTATCACATTTTTTCTCCTGATTATGAAGGCTTCCCCTTCAGGTATGGAGAAGTGAGATGGTTCTTAATATATCAGTTCTTCTGAGATTTTTGGATAGGGTGACTTAGCCAGGGCAGGCTTCACAGTAGAGACTCAGTGTGCTAATATTTTCATATGTGGCTCACTGAGGCTGGAAATAGTAGCTTCTCAAGGCTTTTCAAGGTTTTGAGACNTAGACAGTATTTATAATGATTTGTGTCCACGTCCCTGGTAGCTCAGACGGTAAAGAATCTGCCTGTAGTGCGGGAGACCCGGGTTCGATCCCTGGGTTGGGAAGATCTCCTGGAGAAGGAGGTGGCAACGCACTCCAGCATTCTTGCCTGGGAAATCCCATGGACAGAGGAGCCTCATGGCTACAGTCCACAGGTCACAAAGAGTCAGACACAACTGAGAGACTGACATTAGCAGTTCTACTAAAATATGTAAAACATACAAAGAAAGCCCAGACAGGAAGTGACAGTAACACTTCCTGAAGATGCAGAAAAGGCTTCTTAGAAGAAATAACCTTGAATGAGGTCTTGAATGATGAGCAGCCCCCCAACAGTGTAGAAGAAAAAAGTATTCACGTCACTGTTTAAAAATGGTGAGGAGGGGTTTATTCAAGGGAAACAACCATGATAGGCGGACAGATTGCTGCAACGCCGTTTTGCAGTGGAGGAGAGAGCCTGGGCTCAGTGCTGAAAACGACAAGGAAAAGTGGGAATTTATAGCCGAGGAGCAGGGTGATGGGGTGGGGGTTGGTCAGTGGATGGGAACTTGGAGAAGCTCTGGGCTCGGACCTGGGCTGTGGCAGTATGGCAAAACGCACCCAGAATGTTGGAATTGTGGGGAAATACAGGACCCATTATGGTGTCCGCCTCGGGAAAATGGTGAAGACAATTTAAATCGGCCAGCAAGCCAAGTACACCTGCTCCTTCTGTGGCAAGACCAAGATGAAGAGACGAGCTGTGGGCATTTGGCATTGTGGTTCCTGCATGAAAATGGTCGCCGATGGTGCCTGGACCTACAGCCCAACCTCTGCTGTCACAGAGAAGTGACAGAAGATGCTGCCATCAGAAGAGCCCAGGACTGAAGGACTACTAGATGCGGCATCAGTTGATAACATTGCCAGCCTATAATAAATGGGTTACTTTGCGTATCAACAGCAACAGTAAAAAAGTGCCTGGCTAGCAGGGATTCTGGTAAACTGACCAACAGGATTCTCTCTGAGGGAGGGCGGATGGTCAGACATGACCTGGGGGATGGTGGAGGATGAGGCTCTTGGCTGTGGAGGGTGATCAAGTGTGGAGGATCGGGATGCTGGCCTAACTGACTTGGCCAGATTCTTGCTAAAACTGCATAATGCGGAAGTGAACATGCAAGTCCCAAAGTCAAAGCCTTGGTGGAAAGGTCTCAGAGAAGCCCGCACAGAGAATCTGGTCGAGGAGAGCATCTTTGTCACCAGACAAGGACTCGCAGCTGGAACAACAAATCTGCTGCTTTCTTTATCGCCCTATTTTCTCTCTCTCTTTTTTAAACATTGATTTATTGATTCAGCTGTGTCCGATCTTAGTTGCAGCACCTGGGATCTTTTGTGATGGACCACGGACTCTCTAGTTGTGGAGCGTGGGCTTAGTTGCTCTGTGGCATGTGGACCTTAGTTACCTGACCAGGGATCAAAGCCAAGTCCCCTGCATTGCAAGGTAGGTTATTAACTACACTGGACCACCAGGAAAGTCCCTCTCACCCTATTTCTTAACATGAGCCCCTAACTCCAACCCTGGGGACTTCCCTGATGGCTCAGATGGTAAAGAACCTGCCGACCAATGCAGGGGACGTGGGTTTGATCCCTGACCCGGGAAGACCCCACATTCCTTGGAACATCTAAGTCTGTGCTCTAGAGCCCAGGAGCTGGAACTCCTGAGCCCATATGCCGCAACTACCGAAGCCTGAGCGCTAGAACCGGGGCTCCACAACAAGAAGAAGCCACAGCAACGAGAAGCCCATGGACAACTAGAGAGTAGCCTCCACTTGCTCCAGCGAGAGAAAAACCCACACGGCAACAAAGACCCAGCACAGCCAATAGATAAATACATACAATTATTTAGAAGAAAAGGGAGGGGTGCACATTTCTCTGGGGGCAGCATGTCCACAGACCACAAGGAGAGAAAACCAGATGTCTTAGACTGGCTCTCTGGAAATAGATGTTGAGATGGGAGTTTTGTACAGAAGGGTTTTCCGGAAGAGCTCTCGGGAGGGTTGCCTGTAAGGACATGGAGGAGGCAGGAATGGGCAGGACGCAGTGTGGATGCAACTGAGGCCCCAGCTAGTCCAGTGGGGAGCTCTGCGTTTGGGTGGTTAACCTCATTTCATTGACTGTGGGCTGGACCTCAGCAGGGTGTGTATTCTTGGCTGAAGGAGGACCCTGTGGCACAGATGTGGACAATGCTCAGTGAAGGACATAGCTTTGACCCATCAGTCCCACAAGCAACATTCCCAGGACCGAGGAGATGGGTGCCTAGGCCTCGTGAAGGGCAGCTGGACACTGCATGCCAGGATCTAACACAGACTTATGTTCACCTTGACTCCGTGTTCCTGTTGACATTCGGCTCCAAACCCGTGTGTGGCTTCCCGGTGAGTTGGCTGGCCTGGAACACTGCTGAGCTGCAGGACACGTTTTTCCCAAGGCTGGACCAAATTCAGCCCATGTGACTTCACTGCTGTAAACACACAGAATTCAGAAGAGCATGAAGAAGAGAAACACAGCCTCCCAGCAGGAAGATATAGCAAAGCCTTCTGGCAGAAGACATGTTTCAAAGCCCAACCCAGAGAGCACAGCAGGTCCCCAGAATGACCAGCCACAAGGAGAGGGTGTGAAGAGCCGTCTGTCGTTTTTGGATCCCCAGAGTCCACTGACTATGGAAGGGCATAGCGTGCATGCTCGGTATTGTCCCACTCTTCGCGACCCCAAGGACTGCAGCCCGCCAGGCTCCTCTGTCCATGGATTCTCTGGGCAAGAATACTGGAGCGGGTTGCCATTTCCTTCTCCAGGGAATCTTCCTGACCCAGGAATCGAACCCACATCCCTAGCATCTCCTGCATTGCAGGCAGCCCTGGCTACGATAACATCATTCCAATTTTGCTTTGGAGGACTATCATTCCTTTGTCACCATCAGTTTCTGAGGTTCAGATGGACTGACCCTTTCCCTTCATTCTGTATGTGGGCAAGTTGACCAGTCTTGGCAGAGAAGAGTGAAGCGTCGCTAACCCCTGGCAGCCTTTTTCTGCTAGAGTTGCTAAGATAATAGACCATCTTTCTGCAGCTGTGGATGCCCATCTGCTCTTTCCTGGGTAGAGTCCCTCTGAGGATGAGGCCAACAATGAGAAGCAGGCAGCTCAGAGGCAGAGAGCAGGACAGGTTCCTGGGGATACCTTGAGAGAACCTGGATCCAGCAGAACCTGAAGACATCCTACCAGCTCTACTGCCGGACTTTGCAATCAGTTGAGCTAGTGATTGTCCTTTTTTGATCAATTCTTTAAGTTGTTTTTTGTTACCAAAAAATTGGGATGGTATATTCTGATCTCCTTCACAAGCACAGAGGAAACTATCTGGTCCCAAGCACAGGTCTCTGCAAATCTGGAGATGGACTTTGGAAGCAGTGGAGAATGTGCCGTGTTTGTCAGGAGGCAGGCAGCCTCCTTCATTCTAGAGTTAATCTCTGCTCTGCCATCTAGCTCGGTGACCTGGGATGGTTCCTTATACTACTTGTGTCTCAGTTTCCTCAACTGTAAAAAAGGAGTAAAAACGACATTTGCCTCCTACACTCGCCTCAAGGATTAGGTGAGTTAGGGTATATGAAGGACTTAGGAAAGAGCCTGCGTGTGTGCATACTCAGTCACTTCAGTCATGTCTGACTCTTTGCAACCCCATGGAGCATAGCCCTTCAGGCTCCTCAGTCCATAGGATTTTCCCAGTCAAGAATACTGGAGTAGGTTGCCATGTCCCCATCCAGGGGATCTTCCCAATCCAGGGGTCGAACCTGCATCTCCTGCATTGCAGGCACTACTGCTGAGCCATCGGGCAAGCCCTGGCACATAGTTAATGAAGAAATAATATTGGCTAGAGTTATACCTCGGAGAAGGCGACGGCACCCCACTCCAGCACTCTTGCCTGGAAAATCCCATGGATGGAGGAATCTGGTGGGCTGCAGTCCATGGGGTCGCTAAGAGTCGGGCACGACGGAGCGACTTCACTTTCACTTTTCACTTTCATGCATTGGAGAAGGAAATGGCAACCCACTCCAGTGTTCTTGCCTGGAGAATCCCAGGGACGGAGGAGCCTGGTGGGCTGCCGTCTGTGGGGTCGCACAGAGTCGGACACGACTGAAGCGACTTAGNTTTCATGCATTGGAGAAGGAAATGGCAACCCACTCCAGTGTTCTTGCCTGGAGAATCCCAGGGACGGAGGAGCCTGGTGGGCTGCCGTCTGTGGGGTCGCACAGAGTCGGACACGACTGAAGTGACTTAGCAGCAGCAGCAGCAGAGTTATACCTCAACTGACTTGAAAGCAAATGATTTTCAAAGAGAAATCTTCCAGGGATTTCCCTGGTGGTCCAGTGGTTAAGAATCCACCTTCCAGTGCAGGGAATGTGGGTTCAATCCCTGGTGTGGGAACTAGGATCCCACATTCGACAGGGCAACTAACCCTGCGGACCGCAACTCCAGAGCCCACAGGACATAACAAGAGAGAAGCCCGCACGCTGCAACAAAACATCCCACACGCCACAATTACACGATGCAGCCAAAAATAATTTTTTTAAAAAAGGAAAAAGAAATATTCCTTCAGTTTCTCAGTTTCTCTAATCCTTCCTACTATAGAAGAAAGCAAGACCGATTGCTGGATTCTGCTCTTTACTGGGGAATCGTGTCCCATGTTCACACTGTGTGGGTGTGGACTCAGGGACAGGAAGCGACTTGCCCCGGGGTCACATCTCAGTTCTGTCCCAGCAGACACGGAGCTGGGTGAGGATTTTGCTTCCCACCCAGGGCTCTGCTTCTCTCTGTCCTCTGATGCTGGGACACCCCCAAAGGGCAGGGGGACCCTGTCCCCTCAGTGACATACTGCCCTCTTTCTGCAAACCCAGCACCTCCCTGGTCCCCCTGTCCTGTCCCCAGATGCTGAGCCATCCCACTCTCCTATTTCCAAGGCAAATGAGCATCACCTCGCAAAGTTCCCAGAGGCAAAGCAGGGACACAAGCCTGGGAGGCCGCCTCCCTTCCCCCACACCTCAGGGGCCTCAAAGTACCGTCTCAACCCCACCCTACTCCCCCTTCAGTTTAATCCGTTTCCAGAAGGAAGAGAACAGCCCGTCGGGTGTCACTCTAAACCTTTTCATAGCAATAGACTTTTGGAAATCCTAACCCTAATTTAAGACGACATGGAAGAAGTCCGCTGCCTCTGTGGCTGGAAAAGCAAGGAGTGTAGCAACCCACGCTCACCGCTAGGTGGCGATCATGGAAGCAAATGCTCAAACAGGGTGACCAGCCTGGTTTGTGCCTATGTTTGGCTTCCATGCCTCTCCTTTTTGGCCCACAGTGTTTACATATGTTCTCAGGAAATTTTGCATAAAAATCTAGTGTTCCAGGCTCACTTGTAAAACAGTCCCTGGATGTGGCATCATCTGGGCCTCCGTCTCTTGGGGAACCAAGGCTTGCTCTGGGCAGAGCATCGCTCCCACGAGGAGCACCTGGGCCAGGTTTTGCTCATTCTCCCCTCGTCCTGTTCATCGCTCACTCATGCCACATGCCTGGCTCTGCAGGCTAAGAGTCTGCCACCCCAGTGGCCCCAAAACCACCTAAAGGGGTGTCTGGTGAGGCATGTAGGTGTTTTTTAGACCATTGCTGACTCAGAGCAGCACAATGGGGGTTGAGAAGTACTTGTATATATTTTTCTGTTGGTGACTGCAGCCCTGAAATTAAAAGACACTTGCTCCTTGGAAGAAAAGCTATAAAAAACCTAGACAGCATGTTAAAACGCAGAGACATCCATCACTTTTCCAATAAAGGTCTGTATAGTCAAAGCTATGGTTTTTCCAGTAGTCATGTACAGATGTGAGAGTTGGACCATAAAGAAGGCTGAGAGCCAAAGAATTGATGTTTTTCAAACTGTGGTGCTGGAGAAGACTCTTCAGAGTCCCTTGGACAGCAAGGAGATCAAACCAGTCAATCCTATAGGAAATCAACCCTGAGTATTCATTGGAAGGACTGATGCTGAAGCTGAAGCTCCAATACTTTGGTCACCTGATGCGAAGAGCTGACTCATTGGAAAAGACCCGGGAAAGACTGAAGGCTGGAGGAGAAGGGGATGACAGAGGATGAGCTGGTAGAGCATAGAATATAGGATAGGATAGCATCACCGATTCAATGGACATGAGTTTGAGCAAACTCTGGGAGATGGCAAAGGACAAGAAAGCCTGGCGTGCTGCAGTCCACTGGGTCGCAAAGAGTCAGACACGACTGAGTGACTGAACAATGGTTTTATTCCTGACTCAGGTCTTACTGTCTGCAGCCCCATTTCACTGCTGTTCAAAGCTGTGAGGGGCCTCTAGCTTGTGCCGACAGCACACGAGAGGTTCTCTACTGTTATGATCACCGGCCCAGATTTTTACTGTCTCTCCCATTAATCTGTAAATTCTCCTAGGGCAGGGACCAAGATAATCCTGAACCTGGCTCTTCAAAGGAATTCAACAAAGAAAGAAGATAGGGGAAGAAGATATGAGTGCTAAGTCCCTTCAGTCGTGTTGGACCCTGTGCGACCCTACGGACGCTAGCCTACTAGGCTCCTCTGTCCATGGACTTCTCCACGCAAGAATGCTGGAGTGGGTTGCCATGACCTCCTCCAGGGGATGTTCCCGACCCAGGGGTCGAAACCCTGATTCTTCTGTCCGCTGCATTGGCAGGCGGGTTCTTTACCACTAGCACCACCTGGGCAACCCACTCCAGTGTTCTTGCCTGGAGAATCCCAAGGACGGTGAAGCCTGGTGGGCTGCCGTCTATGGGGTCGCACAGAGTCGGACACGACTGAAGTGACCTAGCAGTATCAGCCACCTGGGAAGCAGGTAAGGTGGGGGAGAGTGTACTCAAACACCCTGGTTCTCAAGCCCGAGTGGACATCAGAACCCCCTCCCGAGACTTTCCTAGTGGTCCAGCGGCTAAGACTCAGAGCTCCCAATGCAGGGGACCCAGGTTCAATCCCTGGTCAAGGAACTAGATTCCACATGCCCCAACTAAGAGTCTGCATGCTGCAACTAAAGATTACGTGTGCCACAACTGGAACAAACAAAGAAGACCCCACATGCCGCACCTAAGACCTGATGTAGCCAAATAAACGTTTAAAAATAATAATAAGATGAATTTTATCATAGGCAAGTTATATGTCAAAAAAATAACCCAAGAGTCTCCTCCCTGGAGCAGTGGCTATAGCCCCAGGCCACTGGTACCCCCTCCTCCACCCCGGAGTTTCAGATTCAGTAGATCTGGGTGGGCCTGAGAGTCTGCATTTGTAGTAAGCTTTGGGCAGGAGCCACATTTTTGAGAACTTCTGCTCTTGGTGGCTCTTTTTCAAAAGATAAGTTTCCAGAAATAGTTTACAGATTTTTAATAATTCACTCACCCTTGTCTTTCTATTTTAGAATTTAGCAGGCACTCAGTAAAGACTGACACGCACACGTGGCTTTTGCTCTCCCAGTGGCATCCCACTCCAGTACTCTTGCCTGGAGAATTCCACGGACTGAGGAGCCTGGTGGGCTGCAGTCCGTGGGGTCGCGAAGAGTCGGACACGACTGAAGTGACTTAGCAGTAGCAGCAGCCTGCCAGGCTCTGGAGGAAGAGGGCTGCAATGGTGATTTCCTCCTGCCTGAAGCAGTGGGTTCCTGTGCATCCTGAGGAAGGCTCTCTGCCCCTCTGCCTCAAGCAATACTGTTCTGGACAAAAAAGGCAAGAAAAAAGAAAAGGAAGGAGTAGGAGATCAGATTAAGATGCTCCTCAGTAGCCAATGGCTTCCCAGGTGGTGCTAGTGGTAAAGAACCTGCCTGCCGGTGCAGGAGACCTGGGTTCCATTCCTGGGTTGGGAAGCTCCCCTGGAGAAGGAAATGCAATCCACTCCAGTATTCTTGCCTGGAGAATCCCATGGACAGAGGAGCCTGACAGGCTACAGTCCATGGGGTCACAAAGAGTTGAACATAAACTCGGCTAAGCACACACACATTGCGGTACGTTCCTTGTGTCCTGTATCAGGACGCTACTCTGTATCCAGCATGTCCCCCTGCGACGCGCCCGACCCCCTCCCAATCACACGGTGAAGTGAAAGTGGCAGATCTCGGTGATCAAGCCTCAAATTCCCGCTGACTGAGCTTGGACTTGGGGTTTAGAGCAGCCGCCCTCAGACAGTCTGAGATGAGCCTGCTCTCTGCCTAATGTCCTGGAAAGAAGCATGTTGAGAAGAGATTCCAGAAACCACTGCCCCCCTTAAATCCTGGACCCAAAGCAGCATCACGAGAAACGGAGAAATCCGTGATGTTCCGGCGGGTCGGGGAGGGGTTAACGCTAACAAAACACACTGCCACCAAAAGCCTTGGTTAATTTCAGGTTGCTGGTCACACGGATGCAGTCGGCAAAGGAATTCTGCGGAGAACTGAGTAACAGATGTCAAGCGAAGCCTCCTGAGAACAAAGCCCAGACTGGCAGGAACTCTTCTCCCTCCCGGGGAGGCTCAGCTGCCAGCCAGATGGAGGAGGATGGGTCCGGGCATTTTCACCCCCGCCACAACCTCAGCCCGTGGGCGAAAGACGAGGGTTTGCTGCCACCAAGTGGTCACTGCTGGTAACACCCCGCGGCTAAGGAAATAATGAAAACCAATAAAGGCCCGAAGAACNCACAGCTCTAAGAACACTAGCAGCCAGGCATCTTCACCATATCTTTACTAGCAATAGAGACTGGGGGGTGGGAAGTGGGGTGCGGTTTAAAAAATGTTTCCTAAACATATTAGGAAAAAAATGTTTCTTTAGAAAAAAAATTCCTCCAGTCTCCTACTGCTTGTAAGGATATGGTGAAGATGCTGGGTTGCCTGGCATGCTGCAGTCCATGAGGTTGCAAAGAATTGGTTGGACACGACTTTGTGACTGAACAACAATGATACGATTGTTGTATTTTATAATCCATCTATAGTAACATCTGATGTTGACAAAATCATACCCAATAATAGAAATTCCATGCTTCCTTGATGGCTCAGATGGTAAAGAGTTTCGCTTTTTACAGAAGACACTGGTTATATTCCTGGATAGGGAAGATACCCTGGAGAAGGGAATGACTACCCACTCCAGTATTCTTGAGCTTCCCTGGTGGCTCAGACGATAAAGAATCTGCCTGCAAGTCAGGAGACCTGGGTTCGATCCCTGAGTCAAGAAGATCCCCTGGAGTAGGAAATGGCAACCCACTCCAGTATTCTTACCTGGAGAATTCCCGTGGACAGAGGAGCCTGCTGGGCTACAGTCCATGGGGGTCACAAAGAGTCAGACATGACTGAGCAACTAAACAATAACAATCTTGAAATTAGTGTGTGTTCTCCAGTTGCACTATTTTTAAAAAATATTTTGACTTTTTCTAGTTCCTCTACCTTTCTATATAAATTTTTGTCACTATCTATTAAAAAATCTCAGTTATTATTATTTTTATTAGAATTGAGTCAAATCTGCATTAATGTTTGAACAGAATTAGTATCCTAACCGTTTTGAGTCTTCCAGTCTTTCTCCATCTATGTAGGTCTTCTTTATATCATCACTTTCAGCATGTGAANTCTCAGTTATTATTATTTTTATTAGAATTGAGTCAAATCTGCATTAATGTTTGAACAGAATTAGTATCCTAACCGTTTTGAGTCTTCCAGTCTTTCTCCATCTATGTAGGTCTTCTTTATATCATCACTTTCAGCGTGTGAAAGTCACTCAGTCATGTCTGACTCTTTGTGACCCCATGGACTATAGTCCATGGAATTCTCCAGGCCAGAATACTGGAGTGGGTAGCCTTTCCCTTCTCCAGGGTATCTTCCCAACCCAGGGATCCAACCCAGGTTTCCCGCATTGCAGGTGGATTCTTTACCAGATGAGCCATAGGAAAGGTCTTCTTTATTTTATCATAATTTTCAGCATACAGGTACTATTAATACATGTATGTTGTTAGACTTGTACCTATGTACTTTATTTTTGTGTATGTACTATGTAGACGATCATTTTAAATGTTTGATTTCCAATAATTAATTTCTAATATATAGAAATATGGGCTTCTTCTCAGTGAGTAAAGAACCTGCCTGCAATGCAGGAGATGCTGGAGATAAGAGTTCAGTTCCTAGGTCGGCAAGATCCCCTGGAGGAGGACACAGCAACTCACTCCAGTATTCTTACCTGGAGAATCCCCATGGACAGAGGAGCCTGGTGGGTCATGATGTGTTATCCTTCATGTATTTTGCTGGATAGAATTCACAGTGTTTTGTTGAGGATCTTTGAGTCTGTTTTCAGGAGTGTGGTGGTTTTTTGGTTTGTTTTTATGTTGTTGTCTGGCTTTGATATCACGGAATCCCCATGGACAGAGGAGCCTGGCGGGACACAGTCCATAGGTCGCAAAGTCAGACATGACTGAAGTGACTGAGCACAGCACAGCACAGTGTATAGAAACACAGTTGATTTTTAAAATTTTGATCTTGTGTTGTATAACCTCATAAACTTACTCACCTGTTAATTCTAGGAATTTCCTTTAGTAGACTCTTGATATGGAAATAAATGAAGACCATCCAAAAGAAAAAGTAGGGCATCAGCCACCATTTCTTGCATTTGGCACAGAATCAGAAGGAAATCTAAAAGAAGAGTATGAAAACTTTCATAATGAACCTGAAGGGAAAGCTTCAGGTTGCCTTAATTGGAAATTGTTGGCATGGGGAAGCTGGAAGCAGGCCTAACTAGAAGTAGGGCATCCCGTGTGGTTGGTTGGGGGAGCTTATTTGACTTTGGTTGGTCCTAAATTGGAAGTGGGGGCAAAAGTTAGGGAAGCTGGCAGTTATTGATCAAGGCCTGGCTGTTTGGAATTAGTTGCTACAGAAGCTGCAGTCTGCCTTCCTGGACTGGTTGTTGCAGAGGGTGTGGGTCAAGGTTGTTTTTGGATGTGATCTTGTTGTTGTCCTTTTGTATATTCAGTCTCTCACTTGGGATTTTCTATGGAGACAATCACGTGGTCTTGCAAATAGAGTTGTATTTCTTCCTTTCTAATTGGTATTCCTTTATTTTCTTCCCTAATTGCACCAGCTAGGACTTCCAGTACAATGTTGAATACAAGTGGTGAGAGCAGACATCTTTTTTCCCCCTTTGAGAGCAGATGTCTTTGATTTTGTTCCTAGTCTTAGGGAAAAAATTTTAGTCTTTCCTCATTGAATGTGATATTAGCTATAGATTTTATAGGTGACTTTTACTAGACAAACAAAAATCCCTTCTCTTCCTAGTTTGTTAGTCACGAACGGGGAACTTCCTGGTGGTCCAGTGTTCAAGACTCCCCACTTCCAATGCAGGGCACAAGAGTTCCATCCCTGATCGGGGAACTAAGACCCCTCATGTCACACAGCATGGCCAAAAATAAGTAAAATAAGAGTAATAAAATAATTGTTTAAACAATCATGAATGGATGTTGTGTTTTGTCAAGTGCATTTTCTGCATCTACTGAGATTATCATGTGGTTCTTCCCTTTAGTCTGTTAATGTGATGAATCACACTGATAGATTTTTGAATGTTGAACTAGCTTTCCATTCTTACAATTCATCCCCCTTGGACATGATATGTTATCCTTCGTGTATTTTGCTGAATTGAATTTACAGTGTTTTGTTGAGGATTTTTGAGTCTGTTTTCAGGAATGTAGTGTCTTTTTGGTTTGTTTGTTGTGATATTATTGTCTGGCTCTGATATCACGGTAATTCTGGTCTCATAAAACGATTGAGTTGAGAAATGTTGCTCTCTTTTTTTCTTCCAGAAAAAGAGAAAAAAAATCGCTTTTTCTGGAAGAGATTGTATAGAATTGGTGCTGATATAATACTGGTATTGTATATAGTGCAGCCATCTAGATGGGGAGAGTTGTCAAATTTATAGGCACAGAGTTATTTGCAGCATCCTTATAATGTCTGTACCTGTCTGTAGAGATACGTGTGTGTGCTCACACAGTTGTGTCCAGCTCTTGCAACACCCTGAACTATATAGCCTGCCAGGACTCTGTCCGTGGAATTTTCTAGGCAAGAATACTGAAGTGGGTTGCCATTTCCTCCTCCAGGGGATCTTACCAATGCAGGGATCAAACCTGCATCTCTTGAATCTCCTGAATTGGCAGGCAGATTCTTTACCACTGAGCCATCTGAGAAGCCCCTATAATGATACATACCCTCTTTCATTTCTGATTTTGATGCTGTGTGTCGGTGGGGGGGAAGCGGCTGGGGGCACAGCACACAAATTATGGGATCTTAATTCCCCAGCAAGGGATCAAACCCAGGCCCTTGGCAGTGAAAGCACAGAGTCCTAACTACTGACCTGCCAGAGAATTCCTTGATATTGATATTTTTAATCTTCTGAATACACAGAAGAACTGTACAAAGGAGATCTTCACGATCCAGATAATCACGATGGTGTGATCACTCATTTAGAGCCAGACATCCTGGAATGTGAAGTCAGGTGGGCCTTAGAAAGCATCACTATGAACAAAGCTAGTGGAGGTGATGGAATTTCAGTGGAGTTATTTCAAATCCTGAAAGATGATGCTGTGAAAGTGCTGCACTCAATATACCAGCAAATTTGGAAAACTCAGCAGTGGCCACAGGACTGGAAAAGGTCAGTTTTCATTCCAAT
>SJYV01056333.1:2880244-2911285 GCA_006410875.1 Neotragus pygmaeus
GCCGAAGAATTGATGCTTTTAAACTGTGGTGTTGGAGAAGACTCTTGAGAGTCCCTTGGACTGCAAGGAGATCCAACCAGTCCATTCTGAAGGAGATCAACCCTGGGGTTTCTTTGGAAGGAATGATGCTAAAGCTGAAACTCCAGTACTTTGGCCACCTCATGCGAATAGTTGACTCATTGGAAAAGACTGATGCTGGGAGGGATTGGGGGCAGGAGGAGAAGGGGATGACAGGGAATGAGATGGCTGGATGGCATCACTGACTCGAGGGATGTGAGTCTGAGTCAACTCCGGGAGTTGGTGATGGACAGGGAGGCCTGGCATGCTGCAATTCATGGGGTCGCAAAGAGTCGGACATGACTGAGTGACTGAACTGAACTCTCTTTCTTTTTCTCTTTGTCAAGTATAGCTAGAGATTTATCAATTTTATTGATCATTTCAGAGAACCAGCTGAGTTACAAGGGAAGCCCAAGAATACTGGAGTCAGTTTCCTATCCCTTCTCCAGTGGATCTTCCTGACCTAGGAATCAAACCAGAGTCTCCTGCATTGTAGGTGGATTCTTTACCAACTGAGCTATCAGCTTTTTATTCCATTTATTGTTTTTCTGTGTCAATTTCATTGACTTCTGATCTAATCTCATTTTCTTCTTCCTTTTAAAATACTTATTTATGGCCGTGTTGGGTCTTAGTCACAACACCTGAAGTCTTCCTTGTGGCATGCATGATCTTTCACTGTGGTGCCCAGGCTGTTTGCTGTGGACCCTGGGCTTCTCTCTAATTGCAACTCTCAGGCTCTAGAGCACACATGCTGTGTAGTTGCAGCAGGCATGTTTAGGTGCCTCACAGCATGCGGGATCTTAGTTCCCTAATCAGTGATCAAATCTGAGTCCCCTGCATTAGAAGGTGGATTCTTAACCACTGGACCACCTGGGAAATCCCCTTTACCATTTTTTTAAATTAAAATTTTGTTTTGGTTTTGCTGGGTCTTCATTGCTCTGCATAGGCTTTCTCGAGTTACAACGAGCAGGGGCTACTCTTTGTTGCAGTCCACAAGCTTCTCATTGCATGGCCTCCCTTGTTGTGGAGCACAGGGTCTAGGCACGGGGGCTGCAGCGCGTAGGCTCAGTAGTTGTAGCTCGAGGGCTCCAGAGCACGGGCTCAGTAGCTGTGCACACAGGCTAAGGTGCTCCTTGGCATGTGGAATCTTCCTGGACCAGGAATTGAACCCATGTCTGCTGCTCTGGCAGGTGATTCCCATCCACTGTATCCCCCAATACTGGATAATTTCTATTAATCTTTCAGCTCACTGGATCTTCCCCTTTGCCATATTCATTCTGCTTTTGACCTCCTCTAGTGGATTTTTAATTTAAGATAGTGCATTGTTTAGTTAAATAATTTCAATTTAGTTTCTGTTTTATAGTTATTCTTTCTCTTCTGAGAACTTCCATCTTTCCAGTAGTTTCTCATTACCTTCACCTGTGGAGCACAGATAGAACTATTCTATATCTTTTTTTTTCTGATAACTCCAATATCTAAGTCATTTTAGAATTGACTTTTTTTCCCCTTGAGAACTGATCAGTTTGGGGGGGTTTGTTTTGTTTTTTAATTTTTTGTTCATTGTATGCCACGTGATTTTGAAAGGTATCTTCAGCTCATTGTATCCTGAACATTTTGCTTTTAGACTCTGGGTTCTGTTCAGATTGTCTGAGAATGCTGATTTTGTTTTGTTTCAACAGATAATCAAGTTAGATTAAACCTACAAGTTTTGTCTCGCCTGTGGGTGATGGTTTCAGTCTCACTTCCATTTTTAAAACCTTTGCCCTCACACGCCCCACCCAGTAGTCAGTCTGCCACTTGAGTGCTGGTTTAGGCAGTTTCAGTTTCAAAGACTTGGCTGGGCTTCTCTGATTCTGTTCCATGCATGTGCAACTCAAGGATGAGGCCGGGACTTTTGTAGTTGTTACACAGCATCAGGTGTTCCTTTCTCTGACTCTCCCCTTGCTGGGATGTTCTTCCCAACCTCAGGTCCCAACCCCACCTCCCCACCCCCACCTTANCTCCGTGTAAAGCAGTGCCGCTGAGTTCTCAAACCAAAAGCATGAGCATCACGTGGGAACACTTTGTTTTGTTTGGAAATGCATCACAGACCTGCTGAAATAAAATCTGCATTTTAACAAAATCCTCTGGTATGCAGTGTAAATTTTTCAAAAGTTCTGATCTAAAATACACCCCCTTCTCAGTTTTCCTGTTAATAGCTCATTTCTGAAGATAACCTGGTCATTTACCTGCCCATTACTTCTCCCTAAATGAAATAACTGTACAACAGCAATCTTCATGGTGTTCACTTATTTGTAAAATTGGGGTCATACTATCTCCCTCCCTCATCATCATGAAGAGATTCACTATTTCTTGGACTACTGAAGTCATGCAACTAATAAAGAATCATTCATTTATCCTTATCTTCAGGTAGTTTGTCTTCAGAACCGAAGTTTAGGTTTTATTGAGCACTTTGCTACAGACTGAAAACAGTTTCTTTTTGGCACCTTACAAAGCACTTCCATTCAGAGTGCTGACTTTATGCACAACGTGAGAGTTGCGAGTTAAGTTTTACTTGGGGCAAAGTGAGGACTGTAGCCCGGCAGACAGCATTTCAGATCAGCAGGGGAACATGACCTTGGCTGGGGGCAGTACATGCAGTCAAGCACGTATTTTCTTGCAGGTTTCTTCTAGTCAGGAGCAGTTGTCACTGCGAAGGATTTTAGTGCCTTTCTAGATATGAGGAGATAGAAAAATTGGCTCATGAAATCAGCTCCTGAACATATCTGACTATCTGAAAACCTGTCCTGTGGGGTACTGAAAATCAACAGCTGCAGCAGCACACGATTGAATCCTTGTAGAGGTAGATGGCAAGTGCCATTTGGAGTTGACAAGGGTTAAAGTTATCATTAAAGGTTTTTATCCAAAGTAAGTGTTGCTGCTAAGTCGCTTCAGTCATGTCCGACTCTGCGNTCAACAGCTGCAGCAGCACACGATTGAATCCTTGTAGAGGTAGATGGCAAGTGCCATTTGGAGTTGACAAGGGTTAAAGTTATCATTAAAGGTTTTTATCCAAAGTAAGTGTTGCTGCTAAGTCGCTTCAGTCATGTCCGACTCTGCGACCCCACAGACAGCAGCCCACTGGGCTCTGTCATCCCTGGGATTCTCCAGGCAAGAACACTGGAGTGGGTTGCCATTTCCTTCTCCAATGCGTGAAAGTGAAGTCGCTCAGTCGGGTCTGACTCAGCGACCCCATGGACTGCAGCCTACCAGGCTCCTCCATCCATGGGATTTTCCAGGCAAGAGTAATGGAGTGGGATGCCATTGCCTTCTCCGAAGTAAGTGTTAGTCTACTATTTATATCAAATTTTATTAAATCAGAATTTAATAAATTTTTAATAAGAAAATAAGATTCTGAAAATGGAAAGTCAAATGCAAAATTTTCAGTTAAACTAAAAAACTGATGGGACAAATAATGCATCAACTTTTTACTTGTGAGGTAAGATTCTAGGAAAAACTTTAGTTTTGGATAGTCTACATTTAAAGATAATGTTCCCAGGATATGTCTCATGCATGTCCTGGGTCAGGAAAAGTTTCATTCTATGTACTATGAGTGAAGAAATAGGATAGCTTACATTAGTGACTTTCAACTGGGGGTGATTTTGCCCCCAGGGGATATTTGGCAATGACTGAAGACATTTTTGGTAGGCACAGCTGGTGGAGAGGGGGGTGTAAAGGCCAGGGACCTCTAAATACCCTGTAATGCCCCCCACTGAGCAGCTCTCCACCACAAAGAATTATTTAGCCCAGAATGTCAGTGGTGCTGCTTCAAAGAGTCCCTGGCTTAAAATTCAAAGAGCCCTTCCTCTGCAAATACTAATGCTATCAGAAAAACAACGCTTTGTTCAACCTTTTGGAAAAGAGACTATATAGAAACTGGCAATTTAGAGATTCAGATGGGTATGTGGGCAGGAAATGCTCAGATAGATCTCCTTTTTAAAAAAGAAGAAAACTCTATTAAATATAGGGTTACTGGTTTTCTTTATTTTACAGATGGGGTCGAGGATTTGGTCTTTTGGGTTCCATTTTTGGAAAGGATGGTGTATTAAACCAGCCAAACAGTATCTTTGGACTTATATTTTATATACTACAGTTATTACTTGGTAAGTATTTATACAGCAATACATAAATAAGTTTGTTTTGTTATATTTCACTTAGTACTTTGTCTCTTTGCCCTGATGTGTCTTTATAGTAAAGATGTTGATGGTAGAACATTTGTAGTAACATTGGTAGAACATTTGTAGTTTGTAACACATTTTTGTGTTGTGAAAACTTGGTTCACTAAGATTTTGATGACACTCAGCCTGAACTTGGTATCTGTTGGTATTTAATTAGGGATAGGAGCATCCCAGGATGCTCAGAAAAACAAGTCCCATTCAGGGAAATTATTACTCCAAACAGTTTGCCTTGGAAACCTTGTTTCCTTGCTGTTTTGTATACTCTGTAGCTATTTGAAAATATTATGCACTGAGAAACATTAATGCTAAATGATATTCAGTCATAATTCCATCACCTTTATATAGCCACTGTTGCCATTGCTCCTTACTTTTTTTACTTAATTTTATGTGAACTCTCTTATACTGTCTATCCTCTTAACTGCTTTGCTGTTGTGGATATCAAGGCTTCAGATTTTTTTAATGTTCTAAATAATACTACAGTGATTAACTTTGTTTAAAGTCCTCTTCTCATACTTCCTTTTCTCTTTGAATTATTTCTGTAAACAAATATCTAAATGTAGGATGAATGAGTCAACAAATATAGATTTTCGGGGGGTATGGATTTTAATAGATAGAAACAAACTGATTTTCTCTCAGTTGTCAGATTTTCCCTAAGCTTCAACCATCCTCATTTTTTTTCTATAAAATTTCTAATTCAGTAGTTACATACTAATAGCCATATTAATTTTATTTTTAATTTTATAGTATTTTAATTTCCTTTTATTGCCAATTGAGTTATTGGGATCCTGATAACAGTACATTTCCTATTTGTTACAAATATTTTACTCATTCTTTATTCTTGTTTTAGAAATATTGATTTTGAGAATTTTGATTATACAGAAGGTTTTATACTTTCAGAGTTAAATTCATCCATCTTTGTCCTTGTGTTTCAGTTGTTAATATTTTATCTTGTTATCTGGCAGGTCTTCTTTCTAGCACCAATAGATTTATTCTAAGGCAAACTGTGCACCTAAGTTTTTCTCAGTAGCCATATCAAGTTTGCCCCCTTCCGTATCTGTATATCCTGCAGAAATAAAAACACATACACAAGGATATTCATAGCAGTTCAGTTTAAAATAGCAAAAAACTAGAAGTAGCTTGTAAGGATTGAATAAATTAGGTTACAAGCATGCTAGAAAATACTATGTAGCCATTAAAGGGAAAAGTAGGTCTACAAACCTGGAAGATAAAAACCTAGTTTAGCAATTAAAAAAAAAAGCAAACTGTGGTATAACAAATAGAGGATAAGTATATGTTTATATATGTGCAGGGTTGAGACTTTCACCTTTTATTTCATTTAATTTTTTTGTTTGGATTTCTAAAGAATATAAAGTATAAGTTCACAATAAAATAACCTAAGAAAAGCTTCTGACTATGTTAATTTTGGGAGATGGGGTTGAACATCTCCCAAATTTTGTAATATTTAATTTGTTAATTTCATTATATGCATATTTAAAATCATGTGTATCGTATGTATTTTTTCTAGTCACATTTTAGGCATTCACATGCATTTTTAGTGTTTGTGTCTTTACCACCAGAGGCACATCTGAACTCCCCAAACGTGGTTTTCCAGAGCACATCAGGTTCACTCCCTTCTAAGTTGTTCAGGATAGAGCCTTTTTTTTTTTTTGGCAGCACCTTGCAGCTTTGTGGGATCTTAGTTCCCCGACCAGGAATTGAACCTAGGCCACCACAGTGAAAGACCTGAGTCCTAACCACCAGACCACCAGGGAAGTCCCATTCTATTAGGTCTTTAAATCTGCACAACAGTCTTAAGAGGCAGTCATGATTATTATCCCACTTTTACAGTTAAGGAAAAGAGTTGCACAAAGAGTGCAAATAACTTACCTATATCATTTTGAAATTAACTTTCTTAGATAAAAATTAAGGTGCCAGCATTCATTTTTGAAGTTTGAGATATTCACATAAATGAGGTCAGCCAACTTTGTTTTTTAGTAAAGGGCCAGATAGGAAATCATTTAGGCTTTGCTGACTATCATAGCTACTCAGCTCTGCCACTCTAGTCCCAAAGCAGTCACGGTCATTACATATGTGAATGAGTGTGTCTGGGTTACGATAAATCTTTATTTACAAAAGCAGGTGCATAAGTAATCCAACGGTATCTTAGTCTGAAAAGAGCCTTGTTAAAGCATCAGAGATGTCGCTGGCGGTCTAGTAGTTAAGACTCTGTACTCCCAGTGCAGGGGATGCAGGTTCAATCCCTGGTCAAGGAACTAAGATTCCACATGCCACACAGTATGATCAAATAAATAAATTAATAAATACTCCTCTGCTTTTTTTTAAAAAAAATGATTTCTTTAAAAAACATGTACTCTCTTAAGTGGTCTCTAGGCAAGTCGGTCCCCATGGCTAGGGTACAGCCCAGATGCAACTTCTCATTGTACTGGCAGTGTGATCTCAGCCCCTTAATTAACCTCTTCAAACCACTACCACTTATTTATTTGTATCCTGTTTCTGATCCTTATCCATTAGTTGTTGGGTAGGAGGGTAGGTAGTTTAATATCCTATGCTATCTCTTCTTGTCCTTGAAAATAAATGCACATGTTCTCAATACTGTTGGCTACAGGAAATTTCAAAACCAAACATGTGAAGATGTCAGATGATAGCATCAAGAGTTCAGGCAAGTCTTTGTTTTGAGAACTCAGGTTAGCACATATAACTGCCTTTTTTCTCCATCTGGTTTGACCCACATGTGGCCAACTGGCCAAATGTGGTTTTCCTTATGCCCTAGGGTGACCCCTTTCTGAAATGTTTATCATGATTTTTTTTTTCCCTTGAACAGCATGTTGATATAATCATCTCCCATTATGGGATTTTTGATAAATTTGATCTAAACACAGGAAAGCAAATTTTACTTTCCACAGGTGGGGAGCCCACCTATAGTGAAAAGGGTCTGGATGGTCTCACCAAATGTGTCCTGCTTGGAAGAGAAGGTTGTGGTCCTCACATTACTTTTTCTCTCCTTGTTACTTTATTCATTATAGGAGGTAGGGCTGTCAGTTTTACAAATGTGCTTCATTGTATAATGTGATTGCAAAAGTGCATATTTTCTTTATGTGCCTTAGTTAAGGCTAGTTTATGAAATACATATTTTATCCAGAATATTTACCAGTCAAAAACAGTGCAGCTATGGGATGGACATGTACACACTGCTATATTTTAAGTGGATGACCAACAAAGACCTACTGTATAGCACAGGGAACTCTGCTCAGTGTTATGTGGCAGTCTGGACAAGATGGGAATTTGGGGAAGAATGGTGTTGGTGTTTAGTGACTAAGTCATGTCTGACTCTTTTGCAACCCCATGGACTGTAGGTTGCCAGGCTCCTCTGTCTGTGGGATTTCCCAAGCAAGAATACTGGAGTAGGTTGCCTTTTCCGCTCCAGGGGATCTTCCTAATCCAGGGATCAAACCTGAGTCTCTTGCATTGACAGGTGGATCCTTTACCACTGAGCCACCAGGGAAGACCTTGGGGGAGAATGGATACATGTATATGTATGGCTGAGTCCCTTCGCTGTTCACCTGAAACTATCACAGCATCACAACATTGTTAATCAGCCATATTGCAATACAAAAAAAAAAAACAAAAACCCAACAACACTGCAGCTATAAAACTTAAGAAAATAGACCTGTAGGTCTTGTCCTCAAATTTCAGAGTGTTTTGTCTTAAGATCAGTGTTCCAACCCTGAAGCAAATCACAAAATGTTTCCTTTGAACTGGGAAGCTTGCTTTCCACTGTCAAGGTCTGACTGAGCCAGTGTCCCTTCTCTTGCAGGCCTGACAGCGAGTGCGGTTGCAGCTTTAATCCTCATGACATCCTCCATCATGTCCGTAGTGGGGTCTTTGTACCTGGCCTACATCCTATACTTTGTGCTGAAGGAGTTTTGCATCATCTGCGTCATCACATATGTGCTGAACTTCATTCTTCTTATCATCAACTACAAACGACTAGTTTACTTGAACGAAGCCTGGAAACGGCAACTGCAGCCCAAGCAGGACTGACCGCCTGACGAACTCTTTAACTGACAGTCTGAAGTCCCTTTTTCCATTAAGTTTATTTTGCAGCAGTTTGGTTTTTTTTTTTTAATTATTATTATTATTATTATTATTCACAACAGACACTTTCCCTAAGAATCTTAAACTGATTTTTTAAAATCCTATAAATTAGAAGGGGCTCTAGCTATTTTCTGTGTCAATCTTCATTTTAAATATGGATACAAAAAAAGGATACACCAAGCCAATCAAAGACAAGCTTTAACTGTACTTTGGAGATGTTTCTGAAACGGTAAAATGTAGCCCTAGCCCCTTCCCCTCAGTTGTAAAGTGAGCAACCATTGCTAGTAATTCTCTAATGTGTATAAATTCAACTTCAGGTATAACAAATGTGATCATGACATGAAAATATTTTAGAATAGATACCGTATTCAATATTGCCATGTTTACAATATGTAATATGTTTTTTAGCCGATGGATTTAAACATGTAGATTCAACTAGAATCCATTTATGTGATATTTGTAAATAAAGGTAGAGATATTGGATCCAGCCCTGCAGAAACTTGCTGTACAGCTTAGTTGGAGTGTAGCGATGAGGAACAATCAGCTCAACGCTGACTGAAGACATAGTGAAAATACTAAGTCCGCACAGAGCATCTTGTGGAAAGGACTGGCAGTTGTGGGTCCAGCACTGACAGCAAAAATAATAGGGTGACTGGTTCCCTTTCATCTCCTTCCTTTGAAAGGAAGAAACTAAATTTGGACATTCAAGTCAAGCTTGTACCTAGTCATAAAACTGGATCAATTAGAAACTTACAGCGTGAGTCACGTGACCAGACTTTTCAAGGCCTTCAGGACACTAAAGGTGGGAAAATGGGTAGATTTCTCTGGCAAAAAGCTGGAAATAGTACTATGGCATTTCATAGTCTCTTACAACAGGTGAATTTTCATGCAGATAATTTTCCTTCACATTAGTGCCAGTCAACCAAACAGTATTGGCTTGGAAAATCATCAGTATAAGCCCCAGTCGCTCCAGAGTAGGATTACTCTTGGGTAGCTCCATAGTGTTTCTCGTTTCTTTCTTCACTAACTAACCGGACATCTAGTTTGTTTTAGTCAGATATTAGATTCGTAAACTTTAGGGCTGACATGCTGCTCAATTGGCCTAACTTGGAGGAGTACTAAAGGGAGAAGAATCTCAAGGTGGAACATAGTACTCTTTCCACTAACTACCCCAATGCAGAGTCTTGAAAGAGATTTGAATAAACCTAAATGAAACGGTGACAGTATGTTTCTCTGGTTAACATCTATCAGAATGTTCAAAGTGCCTTCTGTCTTAAATCTCAAACCAAATATTTTGTGTGTTGAACTTGGGCAGAAGTGTCCTTCCTTCCTTTCTCAGCATGAAGTAGGAAACTTGCATTGTATAGAAAGGTTCTGTGTGATCTTTTCATTCCTTAGATTGAGAAGGAGTCGCCATGTCTTTGCTTCTAATTCTGTTCATCATTACGTTAGGAAGAAACTGGTAACTACTGAGTGTTCTGCCTTCTTTTGTAGGGAGGGGACAGGCTCTGCTCTGTAAACCATAACGTATAGAGTCATCAACTGTCCAGCAGTTTCCAACCAACTGTCATAATTGATGCAGTGTACTCTTCTAGCCCAAGGCAGGTATCAAATTGCATTGTAATGTACTTTTAACCAGTTTAAACCAATTTTGTAAAAGATGGCTTAGTTCTGATTTCATTCAGGCTTATGTTTCTTCCCATGAATGTGAATATTTCAACGTCTGTCTTGTTATGTATGTATTGTTCTTGTTTCTCTAAAGAATCCTAGAAAGTGTTGATCAGATGTCTGGTATTTATGGAGAAATGAGTTCTCTGGAGAGCCGCACGGTGAGCTCGTCCGGCAGCAGAGTCCCCGCCCAGCAGGTCGCAGTCCGCTGCTCTTCTTTTCTCTGCTAGTCTGGAGACGGCTTCACCGGGGTGACATCGTGGTGTATATAGATATATGTAAACTCTGGTTGTGCTAAACAAATTCCTTGTGTCCCCATTTAAAATTGTTCTTGGCCCTCCTCTGTATCGGTCAGCAGAGTAGAGTTAAAGCTTGTCTTGATTTTGCGTTCTTGTGAACACCTGCAATTCTTTTGTGAGCAAACATCAGAGTGTTCAGCCAGACCCTTCAGGTTTTTCCTTTGCTTTTCTAAGCCCTGGGGACACCACTGTTTCAGTTGTAGAAAAATTGTTGCCACATTCCTACAACCCCAGAATTCATGTCCTTCGCACTGAGGAATGAACACGTGCTGCCTGAAATAACCACATGGTGATGCCCATCCCTCTAAGCAAAGGACCCCCACACTGGTGTGTGTGATTAGGTATTTTTCCCTGGGAAGAATTTAGGCTTCCCTCTACATCCTCAATTCTACCCTAGAAGAAGGGGGAAACCTCCTGTTATAAAAGTCTGAGGGTTATTAAGATTATTTCAGACTGAATATTTAAACACTGCAACATTATTAGCTACCAGTGTTGAAGAATAGGTGGGGGAAAATGTGAATTTCTGCTTCTCAGTTTTCAAAATGATTTGTAACAGATGAAGCTTCTTATTTACTTGACAGTCCTATCCTTTGAAGAAATAAGAGAAGTCGTGGTTACATGACAAGTTTTAGGAAAACTTGGTGGTTTGAAGGGTTTCATTTGATTATTTTTTTCTTTGCAGCTAGTTGCTATCAGTTGAATATCAACTTCTGGTGAAGAGTCAGGTTTAACTAGCTGTGTGCCCTGGGTGTATGTAGCCCCTCCTTAAATCCATGACTTTTAAAGATGTTGAGAGCATTGATTATTTTCATTCAGAGAGACAAAGATCTCTCATTTGATACAAGAGATCTTTGGACCTCCTACGTAGAATACAGGACCAAGACTACAATGAAATTAAAACTGTGAGTTGGCTTTAGTTTTCTTAGACTTCATTTAAGACTATCAGCAGAAGTACAAAGTTGTATTCAACAAAGCTTGAGACCAATAACTGCTGACAGATCTTACCCTGAACATCAGTACTGGACAACTGCCAACAAGAAACCCACTCTCATTTTTGGTAACCTATTTGGGAAAGAATACCTAATCAATCTTTGTCCTCGTGTATTTTTGTGTATTTTTCTCCCAATGGGCAAGTACTGATGAAACACTGCTATTTATACATTTTAGGCAGCACTTATGAGTCCTAATTTGTGAGAACTACCCTTCAATAAATCAAAGGGATGGGGGTGGGAGTCCAGGTGACTTGGTTAAACTTTTTTTTTAACATATTAGCCCAGAAAAGGTAAAATGTTTTGTTATAAAACTGTATTAAGCATGGCCTAAGTATTAGGTGTATGATCTGTATAGTATGTTCCATCAAAAAATATTTATTACTAGTGCTTTAAGCTCCAGAGTAAACATTCANCGGGGCGGGGCCTCGAGTCACGTGTCCCGCCCCCGCGCCATCTTGGCCAGTCGGGGCACCCCCTCCCCGCGAGGCCCGCGCCCCTCAGGCCGCGACCGGTCCTCCTTCCTGCCCGAGGGCGGCGCGGCGGAGGGCGCGCCGGGAGCCGGAAGGGCGGAGGTCACGGCTCGCAGGCTCCTCACGCGCGGGGTCACCGCCCTCCACCCTGGCGTCCCCAGCTGCTGGCGCCCAAGGCGGCTCGTCCAGGCCCGCGAGCCAGAGCGGNGGCGCGGCGGAGGGCGCGCCGGGAGCCGGAAGGGCGGAGGTCACGGCTCGCAGGCTCCTCACGCGCGGGGTCACCGCCCTCCACCCTGGCGTCCCCAGCTGCTGGCGCCCAAGGCGGCTCGTCCAGGCCCGCGAGCCAGAGCGGGGACAGCTCCACTCGCTTATGCCTGCGGGACACCGGTAAGCTCAGGCGAAGCCTGGATGCCTAGTGCCTCCACCAGCAGCCCCCTGGTCCCCGAGCCCCTACCCAGGGGCCCTGCGCTCCTTGGCATTGCGCACGTACACATAATGAGATGGAGTCTGTGGTACCAGGATCCTGGCCTGGATGCATGTGTTCCTACAATTACTTCATTTTTAAATTAATTTTTCTTCTGATTTCATGTTCACCTAAGCAAACCTTCTGGCTTGGACCTTGACACTGTAAACAAAGTAGATCCCCGGATAGTACAAATAAATAAATTGTGAGAATTGGCAAGGCCTAAAGATTTTTTTCTCCCAAGTGCTTACAATATAAAAATAAGAAAAAGTAAGATGCAAAAGTTTATACTGTATGACCCTAGTAGTGCTAAAATTAAATCCACACAGCTGTAGATAGATGTGAAGTGTTATTATCGGTGTTACAGGTGATTTCCATTTTCTTCTTCATATGTTCTGAGTTTTTGAAAATTTCCAACATGAACATGCATTAATTTTATAATCAGAATGAAAACAGTGGGAACTTACCTGAAGTTCCAGTGGTTAAGACTTCCCCTGCAATGCAGGGGGTATGGGTTTGATCCCTGGTCAGGGAGCTAGTATCCCACCTGCCTCTAGGCCAAAAACCAAAACATAAAACAGAAGCAATAATGAAACAAATTCAATAAATCATTCAAAAAAAATTTTGGTCATTCAAATCATTCAAAAAACATGGTCCACATGAAAAAAAAAAGAAACCAATGATCTTAAAACTAGCACGGGGGCACAAATAAGTTGATCTGCTTCTGTATGTGTGTGTGTGTCCAGGCGCTCGGTTGCTCAGTCGTGTGCCCCTCTTTCCAACCCCACAGGCTATAGCCTGCCAGACTCCTCTCTCCATGGGACTTGCCAGTCAAGAATACTGGAGTGGGTTACCATATTCATCCAAGTGTATATTCCTGACTCAGGGATCAACCCTAGTCTCTTGTGCCTCCTGCTTTGGCAGGCAGACTCTTTCCCATTAGCACCACCAAGAAAGAAAATAACTATTTTAAAGCTCGCAAACAGGCACAAATAAGTCAAGGTTGATCTGCTTTTATAAATTAATAAATTGATTTTCCATTTGCGAGTCAGCATGTATATATTTAGTTGAAAGTTGATTTTCTACTGTTTGATGGAGTTCAGAGAACACTTGGTTCCTGAACATGTGACCCTGACATCCAGACCCTGAAAGGTGAAGTCCACCTGCCAATTCCCTTCCCCCTTCATTTTGAAGCCATGCATAAGCTGAATCTGGAGATGAAATTTTGGGAGTTGCCAGCAGTGAGAATGGATGAGGTCACCAAAGAACGGAGGGCAGGTGGATAACAGATCTCAAGATTAGCCCTAAGACACCCTATGTTATGAGTAGAGGGGACAAAGAGGATGAACGAGCAGGTCACCATCTCCTTGAGAATAAGTGCAGACCCCATAGTATAGTCTGTTGTGTTCTGACTGGTCCCCCTGATCCCTGGCTCTGAATTCCAGAACACACCATGGTCATGCTGGCTTCTGGGCCCTGGCTTAGGACCCTCCCTCTGTCTGGAAGCCCTTCCACCCTGACTAGTTAACTCTTCCCTCTTCCCCATCACCCTCATTCTTCAGGCATCATTTCAGAGTTTTGTTTGTTTGTTTGCTTTTTAGCTACACCATGTGGCTTCTAGAATCTCAGTTTCCCAACCAGGGATGGAACTGAGGCCCTCAACAGTGAAAGGGCAGAGTCTCAACCATGAGATCACAAAGGAATTCTCTTTTTTTTCCCGAATACCTTTATCTTCACATCTCTTGGCCTCCGGTTCACTCCTCCACATACGCACAGGCCCCAAATTCACTGAGCAATCTGGTCCTTGGCTCGGGTCCCCACTCCATCCTACCTCCTGTCCCTATCAGTGGCCTTCCCACCCTGGGCCTTTGTTCTGTGACCACCTTGACTTTGTCTACCTTTCCATGGCCTATGGTGACTCATTTACTGGATCATGTTCTAGGTTCTTTCCATTTTCTCTTCCCCAAGTCTTCTGAGATTCCTCCCAGCCTACCATCTCCTCTAATTTTCATCATCCCATTTACTCTAAATTTGCTCTTTTACCAGATCCAAGCTCTGTTTTTCTCTATCCTTCTTTTCTTTTTTTTTTTTTTTAATGTTTCGTCCCACCTCGCAGCATGTGGTATCTTAGTTCCCCAACCAGGGATCGAACCTCTGCCCCCTGCATTGGAAAGCAGAGTCTTAACCACTGAACCACCAGGGAAATCCCTGTCCTCGCCACTTTTCTGAATTGAGCTCTCCTCCCCCATTTTTTCAGGCTGAAAGCCATTCTAAAGCCACACCCTGTCTCTCACAGGGGTTGCCCACCATTCTATAGCTTTCCTTCCGGAACCTCTCCACTCCTGCCTCCTGTTTTCTCTTCCTCAGTTGCTGCCACCACCCACCTCACCCTTGGGAGAATCATCTCCTCCCCAGCCCCCAACCCTGATGGGAATGAAACCAGCTTCCTCTTTGCTGCTCGTGAAGGTGGGCACACGGACTCTTTCTATCCTAAGGATGCGTCTGCACACTGAGAAAGGGGAGACCAAGCTAACAACGCAGGGAAGTTACTGAGTTCCATCTCTCATGGGCTGTGGTCTGTAGTTACTGCTTTTCTTTTGAAACTTTCTTCTAGTTACTTATTTTTTAATATTTATTTGTTTATTTGTACCAGGCCTTAGTTGTGGCATGTGGGCTATTCATCCTTTACTGGGGATCAAACCCACACCCCCTGCATTGGGAGCACAAAGTCTTAGCCACCAGACCACCAGGGAAGTCCCAAAACATTTCCTTTAAAGATCTGACAGAGGACTTGCCTGCATTGGCCAGGAGATGGCCAATTCATCTGCTCTCCGGTGAACTGTTGAAAAATCTGAAATGGTCCTGAGGGAGGAATTCTTCCTTGACAGTAACTAAGGCCCCTTCCCCCCACCCCTTCACCAGGGCATTGCTTTCTGTGTACAAATTGCTAACTCCGGGCTTTTCCCCCTCTCCCTAGTTTATCTAACAAGACAACTGACGAGTGAACCAGCCTTAAATCTCACCAAGATCCCAGTAAAACCCACAGCAAGACTGGTACTCCCCAGTTGCCTTTCACTTCATGCATGGATTACTGGAGAGCCAGAGGAGCAGGCAGGATGTGCCTGAGAGAGACGCTGGAACTCCAAGTAGGGGGGACCAGGGAAGGGGGATACACCTTGTGTGGAGAGCTGACTGCCTCAGCCATTTCCTCCAGGACAAACGTGAGTTCCTCCACAAAGGCAGATTAAAGCCTGAAGCTAAAAGCTTATGCCGTTGGGCACCTCACTAGCTAGAGCCCCTTCTAAGGTCCTCAGGGGCATGGGAGCGGTTGATCACACGTTACAACAGATGCCCCTGTTTCCCATCTCCTTGGGCAGCCTCTAATTTCTGTCCAAGCTGAGGTCCCTGAAAACGCAGTTACCAGTGACCAATCCCCTGAAAACAGAGGCTCTCCCCTTGCAGGCTCTGAATGGCTCAATTCTGCTTCTTCAATAGATCTGAGAAGTAGAGGTGAAATGGGTGTTAATAACCTAAAGACATCATCATTCAAAGAGAGATAGGAACCATTACATAAGTGTTTCAGCCTTTCCTGTAATAGGGACATTATGTACGATCAAGGTGTGACCTTGATTATACACTTTGATATTAGCTTTTCATTCTTTTCTGTCTTCCTCTTCCTCCTACCATATCTGGGAACATTTTCCAAATCAGTGCCTGCATGGCATAAACCTTTGTCTTGGGGCTTCTCTGCTGGTCCAGTGGGGAAGACTCAGCCCTTCCACTACCCAGGGTGTGGGTTCCATCCCTGGATGAATAAGGAAGATTCTACATGCTTCACAGGGTGGCCAAAATAATAATAGTATTAATAGGCCTTTGTCTTCAGCTCTGCTTTCAAAAAACCAACTGGCAGTGTTGCAGAAACCATTACTCAAGAAACCAAGCACCACACCAGAGAGTTGGAGAACTTAGGTTTACTATGCCAGTGGGTCCAGAGGAGTTAAGACTCCAAGCTCTGAGCCCTGAACAAAAGGATTACAGAGTTCTTTTAGACAGAGTGGGCAACACTAACTCTTAGTAGGCTGGTTAAAAGTAAGGGGTTTCATGTGTGCAGGAACAGTGATCCAGATGGGAAGGGGGATGCCTGATCTGGACAGGCATGATTAAGCAGGTTTGCAGGGCCTGGGCAAATGCAAAGATCAAGACAAGAGTGAGTGAGATAAACTCCAATTCCTAGTGTTGCAAATCCCCACTTTCTGAGACTATGTGACCTACGTGATCAAGGCTTTGCAAGGGGTAAGCTAAATTACAGAGGCAGAAGGAGAAGGAGGTTATGTAACATTTTAACTTTTCCTCTTCATTCCCCCCTCTTGATGCTTCTTTCTATCACTTGTTGTAGAAAGTGTCATCTCATGTTTTTGGTAGGACACTCAGAGCTCCCCATTGTTTAGGGGGCTATATTGAACTATTACCATTTGTAACTTTATGGATTCAGTCTGAGAGGTTATGAACTGGGTAATAGCATTGAGAATACAAGGGCCAAACAAGAGTGCTGCAAAGAACATGAAGAGAGGACCTGCCAAAGGGAGAAGCCCCGATGCCCTGCTCCAGATATTACTCGAATTACCCCAGGAATTAGCTAGTTCTTCTCTCCTTTTTATGATTTGTTCCCTTAGCTGTTGGGCCATGCCCCTGTCTGTTCCTGATTGGTTTACATAGAAGCAGCGTTCTTCATTCAAGAAGAGGCAGAGTCTTCCCTTTTCAGCTGTCAGTAGGTCTAGCCCTCTCCTGTTTTGTAAAACCACCTCAGCCAGGGAGTCTAGTTGCTCCTGTAATACCACTGAAGATTTGGCCAGTCTCTCAATGTCATTTGTGAAGTCTTTGAATAGTGTATGGTAAAAGGTGGCTGATGAAGCAATTCCGCCTATTCCCATACCTAGCCCAGCCGTGATTCCCAGACCAGCTAGTAGGGGTATAAGCTGGATGGCTCTTTTTGACCACGTATGTGCTGCCAGAGGTATGGTGAGAGTCTGGCTGATAGGGACAGTGTTCATCTGGGGAGTGAGAAAAGCTAAGGTGCAGATACCCATCTAATTGACAGGTAGACATAAGCATCTATCCCACAAACAAAGAAAAGGGCTTGATGGGGGTGGCACCATCTGTTACAGCAAGGGACACCAAAAGGCTGCAAAGCAGCCTGCACATAACAGATTACTGAACACTAGCAAAGGGTTTCTCCCCATCTCTGGGTTGTCACAGCTATAGCAACTGAACCTATCGTGAAGTGGGGGTCAGCTATACTGTGGAGCAGTTTAGTTAGTAGGGAGAATTGATCACAAGAGACTTTTAATAAGAATGAGGCTCCCCACTACAGCGAGATAACAGACAGCAAACTGCAGCTTCTGATGCAAATCCCAGTCCTGGGGTACAACTAAAGCTAATCCTTTAGTGAAGAGCACAGAAATAATAGCAATCAGGGATAGAGTCCAGGGTTGACAGTGAAAATCCACTGATATTTTGATAGCTGGATCCTCAGGCTTCAGCCGTGCATTGACCTCCCAGCCAGCTGCTGGAGTGTGGCTGGAGCAAGGCTGCAGAATCCTCAAGCTTCTGCCGAGCACTGACTAGTCGGCTCCTGGAGTGACTAGAGCAAGTCTCAGCGTCCTTCGAGGGTGAGGGTCGCTGTTTTTGGAACCAGACCTTGAGGGGCTTTGGGGGGTCCTGAACTGCTTTCCAGGTGTCCTCATTACAGGAAGCTGCTGCCTTCTTGACTCTGGTGTGGTGGATCCAAGGGATGACACCTATAACTCATCTCCTGGCTAATAGGGATGAAGCCAGTTGCCCAGTGGAATGGGTGTCCTTTCTCAGGCAATATGGCGGAAGACTTTCCCAGGGCCTGGAGGTGTTGGGACATCTCCAGGTCAGTTAGTTGGTGGTGATCTCCCTTGAGCCTTTTTATCACTGGGGGTGGTCTCCCATGTAAGATCTCAAAGGGAGAATAGCCTGAGGACCTTGGGGTGCCTTTACGGAGGCTGATGAGAGTCCACAGAATAAGGCAGCTTGTTCTAAAATCGTCTGGGCATTGGCTGGGGGATATTCTTGTCCTACGACTACTACTTGGAGAAACAAACTTAACAAGAAAGGTAAAGATATATGGCCCAAAGATTAATAGAAGTAGGAATGCTGCTGAGGCGTTAGCTGGGAGAACCAGGTCCAGACATTGGTTCATGACGTTAGTGTTTCTCTAGGTATGAGAAGATGCAACAATTCGGACTCATAAAAATTTTTATCTGAAAACATCTGATGATCTGAAGGCCTGTTTTTCTGGTTTTTTCCAGAGCACAGAGTGCCTTATTTTTTGTCTCCACCCTGAAGTCCTTTTAAGGGGGTGTTGAAGGTCAACATCTTATAGTGGTCATGATTTAATCTTTGTAGAGGCAGCTGGCAAGGGCCAGCTTCCAGTCAGCAGTGCCCCTTCATAGCCACATATTTGACCATGTTTTGCAGCATTTCAAGGTCATTGTGTCCCATGGTGCTGGGAAGGCTCATTCCCAGGTCTAACAAAGATTCCATTAACAGGCCCCTCAATGTGTTGTCACTAGACCAGGCCTTATAAGTAGCAAAACTCTCTGGACCATACCTGTCTTACCAGCCTCTTGGTCCAGGAAAATATATTTCCTCTTGTTGCTTCTTCCCACATCTAGAGTTATATTATTACAATTATTGATCTCATATGGAACTGCATATCAGCATTTTATTACAGGCTCAGTCACACCTTTAGTAACATAAGAAATAATCTTCTGAAACAAGCTGCATAGAAAATAATATAGCTAGCAGTTATTAGTAAGGTCACAAGCAAGAATTTAAATCAAGAACTTTCATTGTATATAGCCTGGTATACCCCAGGTCATCTGTCTCAGTTAAATGATTGTAGCCAGGTGTTACTCTCCTGTACCTCATGGAGCATCTCAGCTTTATCCAAAGACTGGTTACTGAGATAAGCTTTAGTAACCATCTTAAGAGTGTCCTTTTAAATAACTTAATTAAAACTTTTAGCAATATAACATAACGAGGAACTATCTCAGAAATGAGTCTTAGTAAGCACAGACCTTAATTAACAAAACTAGAACTTAATATTTAGTGAAACATAATGTTTTATTTTTCAGAGAACTTTTTCTGAAGGCATTAACACTGTAGCCAGGTAAGGCTTTAACCCATCAAATAAAAACGAGGTCTGTCAGGGAGCTGGGAAAAGCCGTGCAGCCGTCTTGGATTTCCCATAGCCCTGGCTCTTTGATTTTTAGCTGTTGTTTATTTATTTTTAATTTCCTGATTTAAGAGCAGACTATCGCTGTGTTTTAAGGACATCAAGATAGCAAAAGTCTAACCATGAGGGATTATTTTTTGTAGAAGCAGAATGAGCTTTGTCTACATGTACCGTAATCTTAAAAATGCTTATTTAGTTTACCAAAGTAATTTTTTGTTTTTTGGAGAACTCATTGTGAGGGCATTAACACTGTAGCCAAAGTTAACAAAAGATTTCAAAGGTAAATATAGAACAGATCAATTAAGAGGTTAAAAAAAAACTTTATTAAAAGCAGTTTAACATCTGAAGAAAGTATGTCCTCTTAACAGAGAGAAAGGCCAAATTTAAATTCTTGCACCAGCTTACTTCAAAATCTTTTAGGTAAACTTAGTTAAATTTATTTTAAACTTAGTCAGTCCTAACCATGTACAAAACTTTTTTTTCAGATTCCATCTTCCAGAAACTTTTTAATCACTTTCTATAACAGCCACCTGTAAGTCAGACCTACTTTCTTTTGCCTTTATAAAATGCAATTTTATTTTTATATCTTCTTTATTAAAAACATACATCCTACTTTCTTATTAGATAAGCAAACAAACATTAATACTGGGTATTTAATATTGAATATTTTCCAGTTCATATGAATCTAAATTTTATTTAGTTAATTTTTCTTGTTTGTATTGTATTGTTTGATTCATAAACATTTACTTTTCTTTAGGCCAATTAAATTAGCACTCATTTACAACTTCAAAAATATTATCAGAAAAAAGACATAAACTGAGACATACATAAATTCAGACAGACAGATTGACAGAGATCTTATAGTTTTCAGGCTGAGATTTAAAATATCTCTTTTAACCCCCCCTTTTTTTCCTTCACTTAAAGTTCTAATTTTCCCAAGGCTAAGGTCTCAGGCAAAGCTGGCTGCGTATTTCAAGGACATGGAAAGGGTTAATTTCAAGCTTTTCCCTGGGCAGGCCTTTTAACAAGTTAGTTGTTTTTATTGTATATGCAAAAAGTATTGGTTTTGTAGTTTCAAAAAAATTTCTCTCACTCCATTCAATCAGCAATCACACACTCAAAATCATTCAGAGGCTATCACAATGCCTTCCTTCTCCTGAGTCCCCAGGGTTCTTAACTGTTGCACCCTTCCTGGGAGCCCCAAGGAGGTTATCATTCACGATGCCTCCCTTCCTCCCAGGTCCCCAGATCTCCCTAGCTGATGCTCCCTTCCTGGGAGCCCAAAGAGGTGATCAGTCTCCTCTTCTACTTGTTGGGATAGGCTCCTGCCTGGGGACTGACCCCGGAGCCTTGCCTATTCTGTGGCCATTCCTGGCAAGTTGGTCTGTCCCTCCAATGAGTCCAGCTGGGGCTCGGCCAAATGACGAATCAGAACACCGGTCTGAAAGAGAACCTGGAATACCATCAGGTGGCACGCCCCCTCCTTCATCTCGGGGTTCCTTCGCTCCAGCGCAGCTGAGGCACCAGTCCAGCAGCTCAAGGGGCTGGCGTGGTTGGAATCTCGCTGGGGCCTCCAGAAATGTTGCAGAAACCAGTACTTAAGAAACCAAGCACCACACTCGGAGGTTTGGAGAACTCAGGTTTATTATACCAGCGGGCCCAGAGTAGTTAACACTCCAAGCTCTGAGCCCCAAACAAAGGGATTATAGGGTTTTTATAGACAGACTGTAGTGGGCAACACTAGATGTTAATAGACTGGTTTAAACTAAGGGGTTTCGTGTGAGCAAGAACAGTGGTCAAGATGGAAAGGGGGATGCCTGACCTGGACAGGCTTGATTAAGCAGGTTTGCAGGAGCTGGGCAATTACAAAGAGCAGGACAAGGGTGAGTGAGATAAGATCCAGTTCCTAGTATTACAAGTCCCCATTTTTGAGACTACGTGACCAACGTGTTCTAGACTTTGCAGGGGGCAAGCTGAGTTATAGAGGCAGAAAGAAAAGGAGGTTTTGTAAAATTTTAATTTTTCCTCTTTGGAAGTGGCTCTGGGAAGTCAGCCCTGAGAACAGGATTCTGGAACAAGACAACCTTTGCAGACATTCAGCAACAAGGGCCCTACTGTCACTCCAGTGAGTGGAGGGCGTAGCTCCTGAGGTGCTCTAACACTGGAATCACTAAAATTACCTGTTATGAATTGAGATAAGCTACAGGTGGAAGGGAAAATAATAGACCAGGCAATAGAACCGGAATGAAATGTGAGTAAGGTTCATTTTAAGGACTGTAATTTTAACCTGGCTGGGTTTGCTAAGATCCCAGAGACACTTCAAAAAAAAATGACAGGCTATCTCCAGCCAACTGGCAATCCCGGGCCCAGTGAAGCCACAAGGCCTGCTTGGCACTGTTGACAGAGTCCTTCATCTCCTGCAGTTGTAGAAGACTGTACTGAAAACTGGGCCCAGCATTGAACCATAAGCTGCCAGAGCTTATGATGTGAGTCCTATGAGGCTCATAGGGAAGGACTGAGAGCTGAGACATGGGATGTGGACCTTGGGGTCATTGAACCTGAACCCCAGCTTTACCTGAATCCTCTAACCAGTTAAAGAAGCCCTACTTGCCTGGAGAGTGGCCTCCTCTTGACAGAAACCACAGATGAAGATCTCACCTGAGGGGACTTCACTGCTGGTCCAGTGGCCAAGACCCCACGCTCCCAATGTGGGAGAACAGAGTTTGATCCCTGATCAAAGAACTAGATCCCACATGCTGCAACTAAGACCCAGAGCAGACAAATACATAAAAAACTTGGTTTAAGAAAAAGGACCNGGACTTCACTGCTGGTCTAGTGGCCAAGACCCCACGCTCCCAATGTGGGAGAACAGAGTTTGATCCCTGGTCAAGAAACTAGATCCCACATGCTGCAACTAAGACCCAGAGCAGACAAATACATAAACAACTTGGTTTAAGAAAAAGGATCTCACCTGAGGAGGCTGCCTCATAGGACGTCCTCCTCTAGATCGCAGCCCTCCTCCCCTCTGGCCCCAGACCAGTAACTGGGTCAGATCTCGGCACAGGATGCGCAGGGAAGTACAAGCACAGCTGTGAGCAAAGAGCTCAATCGTGGAGCATCGCAGGAGCCACCGCACGGGTCCTGACAGAAGGGGCGAGCGTGGGAAAGAGCAGAGCTAAGTCTATGAGACCAAAGTGTGGAGGTAAAGCTAGATAGGGAGGGTTTATTGAGAGAGGGTGAGGCTACTGGTCTGGGATCAGGACATAACGTTCTAGAATGATCTGGACTCAATCCTATGACATTGCTGGGTTGGTTCCTCCAATCTTGATCACAATGGCGGTGAACTAAATGAGGGGGGATTTTGGAACTGCCTTGGAGTATTTACAAAGGCCAAGTGGAAGCCCTGGCAGCACCCCAATCCGCCCCCCATCCCACCCTCCTAGATAGTAAACCAGAAGCAGCACTTCACCCCCCGCCCTTTGTAACTGCGGAGTGGAGCCACCTTCCGAGACAGGGTGTGCAGGGCGCTGGTCACCACTGTATCCCCCTCCAGTGCCCCTCTGTGGCCCTGCAAAGTTGTCACTAGTCGGTCCAATGTCAGGAGCCTTCCAGGGGTGTGCCTGCTACTCTGTGCCAGCCTGGTTACCTGCTACCCTGATGCCCAAGTGTAGGGCCAGAGATGGCTGGTTGCTGGTTGTGGAGGAGAAACGAGGCCAGAAGTTACAGATAAGTACAATTGTAAGCAGATAATTCATGCTTTTTAATACCTGGTGATAATGCAGTATCATTCCTTACACAGAATAACCTCAGTAATTGAGAATACGCTCTCATCATTATACATGGGCTTCCCTTGTGGCTCAGCTGGTAAAGAATCTGCCTGCAATGCAGGAGACCTGGGTTCAAACCCTGGGTTGGGAAGATCCCCTGGCAAAGGGAAAGGCTACCACTCCAGTATTTTGGCTGGAGAATTACATGGACTGCACAGTCCATGGGGCCACAAAGAGTCAAACACGACTGAGCAACTTTCACTTCACTTTATACGTGCAAACACACCCTGTTTTCTTTTCCAGAAGATATATGTAATAGAATTTATTCCAATGCCTGTGTCTGTAGGGTACAAACCTGTGCCAGTACCTTAAACAGAGGTTGTATCTATTTTGTGAACTCACTCCTCAGTGTATCAACTCACATCTTAGAATTGCTGGTGCATCTTGTTCTGGAAAGTCTGGTACTTCCAAACAAAATAGTGTGTTAAATTGTTGTCAATAGAGCGGAATGGCCTGAAGAAACAGTGACAGAACTCCCATCAGGAAAGATCTTGTTCTCACAGTGAACCGTCCTCTGGGATGGACATTATTTGCCATACTATTGGATCACTAAATCCAGTGTCCAATGTTTGTCGCTTAGTCATGTCCAACTCTTGTGACCCTATAAGCTATAGCCCACCAGGCTCCTCTGTCATGGAATTTCCCAGGCAAGAATACTCGAGTAGGTTGCCATTTCCTTCTCCAGGGAATCTTCATTGCAGACAGACTCTTCACTGCCTGACAACCAGGGAAGTCCATTACATCACTGCTGTGAAATATTCCAACACATCCCAGAATCATCCATCATGAAGCATAGTCTCTCATCCCAAGTTCCCTTCCTTGGTACAGTTTATCAGAATTGTCTATGTTCTGGGTCACCAGATTCTTCCATCCTATTTACTCCCACCTTATTCCAAACAGGATTAACACTCCATGAAAACTATTTAGGCTGGCCAAAAAGTTTCTGTAACATCTTTCCAAAAAGCTTGAATGAAGCTTTTGGCCGACCCAGTACTTGGCATGATCATCAATTTTGTGTTCTTAGATTCAAATTCCCTTGCAGTCTTACTCTGGGTAACCTTTGGCTTGGATGTTCAAGGAAAAGCGCCTATGCTTCTATGAAGCTACATCCTCTTCAATTTCCTTCAGCCTCACCAGCCATTTCTCTGCCTCCTCTTCTGGCTCCCTCTCTTTTGTCCTATCTTCAGCTGTTGGGAGTGTCTCAGGATTCTCTGTTCTATATCCTCACCCCACCAAATTAACTCATCCATTTCCATGACTTAGTACAGTATATGCCAAGAGAATCTTTTGAAACATATCTCTTAATGATCTCTTCTCATATCATATGAGGGTTGGTCTATGTGAGATGAACAATGGCAGAATTGACGGTATGTTGCTTCCAAGACAAGGTCATTGTGTAATTTCTGCCTATTGCTGTTTCTTGGATTGCATGCTTCAGGGGAAGCTAGCTGCCATGTTCTCAAGCAGCCTATGGAAGTGGCACAGGGTGAGAAATGGAAGCCTCCTGCCAACGGCTATCTGGGTGAACCATTCTCCAGCCCTCATTAAGCTTTCAGTTTACTTCCATTCCAGCTGACACCTTGACCACAACTTTATGAGACCCCAAACCATTATTACCCAACTAAGCCACTCCCAATTTCCTGACCAACAGAAACCATGAGATAATAAATGTTTGTTGTTGTAGGCTGCTAGATTTGTGGGTTTCTTGTTATGCAGTAGTAGAACACTTATACAATCCCCAAGTTCCTATCTCCAGTGTTTTCCACTCCACAGATCTCCAACTTCATATACTGAAGTACTACCTCCATGATCAGTTTCCCTGATGTTCAGTGGTAAAGAACCCACCTGCCAACTCAGGAGACTCAGGTTCAATCCCTGGGTCACGAAGATCCCCTGAAGAAGGGAATGGCAACCCCCTCCAGTATTCTTGCCTGGCAGATCCCATGGACAGAAGCCTGGTGGGCTGTAGTTCATGGGATCTGAAAACAATGAGACGTGACTTGGGAACTGAACAACAACAATAACTGCGGTATCAACCCTGAAATATCAAAGCACCTCATTATTAATATGGACAAATCAAAACTCGATTCAGAAAACTTTACTACCGCCAGCTTTTACTCCAGAAGAAATCTACATCTCAAGAAATCCACTCAGCTTCTCGGGCCAGATTCTCGATTCCTTCCTTCCCCTCACCTTCCACAACCCGACCATCAGCTCTACTTCCAAAACTGATCTGGACTATGTTTCCTCCTTTCCACCTCTATTGCTGCTCTGCTGGTCCAGACCACAGGCATCTCTCACTCGGACTGTTGCTTCTTAACTGATTTCCCTTCCTCCACGCTTGCCCATCCCTCGGAGCAAGGAGAATGAAGGGTCTTCATAAAAATTACACCTGTTATCTGGTTAAAATCCTCCAGTGACTTCCCAGTACACCTTGGAGTAAAATTCAGACTCCTTACCATGGCTGTCAAGAACCTGTGTGTCCCAGCCCTGCCACCTCTCACTCATTCACTATTTTCCGAACATCTGAGTCATTTTCCTGTTCCTCAAATGCTTCAAGCCCATTCCTGCTTTATGGACTTTGCATGCAATGTTCTCATAGTTTCTTCTTCTCAGTGATCCAGGTCTTGGCTTAAATGTTACCTCCTCATTGAGTTCTCCTATGCTTACTTTAAGTTGAATTATAATAGTTAACCCTGGTAATCTTTAGTGTTTTTCACCAAACATTTTTCTGGTGCTGCCCTTTTCTAGACACTTGGTCCATGCCCCTTGGAAGTTAGGTGCGACCATATGACTGTTTCTGCCAAATGAGCTTTATTTATTGATTAAATCTTTTTTTTTTTTTTTTTTGCTGTGGCATGTAGGATCTTAGTTTCCAGACCAAGGAGTAAACCCATGCCCCCCTGCACTGGAAGCATGGAGTTTAAACCACTAGGCTGCCAGGGAATTCCTCCCAAGGAGATTTAGGTAACAGAAAATTTAAGAGCCAGTAGCTGACCTGCCACATCCCTTATTCCTGCCTTGTGATCTTGGAAGCATATGTCCAAATGGAACTTCCATCAGCCTAAATTCCTGAGTGACTTAGGGTGATAAATGCCTCTCTTCCAACCTCTGATAGATATGTGGCATGAGTGAGATATAAACCTTTATTGTTTCTACCATAACGTATTACCATATTCATCCTCATAACACCCTCTTAAGAAAGGCAATGTCAAGTATAATGACCACAGTTTTATAGATGGGAACACAAAGACAAATGGAAGGAGTGACTTGCCAGGATCAGAGAAAAACCTGTAGCAAAATTAAGGAGTAGAACTTGTGTTTTTATAAATTCAAACTTTTTTCCAGTTTCTTCTCAATGATATGTCTCAAATTTAACTCTGACATTACTTTACCTATCAATTAGCATATTTAGAATCATGCTCATGTTTATAATCTAATTTTATTTGAGAAATGTACACCAAAAATCTGGCAATTTCTAATTGAATAAATATATAAAATAGCAAAAAAAAAAAAAAAGCTTATTACTATTTCAAACAGCTGAGATGTTGTTAGTTACTCCAGCATAACTAGCTTGACTATCATGCCAGGTACTTACCTGGGTGTTTTACATGAATTAACTCATTCACTTCTCCAACAACTGTAATTATTCTCATGTTAGAATTAGAGTGACTGAGGCACAGAACAGTTAAGGAGCAGAGGTAGAATCTGAATCTGGTAAGAGATTTATGTTCTTAGTCACTCTGCTATCCTACCTCTCAAAGACATTCAAACTCATGTTCAAACAAGGAGTTGCAGAGTCATGGGTTTCATTACACATTCATACACATATAGAGAAGAGGGAACTGCCAGTTTTCTTCCTTAGAGTGTGTGTGTATTTTAGGAATACAGGAATGTCACTAGAAATATCAGTTACTATTTTAGTGTCAGTACCAGGCCAACAATTATCAATTATAACAGCCAATTAAAATAACAAATATTTTAGAAGCTAAAGATTATTTTTACAAGATCTAAAGACAAGTCTGAGTGTCTGAAAAGACCCTTCCTCAACTTGTAGAAATAGTTGCAAGGACTTTTTCCCCCATTGTTTACAACAAATTCTTTTAAGGTATAGTTTACAAATGATGAAGTACATACTTGTTCTAAGTGTACAGTTTGATAAGGCTTGACAGATGTGTATACCCGAATACCTGCCGGCACCATCAAAATACAGAACTTTTGGACATCCCTGGCTTTTCCACTGCAGGGGGCACAGTCTTGATCCCTGGTCTGGAAACTAAGATCCAGCAAGCCATGTGGTGCAACCAAAGAAAAAAACTTTTTCACCACTCTGCACAGTCTATCTTGCCTCCACCCCTGGCCTCAGGCAACCATTGATCAACACTGTGTCACCATAGAGTAGATCTGGCTTTTCTAGCATTCCACATAAATAGCACGATACAGTGCTTTTTGTGTCTCATTTCTTTTGTTCAGTACCATGTTTTTGAGATAATCCATGCTATTGCACGTGTTAGTATCTCATCCCCAAGAACAGTTTTTAGTAACAGAAGATAGAATAAGTTTCAACTCTGGGCAGAACTTTCGTGTTAGGTAGTTAGAATAGGAAAAAGGAGTTCAGGAGGGCGGTGGCTAAAAGACAAGGAAGGGAAAAGCCTGCAACAATTGGGGCAAAGGAAGGTCTGAGAACCAGAGTGAGGACCTCAGGTAGAACAAACAGAACTCCAGGCCGGCCCAGTTTACATAGGGCAGGCCCAAGGAGAGGGAAAAAAACGTAAAAAGAGAAGCCAAACGGCCAGGGGTCGGTCTCACGTGCATGCACGTGCTGTCTGTCTCTCTCCCCGTGTCTTTTGCGTCGGCATGCCCTCACGCCTCGAGGATGTATTTTCCTTTCATTTTCTAAATAAAACAGGTGTAACATGGAGCTGTAACACTGATCTATCCAAGAGCTGAGAGCTGTAACACAGTCTGAGAGCTGAGACACATTCTGTCCGAGGGCTTTAACATCCGTCACTTCATATTTTTGTTGTGATGAGATAGAACTGAGGAAATTACACACCTCCCCTGACATCTTTCATGCTGTGGCTCAGATTTAACCTGACTGAAACAACCTCGGCGCAGCCCCTGCAAGGAGGAGGCCAAGCACAGCAGGAGCCTAACTTGGCGAAAGCTCTTATGGTCGGAGCTGAATGCAAAGAAAACCCAGTGATGGGAGCTGAACGCAAAGAAAACCCAGTGCGGGGGAAGTGACAGGCCCTGTGTGCTGGAAACTGGGACAGCTAATAACAAACTCAGCAGAAAGTTCATGTAGCTCAGTCTCAGATTCCAGAAGACCTCCAGTTAAGGTAGGAGGTCTCGCTCCTGTGGCTGGAGGGACATATGCCTAACAAAATCTTAATTCCTTTACAATCTCTCATTCATTGTTTCCTCAAACCCCCAGCGAACAAGCAAGGGGTAGTAGGCGCAGTTGAGGAACTCTGGGGAGTCTACTTCTCGGTATGTCCCAAAGACACTATCTGTGGAGCCCCAGTAGCTGTTATCCAAGCCGGTGGGGGTTCTTCTGTCCTTAATCTTATTTGTGCCAATGAAAACTGTGAGCAAGGTCAGGTATTTAGCAGATTTTCTGACAGGCTATGAAGGAAATACGTCAAAGGTAAGAGAAACCCCAGTAAGATGGTAGGCACTGAGAGAGGGCATCAGAGGGCAGACAGATAGAAGCCACAATCACAGAAAACTAACCAATCTAACTCCATGGACCAAAGCCTTGTCTAACTCAATGAAACTAAGCCATGCTGTGTGGGGCCACCCAAGATGGGTGGGTCATGGTGGAGAGTTCTGACAAAATGTGGTCCACTGGAGAAGGGAATGGCAAACCACTTCAGTATTCTTGCCTTGGGAATCCCATGGACAGTATGAAAAGGCAAAAAAAATAGGACATTGAAAGATGAACTCCCCAGGNTGGAGAGTTCTGACAAAATGTGGTCCACTGGAGAAGGGAATGGCAAACCACTTCAGTATTCTTGCCTTGGGAATCCCATGGACAGTATGAAAAGGCAAAAAAAATAGGACATTGAAAGATGAACTCCCCAGGTCAGTAGGTGCCCAATATGCTACTGGAGATCAATGGAGAAATAACTCCAAAAAGAATGAAGGGATAGAGCCAAAGCAAAAATAACACCGAGTTGTGGATATGACTGGTGATAGAAGCAGGGTCTGATGCTGTAAAGAGCAGTATTGCACAAGAACCTGGAATGTTAGGTCCATGAATCAAGGCAAAGTGGAAGTGGTCAAACAGGAGATGGCAAGAGTGAACGTTGACATTTTCTGAATCAGCAAACTAAAATGGACTGGAATGTGTGAATTTAACTCAGATGATGATTATATCTACTACTGTGGGCAAGAATCCCTTAGAAGAAATAGAGTAGCCATCATAGCCAACAAAAGTCTGAAATGCAGTACTTGGATGCAATCTCAAAAGTGACAGAATGATCTCTGTTCGTTTCCAAGGCAAACCATCCAGTGTCACGGTAATCCAAGTCTATGCCCTGACCAGTAACACTGAAGAAGCTGAACAGTTCAATGAAGACCTACAAGACCTTTTAGGACTAACACCCCCAAAAGATGTCCTTTTCATTATAGGGGACTGGAATGCAAAAGTAGGAAGTCAAGAAACACCTGAGGTTTTTTTCTTTGGTTGCACCACATGGCTTGCTGGATCTTAGTTTCCAGGCAAATTTGGCTTTGGAGTACAGAATGAAGCAGGGCAAAGGCTAGTAGAATTTTGCTATGAGAACACACTGGTCATAGCAAATACCCTCTTCCAACAACACAAGAGAAGAGTCTACATATGGACATCTCCAGATGGCCAACACTGAAATCAGACTGATTATATTCTTTGCAGCCAAAGATGGAGAAGCTCTATACAGTCAGCAAAAACAAGACCGGGAGCTGACTGTGGCTCAGATCATGAACTCCTTATTGCCAAAATCAGACTTCAGTTGAAGAAAGTAAGGAAAACCACTAGGCCATTCAGATATGACCTAAATCAAATCCCTTACAATTATACAGTGGAATCTATATCAGTGAGAAGTAGATTTAAGGAACTAGATCTAATAGACAGAGTGCCTGATGAACTATGGATGGAGGTTCATGACATTGTACAGGAGACAGGGATCAAGACCATCCCCAAGAAAAAGAAATGCAAAAAAGCAAAATGGCCATCTGAGGAGGCCTTACAAATAGCTGTGAAAAGAAGAGAAGCGAAAAGCAAAGGAGAACAGGAAAGATATACCCATTTGAATGCAGTGTTCCAAAGAATAACAAGGAGAGATAAGAAAGCCTTCCTCAGTGATCAGTGGAAAGAAATAGAGAAAAACAATAGAATGGGAAAGACTAGAGATCTCTTCAAGAAGATGAGAGATAACAAGGGAACATTTCATGCAAAGATGGTCTCAATAAGGGACAGAAATGATATGGACCTAACAGAAGCAGAAGATATTAAGAAGAGGTGGCAAGAATACACAGAAGAACTGTACAAAAGAGATCTTCATGACCCAAATGATCATGATGGTGTCATCACTCACCTAGAGCCAGACATCCTGGAATGTGAAGTCAAGTGGGCCTTAGAAAGCATCACTATGAACAAAGCTAGTGGAGGTGATGGAATTCCAG